>LUVW01000003.1:299551-477404 GCA_001661515.1 Capniomyces stellatus
GGGGGGGGGGGGGGGGGGGGGGGGGTAAAGTAATGCGCGTTTAAAGCAAGTCAAGCAGTAAAAAACACATTACTTCTGGCAAAAGTCCTCATGCAAAGACCCTATTTCGCCCTTCTCAACAAGATCCGCCCAGGTGTTATGTACTTCGACACTGGTATGATTATTCCCCTCAAATATTATACGAGGCTTCCCACCACTTTCAGCAAAAATCTGATTAAGAGCTTCTGCGCTGATGTTATCAATTGACTCATACGTGTTATAATGTATGTTGTCTTTAACCCCGCTCGCAGGGATGTATGCTCTTCTGTTATTTTGAACTAAAATGCGAGGTGGAACTCTTGATGCTATTCTTTTTAACATTTTTGAAGTTAACATTGTTCTTATAATATTTTTCTTTCCCTTATTTAGGTTTGCTCTTGTTTTCTTCTTCAGGATGGGTTGTGTAGTTCTTAATATACTTTTCTTTCTTATTTCAAGATCTCAAGTTATCTGTTGGTGAGCTATGTTATCAAATAGTAATGCTAAGCATTTGTTAGTGACTAGTTGATGTAGTAAAATTTTAGTATAGCCTTATATGTTTTTTTCTGTGCTTGGTTCTAAAGTTTTGTGAATTAATTATGTGATCTTTGTGATTTAACTAAATTTCGTTGTAAAACTTGTGAGGGGGGCATGACTTTAATGCTTTTGGATAAGTTTATATACTTTTTTTATTTACTTTTTTTGTCTCGTTTGATACCTGTTTGTCACTTTTTAAATCATAAACTTTGCTGAAAAACCTGATATTAGACTTTGGAAAATTAAAGCAAGAGGAGGGGGTGGGGGGGTTGTAAATCATGCTAGGTCCCCCTAATTTTCTTTCAACCCTTATTTTTAGAAATAAAAGAGGCCTTGCATTAATCTTTTTTTTTGTTTTGCTGTTGTTTCAGGTTTGATTTCAGCCGTTTCTGGTTTTAAAGACTCGAGTTTGCAACTTTACATTAACGGTTTACATAATCAATATGTACTCTTTTTAATTTATCGATATAATATATGCTTTTATTTTAGATCTCCTTTTTTAGTGCCTAGTAACCACATTTTAGATCTGTTGTGATAACAAGCGAGCACTATTTGCAAACATTGTCTTGTGATCAATATTTCGCTAAATTCAAACTTACATTAAGCGCTTTATAATTAGACGGGAGCAGTTTTTCTTTTTTAGCCCAACAAGCTTTTCCTTGATGTAAATTATTCAATTAGGCTTTTTTTGGTGCACAAGTAAACTAATTTGTAATTAAAGAAAACTTATTTATAATCGCTGGAATCAAGTCGATTCAGTAAATAGCGTTACAAACATTCCAAACTCAAATTAAATTGCTAGACTATTTTTAATTCCAGTAGCTCTTATTGATTCTTTTTGCTGATTATTTCCCTGCTTGTTGTGGATCAGAATCATATACTGACTTTTTTTTTTAGACCTGAATTCTCAAAGTATTTTTAATAGTTGTAAACTCTGTTTAGCCTAAAATAGAAGACTTCAATTGCAATAGTGAAAATGGAAAGGGTTAGGGCGCCCAGAACAATCAAGTTATACATGTAGTCATTTTAATTGCACTACATATGGGTTAATGAGCCATACCAAGGTTTTTAAATGCACATATTTAAACCCTGAATGCTGGTTAAGTCAAAACACCTTCAAGCAACAAGCTACAATCAAGTAATTACATTTAAAGTTACGTGTGGTTTACAAAACTGAAATTAAAAATACAATCAAGCAGACAAATAAGCTCTACATTCAAGTAGACAATGTGCATATATAGTACACAAACTCAAATAAAGGCTTGATTTGATGAGACATGATAAGACCTGATAAGACATGATAAGACCTGATAACACCAGATAAGACAGGATAAGACATGATTGACTTGATTGACTTGACAGGGTATTATTAGGCTTAACTGGATACTAGTAGTCATAATTACAAGTATTCTTACAATCTGTTCAAAATAAAAAGTGGTAAACTCAAATATCACAAAATTCTTTTAGCTTTTCCTGACGCAGACTAGATGCATGATTTGAATTCAAAATTCCCTAGCTCAGCTATTTATCTAATTAGATTATTTGTATTTGCAACACCGAACAAAGTCGTCCAAACAAACAAACATGTAAAAGCAAATAGGATGATACTCGGATGCTCTATACTCAATTATGTTTTGCGTTATTAGCTAATTCCAAATAATAACGATGCATAGATATACATTTACGACTTTGGGCAAATTTTTCTACTATTACAATTTTTGATCTTGGGCTTTAATCCAACATTCGCTTGTCCAAAGTTAGTAGAGAATAACAAGATGATTGGAGGCTTATTGGATAATACGCTTGCTTCAAATATGAGTTCTAAAAGTGTTAATTGAGAAATATCTTTTCTAATTTTAAACAGAGACCTTTGCTAGTTGGCTAAAATAAAAACGAGAACATGATCTATTCACCAATGCTTTACATTAGATTACCGACCAGAAGAGGGATGGGAAGAAAGAAGGGGGGAGGAGTTTCATTACCTGATATTTGTTTGTGCTTTGGTTTCAGCTTGCATAATCGATTTTATGTTAGTTGTTTTGACTTGGTTTTATTCATTTTGGATAATTCAGCTAAGCAAGTAGCAAGTCTCTATTATGCTACCATGTTCTGACAATAGTATAATGAGCGTGGGCTTTGTTGTGGTTCTAATGCAATGAAAAATGGAATAAAAAAAAAGGGGGGGAACTGTTCTATAAAGACTGCAGGGTGCCTGAGAATAAAAAGTGCAGGTTTATCCTAGGATAAACCTGCAGAATACAATCAAGCACAAAGGTGTGGTACCAAGCAAATTTTAAAACCCGTTATCGATGCATTTTCAAGTTTACGCAAGTACGTTTAACATACAGATGTTTGGTTGCATGTCGACTTATTGATACATCAAAATGTATCTGCACTATGCTTGGTGTGATTACCAAAACTGTTTTATCAAAAGTGTACCCTCTCTCACTTGTGCATGGGTTTATGTTACAATGAGTCGAGTTTACATGTTTGCATTTGGGTTCTAAATTAGATAAATTTGAAATGCTGATAGGAAACCAAGCTTGTTTTGTATTGTACAATATTATGTACGATATACAAATAATCAAACTTTTGTGGCATGCCTGGTTGGAAATGAGGGAAAGATAAGAGGTTTCCTAGAGAAATATAATATAGTTTGTGGTGCAGGATAGTCGCGGATATGGCTTTAAAAAAAACCTCCCAAGTCTTGCTTTTTTATTAAGGAATTAAAAAATAGCTATCAAACTTTTGAATTATCTGGAAATTTGATGAAAATGGAACTTGTACCAGCTTTAAAGTACAAACACAATGCAATTTTGAGCGCCGAATCTCCAAACAAGAAAATATTGACTTTTCGCGTAATAAAAACAAAAAAACATTGGCTATTACAACGTGGCTCATAAATAAATCATCTTGCATGGACTAGGTAACCAGTGATTATCCAGCAATTGGGTATATTTTACTTTAGACGGTCATTTTCAGCGAATTGTAATATAAGGTGAACGGGTATGCATTCGAAATAAAAGTAAATAGCAACGACCAACTATGCCCATCCCAGTTGAAATGAAAATGATAATAATAATACAAACATGATGATGCTATCTAAAATAACTTAACCAGGCTAAGTCATAAATTGCAGGTAGCCCATAAATATGTTTGCTTGCGTAAAAGCATCATTGTTATTACGCAATAAAAAGAAGGGTTTCATGTAAATGGGGCGGAACAGGTTCAAGCTTTGTCAATAAACATTGGGGTTTTGGCAATTACTTGTACACTGAAGGATAAAACAGCAAATTACTCTAACGAATAATACTATAAATGAATACCATTTATGTTTATAATTAGGGTATAGCCCAAGCTGGCTTTTTTACTCGAGCAATGATGTGAAAGGGGGGGGCGGGTTATGAATAGAAATGGTTTCTTATAGGGGTGGTTGGTATATAGAGTTTAGAAGGGAGGGGGTGGAAGTAATTAAGAATCCACAGACAATAAAGCAATAAAAATGTTATTGGTAAAGCAAGAATTATTATTTGTAGCATTATTGAGTATTGTCAAATAAATTGAGCAAATATGGTCTGTTGATTAACACTATTTTGGCACTTTATTTGGGTTGCCCAAGTAATAACGAGAGAGTACAACGCTTAAAAAACTCGACTAAAACTAAAACTGCTGGTAGATTAAAAGCGAAGAGATAAATGTAATTTTTACACGCAAAAAAAGAGAAATAATAAAGTAGAACCGTGGTGGGTTTAATATGAATAAAGAGGAGAGAATGCTTTCCATCTTGCAGTTAGGATTGATGTTATAAACCGCGTCCACCTAATAATTACTGCTTAATGATTTAAAGTAAAAAAAACATGAAAAATTTGGCGTAAATTTGGTGGGAAAAGGAAAAAGGAAAAAATACAACAAATTAAACGTAGTGAAATTAGAAACTAGTGATTAGTAAACAAATTGTAAAGTTTAACGTGAAATAAAGCGGGAAAAAAAAAAGAAAAAATGGTAAAAGAAAAAAAGATTAATAGGCTAATAAGAATAGGTAGTTAAATTAAAGGATCTGGAATTGATTAATATAGCGTTTTTTTTCTTCAAATAAATAAAAAGGTAAATACTGAAAATAAAAAAAATTATACACGAGTAAATATAGCCAAAAAAAAAACAAAGAAACACAAAAAGAGGGTATTATTGTAGAGATTAAATTTAAAGAAAAGCTTGGATTCAGATTGATTTGTTTATTTTCTATATTGATACCAGCGTATCTTGTTTTAGAAAGGACATTTGTAGTTTTGGATTAAAAGGGAACATCAAAGGAAGGAAGAAAAACAAAAGAGAATCAAAACCAAAAAAAAGAAAATAATTGACAGAACAAAGTGGTAAAGATAGAGATTAATAAAATAAAAAAGAAGCTATAGAAAGTTGGCTGAATGCAGAGTTGGAGGATCAGCGGTTACTATAATTAAGGATCTAAGAGTGCTTGGATATACGCGCGGATAATTAGACAAGGGTGGAAATATAGCAAAATTAAAATTGAAATTATAAAGCAGAGGCAATCGAGTGTACAGAGATGATAAAAGGTTCAAGCAGATATGATGATTTGGAGGAAGATCAGATCGATGACAAAGTAAGAGGATATAACGATGAAGAGGGGGAGGAAGAAGATGAAGAAGATTACTCTGACACCGCCAGAGATGATGATGACGAGGAGGAGGAAGATGAGGATGAGGAGGCAGGGGAGGCGGAGCTTCGACAGAGTGGGTTTATAGTAGATGATGAAGAAAATGAAGAAAGCGGGGATAGTGATGCAAAGAGAGAGAAGAGAAGAGAGGAGAAGAAAAGAAGACGCGAGGAGCGCAAGAGACGCCATAAAAGAGAGCGATATGGTAAGGATAAGGGTGTTGATTGAATGTGATTAAATTGAGTTTTGAATTAAATGATGAAGGAAAGGGGAGGGAAAAGAAAATAATTGGATTGGATTGGATATTGTTCAACTGATTATAGAGCGAGAGAAGGAAGAAGAGTTGGATGAAGATGATTTGGAGTTGGTGGAAGAGAATACAGGAATCCGAGTTACTCAACAGGAAAAAGGGGGGAGACGGCTACTAAGAGGGAGGGATCGAGTTAGGGCAGATGGCGATAGAAGTAGTGGGAAGGAGGATGGTTCAGACGGGGGGCAAGAAAGAGATGGAGTAAGACATACTAGTAGCGATGAGGAGGGGGAGGGTCGGAGATTGGGGAGGAACAAGCGAAGAAGGGGAGAAGATTTGGATAGCGGGGGAGAGGTTAGTGACGGAAGGGAATATGGGAGAAGAAAAGATAGAGGGAGTGCACGGGAGGATTTAGGGTTGTTTGATGACGATGAAGTAGGAGAATATGAGGAAGACTCGAGGCGAGAGCGGACAGGAGGGAGAGACAGGACAAACAGAGCGGGGGGCAGTAGAGATATGGGGAGAGGAGGCAGAAGAAATGAGGAGGATCGGATGGAAGATTTTATTGAGGAAGAAAATGAGGATTCAGAGGATGGGGGGAAAGGGGCTGGAGGTAGAAGGGGACGCGGAGATGGCGAAGAGAGAGGCGAAGGTAGAGGAAGAAGTGGAGGGAAAGGGAGAGAGAGAGAGAGAGGGAGAGAGGGGGGGGAAGGCAAGGGACGTGGTGGAGAGAAGTGGGATGCGCTTGGGCAGTCAGTTGCGGGAATGGAGGGTATTGATGAGGACTCGTTGGAGGACTTGATGGAGATATTTGGAGACGGAACAGAGTATGCGTTTGCATTGGAGGCAGAGGGGCCTAGAGATGAAGGATTGATAAGCAGGGAGGATATCCTGGACAGGGTGTTTGAGCCAGCAGAGTTGGCGGCGAAAATGATGACGGCAAAAGACGAGGAGATCCGAATAACAGATTGTCCAGAAAGGATGCAGGAGCGGGGGCAGAGGGAGGATACGCTGAGACGGGAGCTGACGGATGAGGAGATTGACGAGGAGACGAGCTGGATCCTTCGGCAGCTAAGCAAGAGGAGCGATCATGTGCAGTATAGAGGGCCAAGCAGGTCGATGATGGGGCACGAGCGGTTTGTAGCAGCGGTGTTGTCGGTGCTGAAGCTGATGAGCCAGGAGTTCCTGGAGGTTCCGTTTATCTACATGCACCGGAAGGATCTGTTTGTGACGGCGGGGTCGGGGGACGACAACCACGGGGGACGGGTGTGGCTTACAGAGGATGATCTGTGGATGCTGTACGATATGGACACGCAGTTCCGGAACTTTCTGGCAAGGAGGTTTTCGTTGATGGCACAGGTGTCGCGGGTGGTAGAGTCGGGGGAGTGGAGCGATGCAGACAAGGAGTTCCTGGTGCAGCTGTTGGATGCGGCGACGGGGGTAGAGGATCTGGTGGATCTGGAGGACTGGGTGCAGCAGAACTTTGAAGATGTGCTGAAAATGGGGCGGGAGGACACAAATATATATAAGAGGCCAACGCAGGTGACGTCGTGGCAGGTGGCAAAGAAGGCGCAGATTGGGGACTTTCTCAAGCAGAACATGGGCATAACAGCACGGGAGTTTGGGTACAACCTGATGGGGCTGGGCAGACACTTTGTAGACGACCACGACAGGCTGCAAAAGCCGGAACAACAGGCCAAGGCGTTTGTAGGCGGGCCAAACGGGCTTTCCAGTGAGCAGGCGGTGCTGCAATCAGCCGAATCGATGTTTGCGCAGGTTCTGGCAACAGACCCAAACGTGAGAAAGTACGTGCGCGCAAGACTAGGACGCGACCTGTACTTACGGGTGCGACCAACGGCACGGGGTGTCAAGGAGATCAGTGGGCGGGACCACCAGTACGCGTCGTTCAAGTATTTGCGGCCAAAGCCACTGTCGGAGTTTGGCAATTCGGCGCAGTTTTTGCTGATTATTAAGGCTGAGAGGGAGGGACTAGTGAAGTTTGGGTTTACCATGGACCCAACGAGGCCGTTTGTTCCGGACTCGATGCTGAACAAGGACACAATGGGTGACGAGGCTGAGCTTTGGGGTCTAGAGCGGGCGGAGCTAGTTGATAGGCTGACCAAGTCGATGGAAATCCACCTGTGCTCAGACTCAGTGCACGAGGCAGCTGATGGGTGGAACCGGCTGAGGAAGATGTCGCTGAGACTCAGCATATCCAACCACCTTCTGCCAATGGTGCACAAGTGGCTGGTTGACCGGATGCGTGTGGATGCGGAGACTTATGTGTCGCAGCTATGCGCAGCCCAGCTACACTCGCACATCAACGTACAGCCCCTGAGGACAAGCAGAATGAGCGTTAACGACACGCCAAGAGTTGTTGTGGTTGTTGGCGGTGGGTTCAGCACTGGTATTCAGGGTGGAATCAGAATAGTGTACATCGACGACCACGGACGGTATGTCGAGCACCGCATAGCAGACACGCTGAAGGGAACCATGGCCAATGAGTACGACTCTAAGCTGTACGATGGGTCTGAGGATCTGCGGCTGATTCTGGAGAAGAGACAGCCCGATGTGGTTGCGGTGGTAGGGATGATCCCGTCAACGCTGAGGCTGGTTGAGGATGTCAAGCGGATTACCGACAACCACACAATTCTGACCAGCGACGAGATCTACGTCACCATGGCGCCCGACAGGCTGGCAAGGCTTTTCTACAATAGCGAACGCGCAAAGCAAGAGTTTGGCTACCTGACAGATGCCGAGAGGTATGCCATGTGTGTGGGCAGGTGTTTGCAGGACGCTCTGGGGGAGTACGTGGCTGCTGGCAGAGATTTGCTGGGGCTGTCGCTCAACCGGTTCCAAAGACTGGTGCCTGACGAGGTGCGGTGGGGCTACTTGGAGCGAGTGCTGATAACAGCTGTGAACAACACTGGGGTCAACATAAACGAAATTGTGCAGAACCCCCACAAAAAGGCGACGCTGTCCTATGTGTGTGGGCTGGGACCCAGAAAGGCCCAGCTGATCCTGAACGCGTTGTCGGGGCCTGCGGGGACGTCGCTGGTGGAGGCGAGAAGCGACCTGATCCACCGCGAGTTGGTGACGCGAAACATCTTTGTCAACTGTGCATCGTTTCTAAGGGTGTGGCCTGCGCCAACGGATGTGCTGGACAGCACAAGAATTCACCCCGAGGACTACGAGTTGGCCAGGAAGATGGCGGCTGATGCGCTGGACGTTGAAGATGATGCTGAGGACGACAGCGATAACGAGTCGGGGTATGGCCGAAGCAAGGCAAGGTACAACGAAGGGCCCTCACGCTACGTGGCTGAGGTGATGAAGCGGTCGCCTGAAAAGTTGGACGATCTGATTCTCTCCGAGTACGCAATTGAGCTGGAGAGACGGCTGGGAGTGCCAAAGCTGTTTTGCCTGCGCTTTATCAAGCACGAGATGCAGCACCCGTACGCCGACCCACGACCAAAGTACAGGGACCCTGACGCCGAGTACATATTCCAGATGCTGAGCGGCGAAACTGTTGGCGACTCGCTGCGTGACGATGGGTCAACGGTGGTGGTGGCCAGAGTCACAAGGGTCCGCGAGAAGTTTGCCATTGCCAAGCTGGACTCTGGGCTTGATGCGTTTATAAGTGTCGCCAACGTTGACGACCGCCGCATCGAGTCTGTTGAGGACGAGCTGTACGTGGGCCAGTCTGTAACTGCCGTAGTCAAGAAGTTTGACTTTGAAAAGCTGACTGTTGACTTGTCCATCAAGCCCTCCGACCTGCAACACGCCAAGTCTCTGGCCGAGCAGCCTTCCGCCGAGTTTTACGACTCCTACTTTGACGCCGAGTCCGACAACCTCGCCAAGGCCAAGACCCGCATCGAAAGCCAGAGAAGCCAGTCCTTGCTGCGAACCATTCCTCACCCGCTCTTCAAGCCCTTCAATAGCCGCCAGGCCGAACGGTACTTGCAGAAACGTGTGATTGGTGACTGTGTAATTCGGCCTTCAAGCCTGGGCACCGCTTTCTTGACAATCACCTGGAAAATCGCCACCGGACTCTACCAGCACATTAGCGTGGCTGAGCTGGACAAACCAAACAACAACGAGATGGCTCTAGGCCGCACCTTGAAGGTTAGAGACGTGCGGTACTCTGACCTCGATGAGCTGCTGGCTCTGTATGTAGAGCCCTTGGCCCGCCTATTTGATGAGGCTAAGCGGTGTTCAAAGTACTACAGCCCTGACAGAGACCCGGCGTACAATACAAGCGGACGGTCCGCGGTTGGCGGCGGGTCTGGCGGCGTGGCTGAGCCAGAGCCAGTTGACGAGAACGAGTCGTTAGCGATGCAGAAGGAGCGCCAGGCCATGCACAGGAAGCGGTGTCTTGTACGCACTGAACGGTATTTGGACAACATGAGCCGGAGCAGCGGAAGGGGCAGCTACTGCTTGACCCTCGATTACGAAAACGTTGGGTGTTTGGCCATTTACTTCAAGGCAGATCCAGGAAGCGATGTGGTTAGAAAGTGGGTGGTTAAGGTCAAGCCCAACGAGTTTTGTCTTGGAGACGTTGGACGGTACCCTAATGTCATCACTCTGCTCAATGGATTCAAAACTATCGTTTCTAACCTCGGCAACAGTTCTGGTGCCTCTGGAGCCAGTCGAAGTGGCGGTGGTAGTGGTGGTAGATCTGGCAGCTCTCATCATTATAGTAGCCATAGTCATCACCACAATCATCACCATCCACCACCTCCCCCACCTCCTCCACCACCTCCTCCTCCAAGATCACCTAAACGTGTATGGTGATCATCTTTTTTATTATTAATTTTACTTGAGTCTTTTTTTTTTTCTTTCGGTTTATAACGTTTGTGTGTGTATGTGTGGTGCATATATTGATAACCATCATTTTAATATTTATTTTTTCTTCTTTTTATGTTTAATCTATTTACACTTTACATTAATCACTTGGACTCGCAAGCCGCCAGTCAACTACAATAATAATTAGTATATTACTTATTTATTTATGATCAATATTCTCAAGAATCCTGACACCCTCAGCGCCAAGACGGCGCTGGCAACAGCATCGTTTTTGGAGGCCATCCACAAACCCCGTTACTTGATCCTGTCCAGGCTTAAAGTAGCACCAATCTCCCTGAACCAATGTCCATCGGGTACGGACGATCCAATTGATTAAAGGGGGTGTTGGCTAGTAGAGTTGTTTATCATAATCAAGATAGCATAGTGTTTTATAGTATTTTTATGGTATTGTTTAATATTGTATGTTTTGTTGTGTTGATTTTGTTACCAATAAACCACGTAAATCAAATCGAAATCTTATAATGGGATTGTGTGCTTTACAATGATGATGTTGATGTTTATTATTACCAAGTGCTTTGTTCCACTCGGCACTTTAACAAGAAATAGCAAAATAGGTATTATTTACAAAGTACACTTGTCTAACCAATAAAAGAATATCAGGGCTAGTATGGCTGAGAAAAGTCCATTGATTGAAAGTCATAAAACTCATTCAGGGCTATCTCAAATGTTCCAACCTCAACCGCTTCGCTGTCGTGCTGTCCGACATAGGGATACTCCTTGACAAACTTTTCATCACTATCCATCCACCCTGTCGTTTGTAGTAGCCACTCAATCATCCCACCATTACCACTGTCAAAGTCCATTCCTGGATCATTAAAGTTTCTTTTGTAATCTATGGGAGAAACACTTCGGTTAACCGACTTCATCTGCTGGATTTTGTCTCTTCGCCTTTGGGTATGGATCTGTGTTTGTGTCTGTGTCTGTACCTGTGTCTGTGCCTGTTTTCGTGCTGTTTGTTGCGTTGTTAGCTGTGCTGCTAGTCGCACATCTACTTTTATTTCTGTTATTCCTGACTTGCTCTTGTTACTCAAGCTGCTATTGCTTCCACATGGCGTATTAATTATGTATAGATGCGTTTCGCTACTGCCTCTGTTTTTAACTCCAATTCCCTCCATTTGAACATATCGTTTATTATGATATCTTCTTTTGATTATATTCTCCTTGTATCTCTTGTATCCAACCCGCCAACCATTCGACCCACTCTCTGTTCCTCCTACTTTTGATATTATTTTTTTAAACAAGCATAAATATAAACACTTTATAGAGTGAACCAAACAAATTTATATCACCTCAATAAAAATAATTGAATTCACATCAGTTCCTTACCTTGGCTATTATTGCCATCTCGACTCGATGCACTGTTACCTTGAACTTGACTCTTGGTGCTAATATTATTACCTGATCCATTTTGTATCCCATCCTCAATCCCGACATCCATTTCCTTATTTGATTTTTCAAAATCGCGCTGATCCTTTTGCCAGTTCACCATTACACCATTTGTTAGCCACCCAGAAACCATCTCTTTTTTGCTCTTCATTTGCTCACGCCCATATCCAAAACCTTCCGAATTCTCGTTTGTCTTTTTTCCTACTTTCTCATTTCGGTTTTTTCCATACCCCCTTTCCTCAGCCGCCCCCTTTATTCTACCTTCTATCTGCACAATCCTCTTAACACCCGCGTTTCCACGTAACAACTGGTTTTCAACACATTTATGCTGTATCAATTGCGATTCGGACATGTACATCTCCCCCGTATTACTCTTGCCTTCTTGTATACAGACCGATTCTGCATTATTTTCAGCAAACGCAAATCCGTATCTGCTGGCTATATTTCTCGGTTTAGGCTCGCCGACTTGCCTATTCGTTATTACATCCTTCACTATATTCTCCTGGACGCATCGATATTTCCCATTATCAGCCCCATACTTACTGTCTGTTCCGCTATATACGTTTATCGTTGGTTTCAAGCCTCTATTGAAACTCCCTAAACCATCCGTGCTAATTACCTCTCGTATCTCCTCCATCCAGTTTTCAAACATTCCTCCCTTTTCCAAACTCTTTGAATCAAGCTCTGGATTGTACTTTTTGTTTTCATGCATACCATTGGCTTTTCTGCTTGGTCCTACATCCAATACACCACTCCTGTGTATGTTTAACTCTTCAATAGACACATTTTCGACCATGCCTTCAAAGCCTCCCTTGTGTTTCACTGCATCCCCCAGTTCAAACACAGGACACTTTATGCCTTTAGAGTGACCCATGTTAATACACCTACTATCTTCAATGTTGTGCAGCTTTTGTGTTTCCATTTCTTCATCAAAAATAACGCCTTTTATTGCTCCTGATGGGTTTCTTGAAGGCGCATAGTTCATATCCCCGCTCCTTACCTCGATACCAGACTGTAGCTCTGTCCAGCCCCATGTAGAATCAGTATCTAGCGAATCTGATGGAATTATGCTTGCCCAGCTACTCACCGTAAGTATATCACTACTACTCATTATCTCTCTTTTACTTTTTCTTACTTGTTTCTGTTGCTACTGATATTGCTGTTGCTAATATTGTTGTTCTAATATTGCTGTTGCTACTTATGTCTTTGTTGCTATTGCTAATATTGTTGTTGCTACTGATATTGTTGGTATCTCTTTAAATAGTTGCAATATGTACTTGCTGAGCACACTGTTTAAGCAGTGTATCTCTATGTTTTAAATAATCAATAAAGCCAAGGTGCTGTAAGCTTGACATAAAGAGCAAGGCTGTTCTTTTATTTCACTTTGGTTGCCTTTTTTTTTTTTTACAATAGTGCTGTTCGACGTGTGTTTTCGCCTTTCTATTTCTTTTATTTTTATTTTCAGTACCCTCTTTATTAGTTGAAAATTAGTAATTTTGATTGTATTTTTCCTGTTTATATATCACAAGAACTTTTATTTTATCACTCAGTTGGTATCCTGCCCTAATTCTTATTACATTTATCGCTCAAATGACTTTGAAAAATGACTATCATTTTTTTTCCTCAATGTTGTATTCGAAAATTGGTGGTATGGAGTAGTGTAAAATGTACAAATAACGTGTAATTTAGAATCTGACTTTAGCAGGATAGGACACACCACACTCGATATATATATTGTTACATTGATGTTGATATTGATATTGATATTGATCAGGCTATTGTGATAAATGTTTGTTTCTTTTCATTATTTATTTATTTTTCCTTCAAATTAGACCTGTTTAATTGTTTAATTCCTAAAATCCCAGCTGGATAAATTCTGCAAGTTTATTTCCATAAAAAAGTTCTGCAGGTTTAGAGGGTAAAAATAGTTCACTTCTGCTACTATTAAGGTTCCTTTGCTTTGCTTCTTTATATGTAAATAGATAGGCTATATCATGCTTACACATTCCATTGCCTGAATCGAACATAAATCCCAACGTTTGTTCATTTCAAAGTCTAATATTTACATATATGATGATATAAACCCGCGTTACACCCAATATAATGTGATTTTACAATGAACGCATTCGTTCTGAACTTTTTCTCTTTAACTGACTATGATTTAAAAATTGAATGTAATAATAATAAATCAGCACATTGAACAAAAAAAATCTCAGTAACTTCGATAATAAAAAAAAACTGAACATCATTTACGCCGAGCTTGAATCGTAAACCGCGCCTATTTGTTCTGTTTTTACTTTGGTTTTTTCAAATACAGCCAAAAAAAAAAACAAAAAAAAAAACAAAAAAACAAAAAAAACAAGCGCAATATACCACTTTTTCCATGACATGCATGTTGGGGGAGTTTTTTTTTTACTAGAAAGTACAATTGGAACTCTTTTTAAAAAAACAACGCCCATTAAACTGCGTGCATTTGTGTTTATTAGCAAATTTTTACCCTCTTTTATAATGCTTTAATTAAGAAATTCTCAGTTGTGCTTGGTCATGTGAGACAAAGTATCAATGCAACGCTTGGGTGGGATTCTTTTCTTCAATCGATTAGTCAATCAGAAATAGGCAGAGCGGTTAATCACTTTGGGGATATTTGGCTGAAAGCTGGCCTTTTCTCAATTGATTTTGCTTATAAAGAACCGAAATAAATGAACAAGCAGTATTTAAAAACTTTTGACAATTATTAATATACTTTTTTTTCGTTTTCCCGTATCGCGCCGCTTATACATTATAAAGAATTTTCTTAGCTTAATGATTTACGCAACTATTGTTAGATTTGAATAAAACAAGAAAAAAAAGGAGAATGTGCAACTATTTTATGCATAATCCTTCCCTCTTCCCCTCACATCCTCACTGGATAAAACTGTCATCGATTAGGTTGTTGATGGTATTTATAATGAAAAATAAAAATTTAAACAATGGAACTATCGAACTTTAATTCAACTAGATTTACCACATTGGCTTGCTCGGGATTAGACTCATCGGAAAAGATTGTCAGTTACAACAAATCTTGTTAAAAGCTATAAATTGATCCCAAGTCTAATAAAGCGAGTATATTTCAGGTATTTTAGGACTAATAACATGTTCGCTTGGCTCCAACTTTTAATTCGCTTTGTGGTATGATTATCTATCACAGATGTTCGTTGTGTTAGTCATTTGGCTAGCTTGAATGCGTTGTACAATAAACAATAAGTTATAGCCAAGAGGTGGACGAGTTTGTTGAAAACTTGAATTCATGTATTATATCTTACTGATTGGTGTTTGCCACACACATTCAACAAAAACAATTGACTATCAGCAGACTAGCCAGCAGGCTACCTTAAGCGTGTTCAAAAATAATTGCCAATTAAACTTGGTTCTAAAAAACAAACAATTTTTTTTAAAAAAAACAGACAAAATAATTCATAATAAATAATAAATAAATAAAATGAAAACTAAATTCTGTCAAACCATACTGAGGTGTAAACCAAATGAATTGTACTGACCACAGCTCAGGTTGGTTTAGTTTAACGAGTTTGTCAAGCCCATTAACAAGGTGTAGTTTTTGAATGCGTAGTTCAGTAATCAAAGTAAATATTGTTATCGACTATATCTTGGCTTATCACCATTCAGGTGGGATACAAGTGGAGGCGCTTATTCGCAAATTTAGCAAAGAAGCGAAACATCTATATATTTCAAAAAAGTAGAGTTAGAAACAAGAAATTGAACAATGAAGTTGCACTGCTTCGATTTACTTTTTTTATTATTGAAATGCTTTTATTTACTTTTACTCTTGGATTTGCATAATGTAAAGCTAAACTGGTCAAGTATCGGTTATGATAATATATTCCATACTTATCAATGAGACGCAATAATTCAAAACAGAATATATAAAAATAAAAATAAACCCTCTTTACAATACCCATAAAGCGAGGGTGTGTCATATTTAAAGCGTTGTTAAATCGGGGCGTGACTCAGCAAACGCGTTTACTGGCATAGCCTAGACTTTTGGTTTAAAATTAAGCAAATTTACTCTCTGACAAAGGGTTCTAATATGATTGATTAGATAACTCGCTCTAGATTTGTGAGATACACACTCTACTCGATAACACAACACAAGCCAATAATCCTAAATAGCGACTATCATATCTATTTATAACAAGGTTCTTTATGGAGTAATTTTGTAGTATGAGTGTATAGCAACAGTACAGAGCCATGCATTTAAAATAGTCAAATCCAGGTTGTAGAGCGTCGATAAGGAGTCCAACTTGGTTATGCATAGCTGAATTTAAGCAGAGCTATATTTTAAAGCCAAATCCTTAATTCTGCCAGATACGCAACAATCAACGCTAGAAACCTTGGAAACCCGGTTATGCTGGTGTATGTTGCGGTTAAATGTTGTTTTTAGCAAAAATGCCCAATTGTAAACATACTTTGCCCCCACTTTTTGTAGAAAAGCAGCACTTTTGCGCTATTAAGCTGTAAATAAAGTATATGAATGATGTTAACGTGCTGAAGCGTTCATTAGTAGTCAAAGCTCAAAATGGCGATTCCGGGTATAACACCAAAAGTACGCATGAAAAATATTCTGGTTTTTTTGTAGTAGGCTGTTTTGTAGTGGGCTGTTTTGTAGTAGATTGTTTTTTTTAAACATTAAATTCAGCGTATGGTGCGTATAAATTTTATCTCAAAGTCGTGAAACTAGGCTGTTGAGTCAGCCAATTAATTGCCTATAAAGCCTTGAATTTATTAGTTATTCTTAGTTACTTAATCCAGTTAATTGTGATTTTTAATCAATAGTGCTTTTAAGTTGATTTTTTTGTTGGAGAAAAAAAAAATAGTAACGGAAAAAAAAAATAGTAAAAAAGTAAATAAACGTTTAAATCTATTGATTGACTCGAGTTATATTTCTCGAGGCAAAAAAAACAACAAATATATACGTTAAATATAAAGGTAAAACAGAATAAAGTAAAGCAAAAAAGTGTACCGCTTATTTTGGAGACACTGATAATTAAAAACAAACGATTCGACTTGGAGGATTATATAAATAGTCAAAGGTAAGTTGATTGGATTAAATTGGCTGATTGAAAGGGTTTACTAGCTTGATTCAAAACCCTTGTTCAGGCTCATCAGCAGCGCGTCAAAGTAATTAATCCCGATGCCACTTTTAAATTTATGATTTTAGCTACGCCTCTAATTTGATAGAATTTTCCCTGTAATTCGAATTCTCAATATAATTTAAATCTCGAACAATTAGCGAAGCAAACACCCTTTGGATTATCCACGAGAATAGATAGGATCAAGGAAAATAGAAATGAATTCGACGGTACTTGCAGACAAGGATATCGAAGTAAGTGATTGTGGATGCGCTTTGCTGCAAACAATCTGCCGAATAAAAGTTAAATGTGGTCATTCAAAACATGAATCACCTTCGTTGACTAATTTAAACGATAAAACATCGCCCACCTTAAATTATAACACCAATGTGCGATTAAATTCAATGAAACTGAAAACGAACTCTTGGTTCATTGTCAATGCGATACTAAACATTAAATTCAACCCATTGAAATAGATCTCCCAACCACCTACAGATACTGTGTCTGAATTATGTTTTAGCCCACAAGCAGACTACTTGGCAGCATCGTCATGGGACAATCAGGTTAGTGGATTTACTTTTCAAAGCAGTATATTGCTTATATTCTAATAGCAAAAGTAAATGAAGCATGTTTGGGAGAGTGAGTGCTCTATTGCTGTTGAAATTCAGCGAATGAGTTTACGTGGGTGTGCTAGAACACAGGCTCTTTTCCCCGTTTTCTCTTTTGAAAACGGTGCTTATATGTGTTTTAAATCTTTCGTTTGTTTGAACTCCTTGCTGATACTTAAAGCGAGCAGTTAGACTTACTTTTGCATATCCGCTACCGCCATTTTTTTCTATATGGATTATAATAACAATGAATTTGACTCTAACAAATGTAGGTACGAGTTTGGGAAGTGCAGGCTAATGGAACAACAGCAGGCAAGGCTATGTATGCACACGAAGGTCCTGCACTGTGCTGCTCTTGGTCACAGGTAATTGTATTAGATTATAAAAAAGCGTTCACATTTATTAATCGATAGTCTGGCTCGGTTTGTAGTCCTGGCTCAAGTATTATCAGAGCTGATAAAAACAACCACATGCTCTGAGGCGAGCATTATAAGGCTTTAAGTCTGTTTGAACCTGTCTCTGCTACTGTATTCGCGAATGCTTTGTCTTTTGCTGTTGTAGCTGTTGTTCCTTTCCCTGTTTCTTTATAACAAATCAAAATATTGGTGATATTGAATCTAGAAAATAAAATCAAAATTTTTGCTGTTGTCATTTTTAATAGGATGGGACCAAACTAGCTTCTGGAGGTGCAGATAAGGCTGGGCGCATGCTTGATGTTGCGACAGGAAAGTCTACTCAGATTGCAGTCCATGACGCAGCAATCCGGTGCATTAAATTTGTAGAGGCACCGGGATCAGCTTCGCCTATAGTTGCTACAGGAAGTTGGGATAAGACTTTAAAGGTATGCTGCATCAAACAGTTATTTTTTATTATAATTACAATATGGTTGACTTGTTGACTTGTTGACTTGTTGATTTATTAATCGGTTTGTCTAGTTTGTCTGCTTTTAGATAAATCAACAACACAGAGTATACTTTGGTCAACGTTTAATACTAATTTTTTATTTATTTATTATTTTTTAGTATTGGGATCTTAGATCTTCAGCGCCAATTGGCACAGTTCAGCTACCGGAGAGATGCTATACTATGGACGTAAACCATCCGCTTATGGTTGTAGGAACCGCGGATAGACACATTTTAATATTTGATCTCAATAACCCAACCACACCGTTTAAAGTAAGTCGAAGCCCTTTACTTGCCGATTTTTCAACTATGCTCGATATTTATAACCAGTTGCTCTAACATGCTACTGGTAAACTTGAATAGACAACTGTTTCGCCGCTAAAATACCAAACGCGAACTGTTTCCTGCTTCACTACTAAAGACGGGTTCGCGATTGGCTCAATCGAGGGACGGGTGGGAATCCAATACATCCAAGAGGCCCAAAAAACCAGCGAATTCTCGTTCAAGTGCCACCGTGACCCAAGCAGCAATGTTTATTCGATCAATTCGATCTCACACCACCCTACATTTGGCACTTTTTGCACTGCTGGTTCAGACGGCGGTATTCTATTCTGGGATAAAGACGCTCGCCAGAAACTGAAAACCTTCCCAAGCGCCAACTCACCTATAACTTCGACATGCTTTAACCGCGATGGCCGAATCTTTGCTTATTCCGTTGGCTACGACTGGTCAAAAGGATATGCAAATTCACACCAAAATGACAAACGCACAATATTTTTACATTCTGTCAAAGAGGAGGACGCAAAGCCACGCAAAAAGAGGTGATAGCCAAGCCTGATGTAGTTAACTTTTTCTTTTTTTTTAATTCCTTTTTCCTTTTCTCTATTTCCCTTTTTTTTCATTTCTATATTTTATTTCCATACTTTACTTAGCCAAGGATATATACATTTAATTATATTTAATTATACATCCGAATTATTCTGGGATAGGCAAAATATTCAGTTCTTTGCTCTAGCTTTATTGATATTGTGTTTGGAGTTCAATAAAGTCTGTAATAAACTATCACGTACAAGGCACTGAGTAAGTAGGTTGGGTGCGTACAAAATATGAGATTATAAAGATATATTATATTATTCAAGTTGAAAATAAACGAGTTAGCGAATAAAAAAAAGGATAATAAACGTTGAACGTTTGTATAAAGTATGTATAACATTAATCGTCAAGGCGTGGAAACAAGCTCTAATACCAAAAGCAACAAGAAACTAGTAAAATACAACAGTTGCTGGCTAGTAAAAAAGCAAGAAGAGCTAATAAAAATAGGAGATTGAGGAGTATTATAAAACTACAATTAAAATAACAAAATCTTGTGCGCGATGGGACAAAAGTTGAACCGAAAAATCAAGCAGCGTTAGAAGCGTGGGAGTGAAATGAAGTGAAATGTAAATCTATTTAAGCTTGAGCTCAACAAAACGATTCCTTAGTGGAGATGTAATCTTGCACTTGTTCATCATTAGTCGCTCTAAAGAATATTTTCTGTAGCCGCCCTCAGGCATCCGAAAAGTGCAAAGCGTCTGCACTGCCCCCGGCAGATATTCTAATTCGACTCTTGGTTTATTATATAGCGGCCAGCATATTTTTGATGGGTCAGGTATCAGGATTCCGTTTGTGGCTGCTATATTGTCTCCAGATACCAGCGGTAAGGAGGAATTGTAAGCCCCGAGCTCAACGTTGTCTTCGCAAAGAGTAATCTCATCAGATTCCATGCCATCGTATCTTATAGTGTTGCTGAATATCATGGAACTAATATCGTCAAGCAACCCTAAGCTTGCTCTGTTGCATAAAAGCTCGTTATATTCGGCTATTTTGTTGTTACTTGACACTTCAATAAAGTTTACCCTTGCTTCTACTAAATGTGGATTGAACGATGCCTCAACTTCATCAAACTCTGGCTCCGCGGCTCTCTTGAAAGACTCTACTTCGTCATACAAGAATGAATTCTTGGGCTTCGAAAAAACGACTGCGGTTCTTACGTCTGTTGTGCAGACGTTGATATTGGCTTTGCTTTTACTTCTGCTGTCTAAATCTGTGAATGCTAGGCAAATCATAGCGGGGTTTCAGTGTACACGTTTCCTTTTGTGAGAATTAGCGCTATAATTGTGATAAAAGAGCTAAGCTAATAAAGTAAAATAAAAATAAAAATAAAAAACAAGGTGTGATTCTTGGATCTGAATCTAGTTTTGATGCTGGGATTCCTGGAAAAGAGAGTGGAATCGAATTGTTCGTTGTACTAGTTGCTTGTATGTTTTTTTTTAAAAAAAAAAAGTCGAGATCATTGTTAATTTACTCTTCAGACGACGGATTAGCCGATAAATATACAAATCTTTTTTCAAGGCAAGCTTTTTCGTTTCAACTCAGGCTTTTTGGTAGATTTATACAGATTTTGATATTGGTTAAAGAGAATTGGTAAAATCTCTAGTATTTTGTCAACAATTGAAGGATTCTTCTGCTACAATTAAAAGTGTAAGTGTAAAGGATTCATTAGTAAACTCCAGCTACTTGTGATTTGTTCAGATTCGTCGATTTATTTTATACTCCTAGAGCTGCTTTTCGGATTCACCCATTTACATTTCAATAGCACATTTTTTTATTATCTAATTGTCTAGGATATTCTAAATTTAGTAGTTGCACACAGGAATAGAACAGAGATATTCTATTGGTGCGTTTGATATTCTTCTTTATTCATTGTACCTTTTAACTATTAGCTTTTTAATTCTGCCTTTCTACAGGTTAAAGTGAAATTGAAGGGAAATTGCTATTTAGGAGAATAATCGACTTAAATCGAGCAACAATTATAACATGACACATTAATCGAGGCGAAATAAATGGTCGAAATGGCTTGGATTATTTGCTTGTATTATCAAACCTCAATCATGTCCAATAATGACTGATACGCTGCAATTGAGAAAATCACCCAACAATTGCATCTTTTTAGTATCACTACTTTGTTGAAATTAGGGCGAAGAAAATAAGTCGAAATGCTATAACATATAAAAGTAAAAACTGAAATGTCTCAACTTTTGACACAAAAACAGGGAGAACACCTTAAAGTAAGCAAAAGTGCAATTAATTTTTCTACTCTTAGGACAAGGATTTCTGCTGACACATCACCCCTCAGCTTGATCATGATTTGTGTTTGCTTTGGTTTTATTTTTTCTCCAAAATTACTAATACCAAGAGGTTACATAGCAAAAACAAAAACAAACAAAAACAAACAAAAACAAACATAAAAAAACATAAAAAAACATAAAAAAACATAAAAAAACATAAAAAAACATAAAAAAACATAAAAAAACATAAAAAAACAAGTAAATCATACTATGACTTCTCGTTCAACCAACATCAACACGGTTCTTCAAATATAAATATAATTAGCAACAATGACTAAAGCAACTAAAGCAGCCACAATAATAGTGGTGATAAAGTTAAATTAGTACGGAGAAGGTGTGGAGAAAGGCGTGTTCACAATCTGTATGATCAGAAAAGCCTTGTTTTCTTTTTGTTTCTGTTGTCCTTAATAATAAAAACCTCTATAACACAGGCACAGGGAGGAAATAGCACTTGTGGTGGAAATAGCGCAGACTATTAGCAAGGTTTCCTCGCCTGGGAATTAATTGCAAATAAGCAAGGCTGATGCCATTGCGATTACATGATAATAATACTCTCTTTAGAACTTTTGTTTTGAAAACAATTTTTCAGGCGTAATAAAGATTTTCTTTTTTTCTATTAAAAAAAATAAGGGCAAGGAAGGGATCACGTTTAATGGAGAAACTGGCCTTGCTCTTAAAAAATAATGGGCAAGTTGGGTCAGCACTTATTGAGGTCACGAGTCGAATCAGAATGCTCAAAAGCACCAAAAGCACCAACGTCACCAACATCACCAATGAAGATTAACTAACTGAAATGTTGTGTTGGTCCCATGCCTTTTATGTCGTTACTGTGAACATGTGTGCATTTTTTTTAATTGAAAACAAACTAAATTACCTATGAAATTCTATTGATAACAACATTCCCTAAAAGCGAATAAGCTACTTTGGCAAAAAAACACTCTAAACCGTGTATTTATTTATACAAGTCGCTTAAGCGGTACAGTTTTGCTTGGGTATAAATAAATTAACAAACAGCAACATTTTTAATCAAGCCAAGCTAATACATAGTATGGAATGGACTCTACACACCAAGTTAGTTTATTTTCCGGGCTTCTGGCTACAAATGATTCTTATAAATACATTTTAACGCGTTAAATATCAACATATCAACATATCCATATATCAACATATCAACATATCAACATATAAACATATCAACATATCAACATATAAACATATAAACATATAAACATATCAACATATCAACATATAAACATATCAACATATCCATATATTAACATATCAACATACCCATATCCTCATTTAGAGAATGGCGGTGCGTTATTGCAATATGTTATTATGTGTTTAAAATTACCAGAAAAGTTATACGCAGATTTAGGCAAAAATAACAAAAAGTTCAGTGAAATTAAAAGTTTATAAAAGCTTCATGTATCTATATTAAAGAATAAAACCATAAACCATAAGCACAAAGTGTACAGCTGCATTCACAGCGAAATCTAATCATTAAGTTTTTCGTCATCGCTAAATCCGGCGTAGTTATCCTGTTCTAAAGACTCTAATGCAAAAGTTATATCAGCTTGGATGTCCTGAATCAGTTTATCTACAGTATCATTTAGATTACATATTTAGTCAAATGAATTTAGTGCCAAGTTCACAAAACAGTCAAGGTAGCGTTTCTTTGTATACCTCTGCCTTCATAGTCTCTTTCTGGTCTAATATAGCCCAATATCACTATAGAGATATTGTCATCATAAAAATCTTCGTCGTATTTATGAATAACATGGATTTCCTAAAAGCGATACAGATACAGTGTCAAGAGTTGTTTTAGTTGAGTGAAAAAGGTGGAAAATTTCCATCAAGTAAACAGTATACCAAGAAATGTGACTATGCTTACAGCAGATCTTTTCTCATTCTTGTAAAACGGATTCCAACCCAAACTCATAACCATGGGTCTGACCGTACTTTCGCTTCCAACTTTAGACCAGCCAAAATATATGCCAGTTTGTGCACAATTTAGGGCCTCGTGCACTGCATCCTCTGTCATGTTGGCTATTGTGTCATTTTTCGTAATTTTCATTTAGTACAGTTGGGGAGTTTGAAGCTAGCACACAACTAAATCAATATTTTGACTGAAAAGTACCTGTTGGAATTCCTAGTTCTTTTCCGCCACGGCCAAAACCTTTAATCACCTTGCTTTTCAGGTGTATAGGAAAAGGCGAATCCACCTCAATAGGCAGATTCTCAAGCTTGTGGTTAGTGTCTTTAAGTAGCTTCGAATGCATGATGGCTCTCTTAGTTTTAATTTAAGTTGTATATATATATTTTCGTTCAATAAAAGGATAGAGATAAGGATTCCGAATTAAAGGTATAAATATGGATAAATATTGATAGAGTGAATGCGTCTTGTTATCTTTGTCAAGTTAAAGAGAGCTAACCGATTCTGCTGAAGATGTGCGCCTGGTACTTAAATACTGTGATTGTGAACTTTGGTTTAAAAAATCGAGCAATAGCTGCTTTCAATAACTAACGCTTAATTTTTTTAAACGTTCAAACCAAGTCTAACAATGAGAGCCTACAAATGATACAGATTCGTTCAAATAACTATCAAGTTGCAGAGTAAATTGTTTAAAACTTGAACTTAACTTGCCAAAGCTGACTAATCAAACACAAGGTTATTCTTAAGTTGACTCTAAAAGCCAATAGTAACCAAGAGTTGTGGTAATTGTATTTGTAATCAAGTATTCCGTAAAGTTCCAAACATGTCTTAGAAACACTTTACTAGGCTATTTATGCGGCATTGGTATAACAACTAAAGAAATGAAATTAAAAGAAACAATAGGAAAACGAAATGGAGGTCGTTTATCAAGTAATAACCAAGGATTTCAATTGATTTTATTTTGATTCTAATGTCAGTTTATAAGGGATGTCTATACAATATGAGAAGGTAAAAAAAAAAAAAAAAGTAAAACCTAGTCAAGCAAAAGTAGTTGCTATTTTTGAGCCCAACAAGCTGAATGTATTTTTAGTCGATTCAAGGTTCGGGTTGTCAGGTTAATTTCTGGCAAGATTTCATCAAGTTCACTAAAATTGCCTAGACAAGACAGGCTCGCAAGAGACAGATACGAATGTAAAGGGTCTACAATATATAAAAAAGTACATTTAAATTTCAAGGTGAAAGTACACGTAGATGTAAAAGCGAGTGAAGTCGCAAACATACTGACTAGGAACGCATTTATAAACCCAATAATAGTGTTGGCACTGTGCTTGATTTTAAAGTGCGCTAATGTGACGTTTTATGAAGCTATGAACAGTGTACCTGGGTGGTTGTCTGCGTTTTTTGCAATTCCGCCATATGAAGCTTGACACTTTAGTATAAAGCTTGTAAGGGTTTTAATGTCGATATGTTCGCTTCCGCCCAGCATATGGATCGCTGTTCCAATCCAGAAAGAGTAGCATGTGTCTTCAAGCTTGTTAACTCTACCACAGAACCCTTGCCCTTGTCGGCTTAATGCCCATCCAAGGGAAAGGTCAATGTCTTTCAGGTCATTTATTCTACCCATAAGCTTTAAGCTGGCAATCGCACAATAGAACGAACCACCTTATTAGACAAAATAACACGGTTTACTTGTTAGGCGGTTTGTTATGAACAAAATATCATAAAAGAGCTGAGATATTTCAATACAAATAAATAAAAGAGCCGAGGTAAAGTATGGGTGCTTGCAACATGCACTTACCGTGTGATTCTTGCATTCTATTCTGAGAAATACCACCATCATATCTCTAAAAAAAGAACAAATGTTGAAGTGACTAACAGAACTCAGTAAAAAAAACAGTAAAAATATCGTAAAAGCTGCGTTAAAAGCAATAACAGCGTATTGAGATTTACTTACAACACAGTCCAAAATGTAGTCCACTGTCTTATCAATGTTTATGCCGCTCCAGTCATTCAACAAATACGAAGTTGCACAGGCCGTATAAACAAAACGCATATCACCAACAAACTCTCCATGGTTCGAAATAAAACTATTTGGTGTAATCACGTTGTCGAGGTTAGAGCTCTTGGCAATAGCCAGTGCAAGGACATAATTTCAGCAGCTAGTGTATATTGATGCTATTCATACCTTCCATCCTCAATTTGAAGAAATGGCAAAGCGCCAATTACTGCCTTTACATCCACTCGGGAAAAGTCGTCACCCAGAATCGCCAAACTGCATAGCGCCGAGTATGTTGCTGCAGAGTTTGCAGAGTTGGACGCTTTAAATTTGTACTCTAAATTTACATCACCAGGAAACGAGCCTCCTCGAAAACCACACAATGCCGGCTCATTAGCTATTAAGGTTTACAGAATTAGTTTTACAGAATAAATTTTACAATCAAGCTCAAAGGTCAGTATTTTTCTTTTGTAAAAAAAAAAACAAGAGAAAAAAAACAAAGGACAAACCAGGATTGTAAATTAAGAGTAAAAAACGCACCGCAGTTCTCTAGAGTGATTTGCTGCTCATAAATCCAATCTATCAGGCTCTTTTTCTGACTAGAGGAAAGTTTTTCATCAACCGAATCAAACAAGTCCAAACCGCCCAGAGCAAAGTGACCCAATACTATTCTAAATGGAGGGGGGGGGGGAAGTTGGCAAAAGTGTCAAGTTAAATGAATCCAGAATATTTTCAGGCAATTATAAACGCGTTCAAAGGCGGCAACATCTGATGAAATACCTGGTAGAGTCGAGGCTGGAGTATGCGCCTGGCAGCAACATCAGGCAACGGGAAAAATAAAAAACTAATTTGTTTTTTTCGATTTTCGTTTCCTCCATGTTTGAGCCGAGTAAGATACTAGAGTGTAAGGTGGAATATGGTTGAAAAAGCGCTATTGAAGAAAAGGGTGACTAAAATAAGCTGTTTTGCATTTCAGAAGCCAAAGAACTGTATTTTTTTACTTTATAAACTAGCGAGGTCGTTTATGATTTTTAAACAATTATAATTAGAAACATGAGCTTAAATTTGATAAAGTTGAAATTTGAAAAAATGTGTGGAATAATTGGCTAGCTGAGTTTACTTTGTTTCAGGTAATTGGGACAAGCTGATTAAAAGGCGGCAATTGGTTTAATGCAGAGCTGGCTGTAGTCTTTTGGAACAGACACTAATCGTTGAGATATCAAGTCTTAATTTGGCAAGTTTGTTGAAAGGAAGCTAAACGTTGAACTTGAGCAAACGATCAACTTGGTTGCATTAGCTGAAAACATAAATCCAGCAACAGGATTAAAGTAGAATTAATTTTTGGCCATTCTTCAGAATATATTATTAAATTAAATATAAAACAAAGACAAGGCAACTCTAGACGATTCGAAAAGATTGTCCAAGAAAACAAAGAAACGGCGTTTTTCTTAAAAAAACACAAGCGCACGAAATAAAGCAAAGAAAGCTAGCAAACTGTTCTTTTGATAAATCAAACCAGCAAGTAATTTTAGTAACACAATATTCAAGAGTATGGACAAGTCGGATATTAGCGGTCATAATTTTAATAAGGGGAGCGTTTGGAATCCTGTGCTAGATTTATACTTACTACAGGCCATGGTTGGCCTTAGGCCAGTAGGTAAGTTGAATAAACCGCGTTTTTTTTAAAAAAAGAAGCAAAAATGTTTTTACCAGCAATCTGTTCAACGATATTTTAAAAGGAAGCGAAACCTAGAAATAAAATGGATGTGAAAATGAAATAGGAATACATCGAAATCTCAGAATGATGAACATATACACAAGGTTTACACAGCGTGTGCCCGAGGCAGATTTCACTATAAAACAGATCTGGGATCGAATAAAGGAATGGTATAACTTGGAGGTTTTAGAAGATTTGGTAAGCACGTTTACTTGTACTGATTATCTCTTACTACCTTTTTTACACGTTAAAGAAGGGCACATCAGTAATAAATAATAAAGTCCTTGAAAAGAACAATCGCAAAAAACAAAACAAACAAAATAAAAAACAAGCTAATAGAGCATACACAAAATCGGCGCTTTAAGCCTATTACCATGAAGTTTGCTGCTTTGAGCCAAATTGATGTGTTTGGTTGGAAATAACAATGTAGGAGGTTGAAAGCGAGTCAGATGCATCTGGCGAGGAGGAAGATAACGCATCCAAGTCTATAAGACCGGCTCCATCGGCCTTGCCCGATGGAACTGCACTATTCAAAGATACGGTAGGGCTAAGCTCGAACTTTGAAGATAGGAACTTTTGGCAAAAGGAAGCAGAGTTTGTTCTACCTTGGAAAGATTACGGCAATATGATGATTGAGCGGGCAGGGGAAGGCGTGAAAGACGAGGATGATTTGTTTAACTCGTCGAGTGGTGAGCTGGACACACTGTCGCAATCATCACGCGAGGAGTCGCTCGAGTTGGCCGACGGAGGTATTAATTATTTGTCCAGTTCAATTGTTTGTTTAGTTCAATTGTTTGATTGTTGGGACATTCTGTAGTCGGGGGATTCTTTAAGTCTATAACAACCACATGAACCAAGCAAACCGAGTGCTTTTAGTGTATTAGTGAGACTCAGTGAGGCTTGTTTTGGCCATACGCTTAGCCTATGATGTAAAAATAATAATCCAACTATGGTTTAATCTATCTAAATTAATAGACGAGAGTGAACCAAAACGACAGAAAACCAAGCAAGCAACACAAAGCAAGAAGAAATCCCGGCCTCTCAAAGCAGCACCTGCTATAAGGAAAACAAAAAGGAATAGGTGAAGTGGGGGGGGGCAGTTTAGTTTAAATGCATCGAGGTAGCAGACTTTCCGAGATTGGCTGATCAAAGAACTACCTAAAATTTTATTTGACCCAGTCTTGGATGAAAATGGCCAGAGGGATTTCTGGACTCCCAAGAAAACAATGCTGGATTATTAATTTTATTTGTGCATAGTTTATTCTTGTATTGATTATTTTGTTGGTTTTAAAAATTACTCACTTGTCCCTTGTCCGTGAAAAGGATTGAAGAAAAGTGGTAAAAAAAGGTGTACATTTCATAAATTGATCCAAATCTAGTAAAACATAATCGAGTCGAGTAAAACATAATGATTTTTATTGACGAGTTTTGCAAATAGAGTATTATTGTATACACATTCAGTGTAATAAATCACCAGTTGATAAGCAAAGGCTAAAAGTCTAAAAAAAAGGGATATTAAACAGAATCCAGGAGTGTTTAGTTTGTAGTTGCTGGATGTAAGCAAGTGTATTTCAGTACATAGCCACAAGTTGTGTAGGCTCTTAAGCGTCAGGGACTTTATAGCTAGCGCCTTTAATCAAACTGGGGTCTTTGAGCGATTTGGTCACAAATTCTGCCACCAAAGCCTTTAACGCGTCCTCGTCTTGTAGGATGCTTTCGTCGGCGGTTTGCATAATGTAGTTTAAAATGTCGTTGATGTTTTCTTCGCTGACCAGATTTTCCAAGTCATTTGAGTTTAAATCCACAACGTCTTCCTCTGATCCAAATAACGGCAGTTCGATTTCAAGGTACTCGCAGATTTTTTCGGCAACTTCTATTTCACCGTTATTTAAAATTGTTTGAATAGCATCTAGTCCTTCTTTATTCAAGGTCTTGTAATCTGCGCCGCTTTTGAGAAGAAGAACAGCGCATTCGTAGTCTTCGCAGGCGTGTAAGGGTGTATCGCCATCGTTATCCACAATATTTACATTTCCTCCATTATCAAGAATAAATTTCAGAATTTCGTAGTTTTTGTATGACGCAGCAGCATGCAGTGGAGAGTAGCCGCTTTCGTCTTGTGCATTTGCATTACTGGAATCCTCATTGACGAGTTCTTTAACCCGTTCCATGTCGCCATCTGCAATTGAAACCCAAATATTTTCGCTCATTATAAGTATATGTTGCTGTTGATTGTGTTGCTTTAAGTCAAAGTGATAAGATTTAAATGTTCAATTATTTTATTTTACTTTATTTTATTTAATTCTGACTTTTGATTATAGCTTTCGATTGTATTTTTCAATTATATTTTTCAATTTTGTTGTTAATGGCGAAACAGAAAAAAAAAATGATCAAATGTTGGATTTCAATAGAAATAAATAAATTTTCAACTAATTTAACTTGATGAAATAAGTGATGGTTTTGGTGGCATCAGGATAAATGGCTAAAAGGAAGTTAAGACTTTTGGCAATATTTTAAGGTTAAAAATTTTTATGTACTGAATTTAGCAAGTGAATGGTTGAAAGTAAACAAATAGGCTCGTACAATTTGCAAAAAAGAAATTTGCATAATGGAATTTTTCAAACAAAATAAAAAGTAAATAACAGTAAAGGAGAGCAAAAAAAATAGTTGATAGAATCCAAACAAAAATAAGTGGAGGTTATTGGCTAATAAAGTGAAAGTGCCGAGTGAAGTAGGTATTTTTGACTAGAAAATGACAGTTTTCTGAAATTGAAGTTGTAAAAAAAAAAACAAAGAAAAATAAAGTCGATAATGTAAAAAAAATATTTTAATTTTTTTCAGAAAAAACACAATAACGTTTGGTTAATATATAACATTCTTGAGTTTGGTTAAGAGAAACTTAGTTTTTTCTTGTTTTTGTTTTTATTTTACAAAGTTTGTTAGTGTATAAAGTTGGCTGGAAAGGTTGGCGAAGAAAAAAAAAAAAAAAATTAAAAAAGCAAAACTTTCAGGAATAAAACGATATTAGCATTATTTTTGACTTTTGATATATTAGTAATAATTCCGCAGTTAAAAGTTAAAAAGTTAAAAAAAGCAAAAGAAAAAAGATAAAAGAAAAAAAAGAAAAGAGAAAAGAGAAAAAAGAAAGCAAAAAGCAGAAAAGCAGAAAATAAGATTGGGGACTTTAAAGAAGATATAGGAACAAGTAAGGATCACAGGGTATAGAGGGACAACATACCATAACAAAGTAGCTGATAGAAGACAATATAAGACAACATCAGGTTGTAAAGATTGAAATTAAAAATGGCAAAGATTAAAAAACAAAATCGAAAAAGATTGAACTATCCGGTAAGTAGGGTAAAAGTAAAAAAATTGAGTAGAGTTGGTGAAGGGTGGAGGAATGTTGTTGAGAAAGTGTTGGCTAGCTAAATGTGAATGATGTACTAATGTGTATTTACTTTATTAATTGTTGTTTAATTTGTTATTTCCAAACAAAATAAATAGCCCAAGGAGATATTGGCGTTAAGAAGTGCATTGGAAGTGGGTAGCGAGGAGAAAATGGTGCTGGAGATTGAAAAGATCAAAGAGTGGCCGTTTCTCAGAGGAGATTGCTACCATTGGATTAAGGTTTTGAATAGGTTTGATGAGATTTTGGAACGGGTGGTAGCAGAGTTTGAAGTGGGGCAACCAGAAACGCATGTAGCAATAAAAGTTATTGATTCAAAAAATTCGCGAGTTGTATGTACGATTCTGGACTTTACCAGGTTGCTATTGGAGAATTGCATCAATAGGAATCTGTATGCATCAGTTGACGTAAGTGACATGGTAGTCTGATAAAAAAAAAGGGGGGGGACTGTTCCGTTGAATTTGAATTACCTGGAGGGGGAGGAGGATGAGGGGGGAGGGAGGAGATAATTGAGTAGTAATTGAATGAAGGAAATAAAAGAATTAAAAAAAGGATTGGAAATAGTGAATAAAGGTAAATTTACAAGGTGGTAATGATGATAAAATAGAGACTTCAAGCGTTGATGGATACGACGGATACAAGGATTTTAGAGAAGGTTCTTCGATTGTTGTTGCGAATGGCACAAAGAGGAAATTTCCAACAGGACGTGAGAGCAAGTATAGTTGGGCTGCTGCCACAGCTCAAAGTACTTGCAGAGCCATGGAGAGTGAAAAAGTATTTAGAAAAGAGAAAGCAGGGGTTGGGGGAAAGTAAAGGGAATAAAGATATGGTAGAGCAGCAAGAAAATGAATTGAAGATATTGGTGAAATTAAGGGACAAGGAGGTGGGGAAAGAAGGGGAAGGAGGAGAAGAGGGGGAAAAGGAAGAGGATGAGGAAAAGGAGGAGGAAAGAATTAGACTAAATGAGCAAAAAATCAGTGTAGAGTTCAGTTTTTACAGAACAGCGGCAGAGGCACTAAAAATTCTAAAGAGGATTGATGCAGAGTCAAGCGAAGTGGGAATGGGGCAAGACAGTGGCAAACAAGGAGGCAAAGAGGCGGGGCAGATGGCAATGGAGACACCAAAGCAGTCAAGAACAAGTACAGAGGTCGGAAGTTTGCGGCGTAAAGCAGGGGGGAGAAGTGGGGGGAGTAAGAAAGTCGCAGGGAGGGGGGTGGGGGGAGTTGGGGGGGTAGACATGGTGGGGATTAATGAAGGGATGGTGAACATTGATGTTCCACTGAAGGGGTTTAAAGGGGTAGGAGAGATGGAGATATTTGAAAAGATAGTTGGACAGTATCACGTTCCAAAGCACAGGCATTTTGGGCTGTACCAGAGAATTAGGATGGCAATGTCGTTGGTGGAGGGTAGGCGGGAAAGCAAGGATGTACTGGTAAATGTGCGGATATACGCAGTGGCAGTAATAGCAGCAATGGCAGGGAAGGCAGAGTTTAAGGCGAATTTTTTGAGATACCACCCAACAATATCAGCAGATTTGGTGGAGTTGTTGCAGACAGAAGTTGGGTCGTCGCTGGAGTTGCAGACGGCGGTGCTGTACTGCCTGGATGCGCTTTTGAAGCAGAGCAGCGAAGTATCGTCGACTTACGGAGCACTTAATGTGTCAGCAAACCACGGGGTGTTGATGTTTATATTGAGAAAGATATTTGTGAGTTCAGAAAACGGGGCCGAGTCAAAGGTGGCGTTTACAAGAGAGTTTAGAAATGCACTGTATACATTGCTGTTTACGATGAGTAGTACGATGAATGGAGGCAGACTATTGATTTCAGCAGGAGTGATTCCAGTGCTAATAGATGGTTTAAAGATTGAAAGTCCAAGTTATAGATGGGTAAGTTGAACAAAATGATTTAATATTAATAAATAACAACAAATAATTAATAAATAATTGATAATAGATAATAAATAATAAATAATAAATAATAATAAAAAAAATAATAATAATAAAAATAATAATAATAAAAAATATTGATGGTCGATACTAGGATGCAAGTCGAGTTTCTAGGCTGTTGGACCAGTTGATTGGGGCAAGAGGGGCATCGTTTCAGATATTTTGTGGCTATGATGGAGTGGCGACACTTACAGAAAGAATGAATAAAGAGGTTGAGTCAGCGGTAGAGAACGAGAAGATGCTGAGAGAGAGGGATGGGTTTGAGGAATATCTTGTGGCGCCAACTCTGATTCCAACGTATCCGAAAAACGCAGATGAGCAATATAGGCGGCCAGAGGCAGTGCCAACGGCGCAGTCGATGTTGTTGAGAGAGATGTTTAAGCTGTTGTGCAGGATGATGATGCATAATGGGACGCAGGATCGGCTTCGAAATTTGGTTGAGGGGACGCTGCCAAGCACACTGATGCAGGTGTTTGCGCACCCGGTGAGTTTCGGGACGTGTATCTATGGACACGCAATAGATATAATGGCGAATATGGTGCACAACGAGCCAACGAGTCTTGCAGTACTGCAGGAGGTGGGACTTCCACAAAAGTTCCTGGAGTCGCTTTCGAAGTTTGTGCCGTACTCTGGGGATGTGGTGGTGGCGATTCCGAACGGGCTGGGGGCGATTTGCTTGAACAAGGTGGGAATTGACATGTTCAACGAGTCGAAGATTCTGGACAGAATGTTTGGGGTGTTTACGGATATAGATTTTGTGAAGATTCTGCAGGAGGCAGATATTCCGGGTTCGCTGGGGGTGGGGCTGGACGAGTTTATGAGGCATTTCCCGGGGTTGAAGTCGGGGCTGATGGAAAAGACAATAGAGATTTTGGTGAAGATCAACGAGTTGGGCAGGTCAGGAAGCGAAACGGAAAAGACAAACCCGGGACAGACCAGACTGTTTCGGAGACAGGACGAGGTGGACAGCAGAGAGCACCTGAACGATATTTATAGCATGGTGGTGGAGTCTGCAGGCACGTTTCTTGAGGGACTGCTCCAGCAGAGAGCGCACAACAAGCTGTTTATTGAGCAGAATGGGTGGGAACTGATTCTTAAAACGGTGAGTTCGCCTTTGCTTCCTTTCAACTGGACAACAACAAGAACGCTCAAATCAATAGCAGGAGTGGCTGGGGCGTTGGTGGAGACTTCAGCAGATGCAGTGTTTGAGGGGCTAGTTAAGCAGCTGCGGGTGATGGTTGATTCGCAGATATTCGGGACGCTTGAGGAAAAGTCAATGAAGGGGAACTTGGCACAGTTCTTTGAGCCAATGGGGCTGGAAAACGAAGATTACAACCGGCTCAATAGCCAGCTGCACCACCTGTCCTCAATCTCTGGGGTTATATCGATGTCTACAGACCAGTTTTCAAGTGCGGGGGGAGGAGAGAGCAGGCCAACAGTTACGCTTGCACAGCTGCTCACCTCAAACTCAAACAGAGACATTTTGGCAAAGCTTGCCAATCTGTACAAGGAAGTGCTGAAAATGGAGCTGTTGGTCCACGAAGAGTTTGAAAAGGTAAAGGCTCAGGAAAAGGAAATGGAACAGGAAAAGGAAAAGGAAATTGATCAAAAGAAGGAAATTGATCAAAAGAAAGAAATTGATCAAAAGAAAGAAAATGAGCAAAAAATGAATGTTGATGATGATGATAATGATAATACTGAGAAATTAAAATTGGACCGGTTGGGAGAAATTTATTGTGGAAATGTCAAGTATGTAAGTGAGGTAACAAGTCGACTGAGTTTCCATTTGACGCGGTTTTTTCATAATCTTTCCAAGCATATTGGACCCAAACGATCAACCTCAGTAGAGGTGGAAGAGGGATACGCTGAGACGGCTTCAATTCTGGCACAGTTGTCGGTGGACAGCTTGAAGGAGGCAGTTGAGTTTGATGGGTCGATCCAGGAGCTGAAATTTATTAGTTCGGTAATTGGAATGACAACAATGCTTTTGGTGGAAGACAAGTCACGTACATTTGTCCAGGTACCAATTCTGCTGCCGTTCTGCATCAAGGGCGGAGTGGAAGAACTTGTCAAGCTGGCTCAGAAGGTTATGGTGATCTACGAAAAGAATTCAATTGTGAAAAGTGTTGGTGAGCAGCTGGAATTGTTGCCAAACGACTCTAATACAGATCAGATCAATGGGAAAGAAAAGGAAATTGTCCAAAAAAAAGAAATAGAAAAGGAAAAAGAAAAGGAACAGTACAATGAAATCTTGGACAATACTATGGAAATGTTCTTGACTTTGTTGCACTTTTTGACTAATGGGACATTAGTAGTGGACTGTATCTACGTGCCTTATATCAAGCCCAGAACAGAACTGTACAAAGAGTCAGGGTTTTTCATAGGCCCAAACAGCCAGTTCTCAGCCAACATGTTAATATCCAAGACTAGAGAGTTGGTGTTCCCAGTAATTCAAGAGATCTGGATGTCAAAATCGATATCAGGATTCAGCAGCAACTCAATGGATTCGTTGCTGGCGTGTATAGGAACACTGTTACGCGGGGACTACGAAAACCTGGTCAACAAAACCAAACCGTCAAAATCCACAGCAAACAGAAAGGGTCCAGGAGCCGCCAGCCGAACTAATGAAGGACAAATAGCATCTTTCTATGAATCTTTGTTTATGCCTCTTGAATCTTCAGGAGCCAGGTCAAGAAACAGAACCAATGCTAGAAACAGAAATAGAAACAGAGACACAAATAGGAATAGAAGCAGCAGTGGAAGCAGAAGTGGGAGTAGAAGTGGAAGTCGAACAAGAATTATAACTGGAACTGGAACTGAAAATGAAACTGGTGATGGTACTGGTAATTCCACTAGAAATGAAATTGCAGATAATGAAGGCAATCAAAGTAATGAAGAAGATGGAATTGATCATGATGACAATGAAGAAGAAGTAGAAGAAGATGATGAAGGAGAAGAAGAAGAAGAAGAAGAAGAAGAAGAAGAAGAAGATGAAGATGAAGATGAAGATGATCTGGAAATGCAAGAATATACATCGCTGTTACAAACAACTTCAACTAATGTGCAGCCAACAAGAAGAATGCAAGCAACATCGGCATCTATTTCTGTACCTGTAGTAGCACCAATCACAGATGCAAACTTCCGAAGACCAGTGGTGGTAAATAGAAACCACGTGAGAGAGTTGGTAGCAATGGGCTTTGGGCAAAGAGAAGTTGAACATGCATTAAGACGGACGTATAATAGTCTAGACAGAGCTGCAGATTACTTGGTTAATCATTTAAGTGATATTGAACGAAATCTAGCTAATGAACAGTCAAATTCCAACAACAACAACAATAGTGATAATGGTAATGTCACTAGTATTGCAGTACAAGAATCTCAAAACAGTGAACCAAGTACCAGTGAACCAAGTACCAGTGAACCAAGTACCAATGAATCCATGATTGTTGAACCAGTGGTTGAACAAGGTAGTAGTGATGATAGTAAAGAAGACGAATTGGCTCTAGCAATGGCATTATCACTTGAAAATGACCAAGAAAATGAAGAAAAGGAAAAGGAGAAAGGAAAAGAGAAAGAAAGAGAAAAGGAAAAGGAAAAGGAAAAGGAAAAGGAAAAAGAGATAATGAGGGAAAAGGAAAGAGAAAAGGAGATAATGAGGGAAAAAGAGATGAATAAACAAAGGATGCAGTACGAGAAATGTAAAAAATTGCAAGAATCGTTGATGATGTCGAGGAAACAATTGGAAGAAACGATGCCGGATCGGATAGTCAATTTGGTTTCAGAAAGCAAAAACAAATTCAAGTTTCAATTGTGTACAGCAGTGATGATGATGATAAAGAGGGTAGGGAATTCTAGTGGTCAGTTGGTGGAAAAAGCAGATGGAACGGGAATTGGAACAGGAGAAAATGAGGCGGTGGGCAGAATATTCAACAAACTGTCGGTAGGGTTGATCCAAGTAGCAGGAAAACTAGTAAGCCAGGGAGCGATTTTGGTTGAGGAAGTAGATGAGTTTTATTACCAGGCGACATTCTGGGCAGTAATGTTGAATGATCAAACGATCAGTCCGCACTTTACAGAGTTTCTGGACGGGTTGGTGGAAGTATTGGTGCTGAGTTTGGATACATTGTCGAGGATACAAGTGCCTGATAGCAGCTTGACAGACAGTGATAAGGAGGCAAAAGTAGTGTACCCAGAGTACTTGACACCAAGTCTGCTGATAATACTTGGGTACTTGAAGGTCAAGGATGAACCAAAATTGCAAGCAGAAAAGATGGATACAAGTTCAGTAGACATGAAAGATCAAGATGTAGATAAGAAGGATCAAGATGTAGATAAGAAAGATCAAGATGTAGAAATGAAGTCAGAGTCGAGTTTGAAAACAAAAAAGAATGAACTAGAAAAAGAAAAGGAAAATGAAAAGGAAAGAATTAAAGAAGAGAATAGAGAAAAAACCAGAAGGTTGATTAAAAGAGTAGGTTTAGAATTGCTGAGTAAAGTAGGAAGTGGGAAAGTACAGATGACATCGGATATGTTGAATGGGTTCCTTAGGCTGTTGGCATATTTGACAAGGGATGAAGAATTTAGTGGGTTGGTGGTTAGTGAGGGGGGATTGGTTTGGTTGTTGAGGCTGATGAGGAGAATTCCAAGGCAGGAAATGAAAGTAGATTCTGGACTGGAATTGACACAGGAAACGCTGGTGGAGATGATATCGGCAAAAATTCTTGACCAGAACCACATTGTGCAGATGCGGCAGGAACGGATGTTGTTGATGCATATTGTGCGGCATATTGTGGAGACAACGACGATTTTGAGAGGGGCAATGGCACTGCAGATTCTGAACAGACTTGATGGGCCACAGTTCAGATACCCAGACGTGATGAACTTTGTCCGGACAAATGTGGCGCTGGCCCTGAGAAACCCCGATCTGTTTGCAAGGTTGATGACCAAGCACTGCTCGGCGTTGAGCTCAGAAGGCGCAGTGGTTGGGCGAACAAACACAGCCAAACTGAGCTGGAAGAGTTCGCGACTGTTGACACTGGACGAGGTGTTGTTGGCAGAGCTTGACGAGGATGCGCAGCTGGACATGTCTATTGACTCTGTTTCGCAGCTGATCAACAGCAGCCTTGAACAAGATACCAGCTCAAACAAAGAAACAGAGACTAATATGGAAACAAGTACAGAGACAAATACAGAAACAGATATGGAAAAACTTATGGAGACATTCAAAAGCAAAAAGCAGCCAGCCAAATTTGACCATTCTGAGCCACCAAGCAAAGAAGCAATAGAAAACGCCAAGTCGATAGTGTTGGTGTTGGTAGAAGAGCTGTTGTCGTTGAAGAGTGTTTATCCATCAAACATGTCGACAGCCAGCCTAGACAACTTGCTGACAATGGGGTCAAGCGGTCCAGGAGACGGATACTTTGATAACGAGGCGTGGTTTGAGAGTTCAGAAATCACAGCTTATCGGTGCTTTTTGCTACAGCTGTTGATTGAGCTGCTGTCGAATTTTCCTTATGCGATTCCTGTAGTTTTGGTGCCAAGACAAACACCAGCTTCAGCAATGAATGTGTCTGGTGTTGGGTTGAGTAACTTGCCATCCAGCAGTGTAGGTGTCCAGTCCTGCAAAATGAGATCACCGCTGATTAGTCACTTGATCCACGATTTGACTGTTAGAGAGGCTTCGATTTGTGCTGTGTTGATAGCTAATGGAAATGCACTAGACAAGGAGGCAGTAACACTGAAACACCCAAACAAGACCAAAGTCAGTATAAGCGCCAGTCCAAGCAGCAACGAACAAGCCACAGTTCAAGATAATAGCATTAGCAAAAGCAAAAGCAAAAGCAAAGATCAAGCATTAGGTACTAGTAACATTGTTGAGAATATAAAGAATCTAAGTTCTGTTAGAAGGATGCTGTATTTCTCGCGAGCAGAATTGTGCAATTCTCAGATTCTTTGGGCGAAAGTTTTGTTGGGCATTCTTTGTCCTACACAAGACCCCAACCCATTGGCACCATTGGACGCAGCTGATGAGGAGAAGAAACAAGATGCCAGCGAGCCAATTGGGCTGTCAACTGGGTTGTCAACTGGGTTGCCAATTGCTTCAACCAGTGCCAACCGCAGTTTGAGCTTGAACAGTGAATCTGGGTCAACAGAAATCACCAATGAAGCCACACAATTAGTCAAACCAAAATTCAGGTCAGAGCCAAATGGTAACAATGAGTACCAAACGCAGATCAAATTGGCTTTGGAGTCTACAAGACAACTAGTTATGGATCATTTGGCAAGGGCATTTAGAGAGACTTTGGCGTGTGCACCACCAGCAGATTCGGTATCAAGTTTAGGGGCAATATTAGAATTGGATTTAGGATCAGGATCAGGATCAGGATCAGGAACAGGAACAGGAACAGGAACAGGATCAGGATCAGGGGTGGTTCAATCAGCAAATTCGCAAGGGTCTAATGCACCACTGTTGGACATTACTTATAGCAGATTAAAGTCATTATCTGGGCTGCTGTTCCGGCTTTTGGTTGCTTTACCGCCTGGGTTTGGCAGCAACGGAAACAACGAAAACCATTTGCGACTTGATGGGCTGGGCAGCCAGCAGGACATTGTAGGCAAGATGGCGCTTGAGAGAGGGTTCTTTGACTTGCTAACAGCGGCAACATCGCGGTTGGACCTCAATTACCCGCTAAGCAAAGCTATTCTGAACACATTGCTGAAGCCACTGGAGGCGCTGAGTGATATAGCTCTAGAGCTGAGCAAGAACTCGAAGCTGGACTCGCTAGTCAACAGCGACAAAACATCAAAGTTCACAGCGGCCTCACACCTAAATTCGCATTCAAGGTCGGATATCGATTACGCATCGGCAGACCAACGATTAGCAGTGGATGATTCGGACGACGATGTGCCGCCTGACCTGTACCAGAACTCAGCACTGGGGTTGGTGCACGGTGATGCGGTGCGAGGGTCAGGGGTATATGGGGACGAGATGAGCCAGGACTCGGGCGAGTCGGGAAGTATGGGGTATTCAGACCACTTTGAGGAGGATTCGTCGATGTCGGATATAACAGAAACGGACTCGAACGAGTCGGGCGATGATATTGAGGATGACGAGCATGGAAGCGGCGAACGGCAGTTGTTGCTAAGTTCGCTGCCGTCGTCAATAACTCGCAACCTGCATTCAGGAGGTGAGGTTGAGGTGGTGTTGGGTAACAGCAGAGGCGAGGGATGGAACGAGATGGAGATGGAGCTGGGAATGGATAGTGCAAACGAAAGTGGTGAAGGAACTGGAACTGGAACTGGAACTGGAACTGAAAATGAAACTGGAACTGGAACTGGAACAGATACTGACACTGACCAGGACACTGATTCAGTTAGCGATTCAAGCGAAGAAGGCAGCTCACAGCACAGCCACAACAGTATTCATAGTCATAGTCATAGTCTCAGTCACAGTCGCAGTCATAGTCGCAGTTCATTGATGTCTCAGGATCTGAGCGTTGATGATGGGTTTGATCAGGACGGTGATGATCTGGACAACGAGTTGGCTGAGGATATTCTCATTGAGATGGGAGGAGTTGACAACCTGAATTTCGACAGTGGGTCGGATTACTCGGGGATTGTTGAGCTACATGAAGACCCCCCAATTCCAGCCAGACAGTCAAGACGCAACAGGCGGTTCAGAGCGACTCGCGGCTGGGAGGGTGAGGATTTGCCGCCAGGAAGCATCCAGGACGGAGTGATTGAGAACGAGCTGGAACTAGCACTTGAAGGAATTGACAGTACTATGCTGAACAGACACAGACACAGACGTAGGCACAGACATTTACACGACCACAACCAGAGCAGCAATGCCGAGGAAGGAAGAGGCAGTCTCAGAGTTCGGTCAAGTAATTTGAATGAGGTAGGACCAAGTAATGTGGGATCTACTGGCGAATCAATGTCAAGTATAGTCAGCAGAATCAGAGACACTTTTTCCAGTTTAGAAGGCAGCCCAAATATCAATAATGGCCAAAGAGACAGAGAAAGAGATATAGAGGGGCTGGATTTGGATTTGGATTTGGAGTTGGAGTTGGAGTTGGGATTAAGTAACTCTGACTTGCGGGTTGCAAACAGAAGGGCAAATAGGTCAACCAGCAGAGGTAATGGCGGCAGTAGTAACGATAACGGCAATGTGTTAGTTAACAATACAAATGCAAGCAGAGGCGGGTTGGAGGAAGATGAAGAGAGCGGTGATGAGGAAGATGAGGATGAAGATGAGGATGAGTTTGATGATTCAGAAAACGAGTTGCAGCTGGGAATTGAACAAAGTAACGGAATGTACCAACCCAGTCTAAACAACAGCAGCATCAACTATAGGTCACGTTCTGGGTATAACGAGGGCGAGGCCGATATGGGAGGGTGGATTATAGATAGTGATGAGGATGTAGTTGAACATGAGGATGAAGATGGTAATGATGATGGCGAAGGCGATGAGATTGATGATGATGAAGTTGACGATGATGAAAACGAAGATTCAGGAACCGATTCTAGTGAGGATGACGACGGTTCAGGTCTAGGGTTGGGACTGGGCGAAGATGGTGGGTTGGGTATAGGCATGGGAATGGGAACGATAGGCAGAGGGTACAGAATCGGAATCGGAATTGGAGGAGGGGGGGGCGGAGTAGGCGGAGGAGCAGGTCTTGGGGCAGGGATGGGGATGAGGATGGGGATGGGGATGGGGATGGGGATGGGAGTAGGAATAGGAGTTGGGGGAATAACAGGAGGAATGAGGTCAAGAATGGCAGCAGTAAACAATTACATGTTGGCAAACAGAGGACCAAACAGCTCGAGGAATCTGGGTGAAGAGCTTATGAATATAATAAGCGCTTACATATCAGGGCAGAACAGCAGATCAAGACGAACAGCGCTGTCGTATGCGCCTGTTGGTAACGACAACTCTGACCTGGTCCATCCATTGTTTGTCCGCCCAGCCAGCTCGGGATTGGGTAGGAGATTGGGAGTCAGCAATAATAGCAGTAGCAGCGCTGGAGTTGGAGTTGGAATTGGAGTTGGAGTTGGAGTTGGAACTGGAGGATTTTCAAATGCAGAAACTGGCATTATGTCGACAAATCTGACTAGACAGCTTGGAAGTATTACTGCCAATGCTGGAGTTGGAAGCGGTGGGAGTGGAGGCACTATGGGATCAGGTGGTACAGACTTGCTAGGAAGGTTTGATGGTGGGTCATTGAATCGGGAGTTTAGAGTGTTGTCTGATCCAATGGTTTCGCCACCAATGGTTCAAGCGAGTACAATAGAAGGAGGGCAGTTGCACCTGGGTAATAGTCAACGTTCAAGTGTCCAGATCAGCCAGGTTGATTCAAGCGAGATGGCTCAAGATATGTCAAGCTACAGCATCAACGATGTCAGAAGAGAACCAGAACAAACTGTTGAAGGACAGGTTGGAACTCTAAGTGGCCAAATGGGTGATTTAGAGTCACAGAGATCAGGTGATGGCGCTGATAACAATAGTACTCGAGAAGGGGCAAATGTAGGGTTGGGATTAGGATTGGGATTAGGGTCAGAGTTAGGGTTAGGGTTGGGAATGAATGTGGATTCAAGATTGGGAACGAACCAAAATAACGAGCAGATAATGGGAACACGAGCAGCAAATGTTGAGGGTGGAATCGGAGTAGAGGCAGCAGAGCAGATGCCAGGTTTGGTAGATGAACAGGAAGGTAAAGATGGCAAAGTGCAAAAGGAGAAATCAGTGACAGTTCAGGTGATAGAGACAAGTCAGCTGTTGCATCTGGTGGCATTGGCAACAAACGCAGCGAACTGCAACACACCTCAGAGTACGTTTGAGAGGTGGCAGCAAGAATCGCGTCTGTTTTTTGAAGGCAATTCTGCGGGTTTGATAAGCAAGCTGACAAGTTACGTGACAATGGAGCTGTTGGCAGAATTTAAGCAGCAAAAGTTGTACAAGGACCGGATTAACCAGGCACGGGACAAGCAGCTCATCAAACTGGCCACCAGAATGAAGGAGTTGAAGCAGTCACTGGACCTGAAGAACGCTGCCCAATCACATTCCAACAGCAAAACCGACGATATCAGCTGTGATGACGGTAGCAATACTAGTGGCATGGCTGTTGATGGCGAAGTTGAAGCTGAAGTTGAAGTTGAAGCTGAAGCTGAAGTTGAAGCTGAAGTTGAAGCCGAGTCGGCTTTAGAATCTGAAAGTAAAGGTGCGGAAGAGACTACAGCTACCAATACAGCTGAAGAGTCTGGAGTAGTAGAGCAAGAGGCCGAGGTAGTAGAGCCAGTGATGATTGACATTGATGGAAGAATGGTTGATATTACGGATTTAGGGATAGATTTGGAGTTTTTGGAGGCAATTCCCAACGATATGAGGCGCGAGGTCCTGGCGCAGAGAATGAGCGAGTTGGAGGCAGAAAGACGACGTACTGGAGCCACGACTACAGACTTGGTTCCAGAACCAACTGCAGCCATAGTCACAGAAGTAAATACAGGACCAAGTGCGAATGCTGGATCAAATACTGGATCAAATGCAGTGACACCAGTATCAGCACAAGCACAAGCACCAGTATCAGCATTAGAAGCATCATCAGCAGGGGCTAGAGTAGGAGCAGTCGAAAGAGTTGCTTCTGAACCCCAAGTACCCGAGGAAGTGAGCAGAGAGTTCTTGGATGCATTGCCACCAGATATTCGACAGGAGGTGATTGAGCAGCAAAGGTTGTTGCAGAACCTGCAGGCGCGACAAGAAAGAATGAATCGGTTGCAGCAACAAAACTTGCAACGGCTACAGGAACAGCGCAGGGACAGCAGAGCAAGTGACCAACCCACGTCAGCTACAAGCAGTCGATCAACCCAAGACCAAGGTCAAGAATTAGGAGTAGGAACTGGTGTAGGAGCCGGGGTGGGGACTGGAGTAGGGACTGGAGTAGGAACAGGGGAAAGAGAAAGTGAAAGAGAAAGAGAGACAAATATGATGTTTTTAGAGACAGCAAGAAACTTTATAAATAGTGGAAGAGCATCGACCTCATCAGCAGCAGCAGTGGCAGCAGTAACAGCAGTGGCAGCCATGTTGGGAACACGAAACGAAAGTCTTGTCAGTGACGGTAATACAAGCAGAAACGATACAGGTGGTGACAGCAATGCTGTTGTGGCAGCTGAAGGGAGCGGTGGTGCTGATGCAGAATCGAGGCTTTACAGGCTGTTTGAGTTGGAGTTGGATAGCACTGTTGGCCGACCTCCGTTCTTCACAAGCCATAGAGACTCGAGTAGGGCTGTTCCAAGGAGAGGGGATAGGATAGTGGCTCAGGTTAATGGGGGAACTGGCGTGAGAGCTGGTGGCGGTAATAAGGGCAAGGGCAAGAAGAGTGAACAAGACATGATGGTTCAACTGTTAGATCAAACAGATCTGGCGTTGCTGGCCAAGTTCCTGTTTCTGCCCAAAGGTTCGGTTTCGGAGCAGTTGTTGAGCAAGACCATCTACAACCTGTGCGAGAACGCAAAGACACGGAGCGACTTTATTGAACTGATTCTGCAGGTTTTGGCCAGTGAAAATACGGATTTGGACAAAGTCGAGCACGTGATTTCAAAGTACATTGTAGACAGCAAGCATGCAGCCAGCAATGCAACAACTACCGAGTCCAACGTGTCGAACAACGAGCATGGCGAGCCAGTAGTAGGTGCAAACGGTAGCAGTGGGTTTGGCCAGGTGTTTTCGCTGTCAAGGCTGCAGACCAACATGTCGCCTTACTCTCCAGCAATTAGCTGTTTGGAGGCGTTGATCCAGCTGACTAAGCGGAACCAGCGGGCAACAATATACTTTTTGGTGGATTCAAACCACATTACAGGCGCAGGAACAGGAACAGGAACAGAAGCAGGAACAGGAACAGGAACAGAAGCAGGAACAGGAGTAATGCGTAAAGCAATTGGCAAGACGAATCATGGCAAGCAAAAGGAGGTGTTGGGCAAGGAGACAGCAACTGCAGTTAGGTATCCGTTGGTCGAGTTGTTGCAGTTACTGGAGCGGCCAATGTACTACGGCATGAGTAATTCTGTTACCGAGTTGTTGATGCAATTGTTGGCAACTGTGACTAAGCCACTGCCCGTTTGGGCAAAGAACATTGAAAAGCAGAGTTCCAAACCTGTTGTTGCATTAGAAGGTAGCAAAGAAAACAGCAAAGAAAGTGGAAAAGAAAGTGGAAAAGAAGGTACAGATTTGGATACAGGCGACAAGGATAAACCAAAAGAAAATGAACTTGACAATGAGCTTGATAAAGAAAAGAAGGAGGATAAAAGTGGTGAAGGTAGCAAAAACAACAATGGTGGCAGCAGCAATAACATGGGTCCTAAACTTCCTTTGATTCCCAAACAGGCGCTCAAAACGGTGGTCAACGTGTTGGTGGCAGGCGAGTGTACAAGCAAAACGTTCCAACACACGTTGGTTCTGATCCAACACTTGCTGTGTCTAAACGGAGCGTTGAAAACCATAATGAACGAACTGACCAACTCGGCATTCAAACTGGCTGACCAAGTCTGTTCCGACTTGAACATTTTGATTCCGTTACTAGTCAAGTTGGTGCCCAAAGAGCCAATCACAGCAGAGACAGAAAGTTCAGGAACCAACGAAATTGAAGTAGAGACTAAATTAGAGACTAAATTAGAGACTAAATTAGAGACTAATGCAGAAACTAAAGTAGAGACTGATGCTGGTAAATCTGCCGAGGATAGTGTCAATCGAGCTAAATTGATGGATGAGTTGCAGCAACTTACTCTTAATGTGTTTAGCACTGCTTCCTCTCACCAAGCAAGAATCCTAAGACTACTGAAGGCGACTGATTATATACTGGCACATACTCGCAAGAGATCAAGTAACATGGACAAACAAGCCACTGCTACTACTGCTACTACTAGTGCTACCACCACTGCAAATACTACCACTACTGCTACTACTAGCTCAGGTGACCAAGAACCCAGCCAATTAGCTACCGAAACTGTTGATTTGCCTTCAGCTGCTAATGCAGGTGTTGTGGTGGATAATGGGGACATGGATGTAGATTCTAGAGCCAATGCAAGTACCAGCGCTAGTGGTAATACTAGTGGTAATGCTGGCTCTAGTGCTGGATTGGGTTCGGGAACCAAGGTTTCGTTTGCTAGCTATATAAAGGACCTTGAGCTGGCTACTTGGAAAGCACCGCAGTTTATTAGGCTGTGGGACTTGCTTAGCAAAAGCCTGACGTATATTCAGCAGTCGGCAGATTTGGCGCATATGGCACCTGTTTTGCTGCCTTTGATCGAGTCGTTTATGGTTGTTGCGAAGCCGTTGGTCAACAAGGCAACAAAGTCCACAGCAGACTCGGCGTCCAGCAATGTAGCAACAGGAGTCAGTTCGCTATCGCCAATGTTCAGCACCTCAAGCACAAGACCATCAACGGTTTCGTTGTCCAATCTGGCAGCAAGCACTAGCCAAGGAGGACTCAGTGACAGTAGCGACGAAAGTTTATTCCTGCTGTTTACCGACACGCACAAGAAGGTGTTGAATACGCTGGTAAGATCAAACCCCGGCCTGCTAAGCGGGTCGTTTTCGCTGCTGGTGCATAACCCACGGGTGCTGGAGTTTGACAACAAGAGATCGTACTTTTACCAAAAGCTTGGAAACACTTTGGTCCGAGGCGACCGACACACAGGTGTTCCTTTGAACCTCAACGTTCGCAGACAGTACGTGTTTGAGGACAGTTTCCATCAGTTTGCTGGCAAGTCGGGACCCGAAATCAGAGGCGGCCGACTCAATGTCAAGTTCTACGACGAGGAGGGCGTTGATGCTGGGGGAGTGACGCGTGAGTGGTTCCAGGTGCTGTCCAGACAGATGTTCAACCCAGACTATGCTCTGTTCAGGCCCAGTGCTGCTGATAAAATCACCTACCAGCCTAACCCGCAGAGCTGGGCGAACCCGGACCATCTGCTGTACTTTAAGTTTGTTGGCCGTATTATAGGAAAGGCGATTTGCGACCAGCGCCTGTTTGACGCGTATTTCACGCGGTCCTTTTACAAGCACATGTTGGGACGTAGTGTGGATTATCGCGATTTGGAGGCTGTTGACCCAGAGTACGCAAAGTCATTGCAGTGGATATTGGACAACAATATCACCGACGTGTTTGATGAGACGTTTAGCGTTGAGGTGGATGACTTTGGTCAGCACCGCATTGTTGATTTGGTTCCGGGCGGACGGACGATTGCAGTCACGGAGGAAAACAAGGTCGAGTATGTTAGGCTTGTGGCTGAGCAAAGACTCACTGTTGCAATTCGCGATCAAATAGACGCGTTTTTGACCGGGTTCCACGAACTTGTGCCAAAAGATTTGGTCCAGATTATGAACGAGCAGGAAATCGAGTTGTTGATTAGCGGCATGCCTGATATAGATGTAGACGATTGGAGGAACAACGCTGATTACAACGGCGGGTATACAAATTCGTCTGCCCAGATCCAGTGGTTCTGGCGGGCAGTTCGTTCGTTTGACTTGGAAGAGCGCGCCAAGCTGTTGCAGTTTGTTACTGGAACGAGCAAGGTTCCGCTTGAAGGCTTTGCAAAGCTGCAGGGTAGTGGAGGGCATCAAAAGTTCCAGATCCACAAGGACTTTAGTAGTGTGAATAGACTGCCGAGTGCACATACGTGCTTTAATCAGCTGGATTTGCCGCTGTATGAGAGTTATGAGATTCTGAGAAGTCAGTTGTTGCTAGCCATTAGCGAGTGTAGCACAGGATTTGGATTTAGTTGATTCTTATTTATTTATTCTTTTTTTTTAATTCTTTCTATTCCTTTGGTTTATTATTATTATTATCTTATAGTTTATTTTCCAATATTTTACTTTTTTTTATTTTGTTCTACAATTTTATTTTAATTTAATATTAACGCCATACTTGAAATAGCACTAATCTCCCTGAACCAATGCCCATCGGGTACAGACGGTCTAATTGATTGAAAGGAGGGGGGGGGTGTTGGCTATTATAATCCATTATCATATCAAAATAGCTCAGTATTTTTACAGTACTTTTATAGTATTACACGTTTTGTTGTTTTTGCTGATTCTGTTGCTAATAAATCACATAAACAAATAAAAAACAAGTAAAATACAAAAAAAAAAAACCGCGTGAATAATTAAATAAAGCGAATTCAAGTCTAAATAAACAAAGAAAATAAGAGAATGAAATGGAAAACAAGTTACAAATCTTTGCGAGTTTATAATGTTTTTCATTTTATTTTATTTTTTACTTGTATTTCATTTCACTTTTTTTTCTTTCTTTTACAACCTATTGTTTACCATTTGATGTTTTATTAACGATATTTGGATATTTTTGAAGTTCAAAGCAAAAAAACGAGAAAAATATATTTGCGTTTGGTTTAAAAGACTTGTTTAGTTTGTTACAAGTAGTTATTAAATAGTAATATGCAAACATACTCGAAATCCAACTGGAAGCAAATACAATAATCTTAATCTTCATATTTCAAAAAAAATAAAATAAAATTAATACTAGGCCAAACTAAACTTTTACAAAACCCACGATTGTTAGAGATGGTTGATGTTGAGCAGTTTTATTTATAAAGATCATCAGTAAAAAAATCCGTTATTTTTTTCTTCTCTCTTTTATTATTTTCCTTTAGATTAAACCATTAAAATAATAATCTAGGTAAGTTCCAACTAAGCCAAAAATAAAAATAAACAGCCAACGACCACCACTTTATCTGCACTGTGTTTGTACATTGTAAACCTTCAAGCCCAATATTTTTTAAATCAAGAGGAGAATCTTGAAGGATTGAATTAAAAAGCTAAAGCGCGATATTGATTAATTGTTTGTAGAATCAAAAGAGTAAAACCAAAACAAATACTAAAAGGAGTGAAGAAATTAAGGAACGCGAACGAGAAGAAATATAAAAATAAACCAAAATATCAATAACAAACAAAAGAGAAATAATAATAAACAGATAAAAACAAAAGTGAAGAAGAAGAAGGAGAAGGATTAAATAAAGATTATAATGCCAGAACGAACCAGTAGAATCCGGATTCTAGGGGTTCTAAACAAAGATCACGCTGGTAGTTTGTCACACAAACACGGTTCTGTAGCTCATAAACCATCGGATACAAATATCAACTCTTTCAAACCCAACAGATTGGCAAACCCCGATCAATACAACCATAACAATATTGCTTCTGGTTACGAAGACTTGAATGGAAATAGTGATGCAAATTCGAATTACAGGCTAAATGGACTTGTTAATGGAAAAGTTGGCGACAGAAATGGAAATGGCCAAGACAATAAAGAGGCTTTTAATGGAAATAATCCAGAAAGTTATAATGAGAATGGGAACAACAATGGGAACGGTAATGGAAACAATGAAGGTAGCAGTAGTAATGGCAACGGCAATGGTAACGGCAACACCAACGGAAATATAAATGTAAATGAAAATCAAAGTGAAAATGGGGGTAGAGACAGAGATGGGGGTAATGATGAAGAGGGAAATGAGAAAAACAAAGAAAAAACGGTAGATGAGGGAGATACTTTGGCAAAGCAAATAGAGAAGCTGCCGAAAGTCACAGAAGGCACAGTTCCGCTGTCGTTGGTGATAGACCGGGTGATAACATTTGCGTACACGGAGCTAATAAACCTGATAGAAACGCTTCCAAACATGGAAAACGAAAAGAAAAAAAAGCTGGCGCTAGAGTACACGTTCCAAACAAGAAAAAATATAGTTAAATTGGTTACTATAGTTAGGTGGGCCAGCAACGCCAACAAGCTGCAGCTAGCATCCAACATAATTTCGTTTCTGCAACAGCAAAACAGCCACTTTGTCAGTTCAGTTGATGGACTGTACGGAATTACCATGTTGCTTTCACAGTCAAGAATCAGGAACTTTGACCTCACAAACTCAATAGACGTGATTACTGCCGGAAACTATCTTAACCTGCCCCAGCTAATCAAACTCAAGTACTCGTCCCCAAAAAGGCTCACTGCTTCTCAAAAGGCTCTTGCCCTTGAGACCATCAACGACGGAATCAGACAAAGACTTCTCACCCTCGACCAACGTCCCTTCTCCATGCACAAGTTTTACATTTCAAATGGATCTGTTACTTTTACCATTACTAACGAATTTCAAGTCTGTCTAACTCTTCTACAGTTTATTCGGCGCGTGCCTTGGCACGTTGTTTTTGTGAAAATGCTTGTTTCCTCTGCATCCAACTTGCCAGAAGGTAATATATACATATACATATACAATAATTGGAACACAAGGAATCGTGGAAACTTTAATGGAAATATATGGTGCATTCTGTGCGTGCTTTTTATAACCAATTGTTGTATTTTTGGTGTTTTTAGAAATGAAACCTAAGGTTTCCGAGTCCCAAGTTGACAGGTTGGCCAAGACCTGCCAACACTTGCTAATTCAAGTGGAAGAAGAAATGGCCAAATCCACTGACATTGGGGCTGGAACTGATGCAAAGGGGTCAAAGGAAATAGAAGTTGGGAGCGAAAAAAATTTAGTTGGCGAAAATAGCAGCGAGAATAACATTCCTGACAGCCAAACAGCAAAAGCAGTGGCGGGGGATACGAATATGGACAAAGAGGCTTTGGTTGATAAAAGTGGTAAAAGTGGTAAAGGAAAGAGCCAAAGGCAAGTAGTAGTTCCGCCACTGGCGCAGCTATACGATTTTTTGCACATGTATAGTTTAGGAACAATGGTGGAAACATTATGTCACCAGGCAATTGTGCTGTCAAGAACCAACCATGCACGGCATTTGCAAGTGGAAATGGACAGCGGAAGAACAACTTTGACGTTGAGGTATTGGTCGTCAAGGACAGCGGCAGCAGCACCGCCTCCTCAGTCACTATCCAACATCATGGGGCTGTTTCCGTTGAATAACGAAAAAGGTGGGAAGCAGGTTATGGGGGTGATGGGGAACAATTACCTGAGAGTTAGGATAGTTGAGCTCAAGTCTAAAAGACCCGACCATGGTTCGGCCATGAGTGATGAAAATGTGTTTATTGCAAACATGGACTCGGAGAGTGGTGGAGTTGGGAGCACGGAAAGTAAGAATAGTGATGAGTATAAAAGCAAGTTGATTGATGGGATGCGGTTACGAGAACAAAGAAAACAGAGCCTGGTTACAAAGACAGCACTGAAGTTTGAGTGGTTTGGAAGCTCAGGGCTGGTTGCACCATTGCAGGCAGAACAGTTTATGTTTAAGGGGTTAGACAGTCCCAACACTAGAGCCAGCAAGACAAATAGGCTTGGCAACGCGTTTAATGGCGGTGGTGGTGGTGGTGGTAGTAACAGAAGCAGTGCGGCAATGGCGGAGGACCAAAACTTGGAATGTGACGATTTGGTGGATTTCAATTCTATGAGCATTAACGCTGAGAAGCTGCTGGTCCAAGTGTCGAAACGACATTCCAGACTGGTTATTGAGGATTTGCGCAAGTCGGTTTCTGTAGCTGGGGTGATTTCGGCAACCGACATTCAGCTGATAAGTTTGGATTTGGAAAACAACAGCAAGGGCAGCAAGAATGGTGCGAACAGTGAGGGAGCAGACTCGAGTAAATCTGGTAGTGAGAGTGGGCAGGTGGGACTAAGACTGTGGTATAGGAGCGGGGAGTCTGCGGTGGACATTTCAGTGGACATAACAACCGGAAGGCTTTTGGTGCGAGCATCAACAGCGAGCACTGTTGGGGCAAACTCAGTAACAGACACGGCGATTCTGGAGAGAGTTGAGAACTCGCTGAACCAGAGGCCGTGGAAGCTGTCAGAGCTGTTGCTGGAGCTGAGATCCATGTCGACGCTATCAGACATTGAGCAGTTGGTGGTTGTTGCAAGAGGGATCGAGTCAGTAGTGTTTGGCAGCAAACCGGTCCAGGCTGCAGCAGCCACAGCAACATCAGCAAACTTGTCGGCGAACTCAAGGATCAATAAGCTAAACAGCATTCCGTTGTTGATAAGCAACTACGACAAGGAGAAGATCGTCAGACAGGTTGCTGGGTTTGAAGGGTTTGATGTTGAGCTGCTAAAACTGTTCAAGTTGGACAATGTTTGCAAGCACGCTGCCCAAACCGATAGCTGCTGGTACCTGATTATTACAATGGGCGATGAACTGAGTTTCTTCCTTGTTGAGCTCTCAACGAATCACAAAACACCCATGCTTAACAATGTTGTTTCCATCAACAAACTCAATGTCGACTCTCTATTTGTTGCTGTTGCAAAGAAAATGTTGCTTGTTAAAAAACTCATTACTGATAACCATAACAAATCAAAAACAGATTCAAAAACAGATTCAAAGACAGATTCAGGTTTAGGTTTAGGTTTAGGCTTAGGCTTAGGTTTGGAGTTTGGTGACTTGTTGGATCAAAAACAAAAGCAAAAGCATGAACACGAACAAGAAGTACAACAAGAACAGAAATCACAATTGGGATTGAGCTCCGAGTTCAGTAATGAAGGGTTATGTGGTCAGGTTGAAAAGTTGGCCAAGGCAAACTCAGTTGCGGTTTTGGAGGGAAGGTCAAAGATGCCATTGGAGTATTTGGAGCATTTGGTAAATTCAGTGCTAGCGCAAATAGCGATGAAGACGGTACAAAGACAGCTAACAAGCACGCAGTTGATCTACGCGGTTCAGCAAAACCTGGCCTTGAAGACCGGCCAGCTGGACGAGCACGTAGATGGCGATAGTACAATGGAACATCAAAAGTTGGTTGATTCAATGGGGCTGAGCAAAATGGATAGGGCACCGCCAATCTACATTCCAGTACTATCGCTGATGAAAGCAAGTAAGCTGGACTGGGAGCTGATTGACAACGGAGTGCATTTGAGCCTTCAAAGAACAATGGTCAAAATCAACATTTTGCCAATCGACAACCTTCCAAGCGACACGGCGAACTTTGGCAAACCAAGAGCTGCAGGGCTGCTGTGTGAAAGAAAGCTCAAGTTCTGTGTTGTTGCTGAGTTCCCAACGTACGTGTCGAGTTCGATGCCTGATTTAGTCAAGAAAAAGTACCTGTCAACAAGCAAACTCAGCCTGTCTGCTGCTAACCACAACGATGGAGCTGCCTGTACGGTTCGCAAGGTTTACACCAGACTTCAAACGGTGGTAGCTGACATTGTCAATGATTGGGTGCAGATGGCACTGCTTTTGCACCTGAACAGCCAGTTTTCTGAACGTTTAGGCAAGGTGCTTGGATTTGATTTGCTCAACACCCGGTTTTGTTCGTTTATGGAGCGTCTTGACAGCCCTGACAGTTCAGTTGGCCAACCGGGCCAGTGTGTTTTGGGTGCTGGAATCAGCGGGCCAAGACTGACTTTGGAAACAAATATTTCTGGACTGTTTTTGTGGGTCTATTGCAGCAGCAACGATGCCGAAAACAGTCAAAGTGATCGCGCAGTTTGCTATGAACTGGCGTTTTGCCAACAGTCTTTTGTTACCGGAGAGTTTCTGCCTTTTGTCTGCACTAGCGGTTGTCTGATGACTAGGCGATGTTTGAACTGTTCCGGCTCTTTGGGCTGTTCTGGCTCTGGCTCTGGCCCTGACTTTTTGCAATCAAACAAAAGAGTCAAGAGTAACTCGGGGCCCAATGGTGTTTGGAAAGCAGACAAGGTGTGGAGACTGGCAAGAACTTTCTTGTCCTCGTTCAAAACCCACCTGAACTCAACAGGAACTCTGAAGACTGGGCTGCTCAACATCAGTGACTTTGGTGCGCTGGCCTACTTGACATACAACCTGCAAGTGTTTACCAACAACGACAGAAACCTGTCCGCCCAAATGCTGTACCAGCCCACCAGCGTTCCAACCATGTTTTCCGAAGATATGTTTAGGTCGGCTGGCAGCAGGAACAACATCACGATGCCGTTTTCAATACTGTGCAACAACGACATGTCAGTTCAGTACACCTTTGCCAATATGCATGTTGTAGCTGTTCAAAAGCATTCTGACGGAATGTTTTATGTGTCTGCAAACCTAGCCCCTGTGGACAATCCAGCCTCGACAGCTGATGGGGGGGTTGGTGGAAACCTGCCACTGTGTGCGTGTCTGCTTGGTAACGGCCGCTGCACAGCTGCCACATACCCAATGAAGCCCTTGTTTGGCCTCCAGTTCTTCAGCTCGTTTATGGCTTCAATAGCCGCTAGGGTTTCTGGCTCTGGTCTTGGGTGTGGAGATGCTGGATCTGTAGCAGACAGACATCTCCAACCATGTTTATCAGACAACTTTAAGCATGTCAAGGTCCATGAAAATGCGTTTTTGTGCAATTACTCGTTTTTGTCTCAGTTTGTTTTGACCTACGCAGCCTACATCAACAAATCGTCTCACTTTATGTCGAAACTGTCCAGATTTCTGCAAAGCAACTCTATTCTTGTCCTAAACAACTGGACCTCAAGGCTCTGCAATGCCGACATGGCGATTTACACCACCAACGCTGCCAAATCGATATCTCTCAAAATATCACCATCCTTCAACAGCCACTCTATTGCGCGTGACAGCACCAGTACCAGCGCTCAGACCGAAAGTGTTGGGTTTATTGACAAGATTGTGGAATACAAACTGTCGGTTTTGCAGACTTCAAACTCGGTTCCAACAGCTACTGGTACAGCCTCTGTTGGGCTTGAGATGCTAAACAAATTGGCAAGTGCATTGACAGCCTACATCAACAGCATAGGCTCTGATTCCATGTCTGCGCAACCAAAACAGTACAAGCTCATTTCCTCAATCGAGCTGTTTGTCCAACTGGTTGGTTTACCCGCCAAAACCTCATCTCTGCTCATCGACTTGTTGCTAGCCAAAAACGGGGCAATGGATCTGAATAACAGCTCTCAGCCCATCACACCTTACATTAACTCCAAATCTTCAGCTGAAATTATGTCCACATTCTTGGGATCACCAGCTGGACAGACCATCGCCAGTGACCAATCAACTCCCTCCAACAAACGTGTGTTGGACCTGGTATTCAATCCACTAAGCACCCTTTCCTGCGGCGACTCTGAGGCTGGGCTGTTTGGATTTGGCTACAACAGCGGCAATGATGAGCTGGACTTAGTAATGGAAGTAAGAATCGACTTGGATGTTTTGGGTAAATCTACTAATGCACACTTCAGCTCTCAGACCACAACTGAAACTGCTGAAACTGCTGAAACTGCTACCAAGGGTGTGTTTGTTTTCCCCTTGCCAATCTTATTTAATATCAGCAACACACTGCCATCAACAACATTCAAAGCCAGCATAAACAAACTGAAACTGCAGGCTGTGGTTGATAATCTAGACTCAATGTACATAGACGCTTGCGACAGTTCTGGTGATTTGGACAGGCTGGGGTGTTTCAAGGGCTTGTTCAGCACTATTAATCAGGTTATATTGATGGGCAGCGCAGCAGCTACTGACTCGCCAGGAATTCGCGACCAGGTGTCTCAATTGGTTTTGGATCTTGATTCGCACCTGGAAATGCTAGTTGGACTGTGCAAATCACAATTACACAAACAACCCCAAATACAAATACATGCCACCAAATCAATGGTTTCAACCGATACAATTCCATCACTTGGCAACGACCTTGTCCCACTTGCTCAGTCAGTAACCGAGCCAAAAGCGGTTACTGGTGTTGACAGCAGTGTTGATTATGGGGTTGGTGTTGCTAACGGAATGTGGACTGGTGTTGGTTCTGTTTATGATGTTTCTGACCTGTTATCTCTTTTGCTTTTAAAATTGGCATCTTTCGGCTCCCAAGTAAACTAGAAGCTTTTGTCGCCTAATTTATTCTTTCCTCCTCACCTCCCTTCCCCTCCTCTCGTTTTTCATTACTTTTCATTACTTTTCATTACTTTTATAACTGCATTCCATATTACTTTTTTCTACTTTTAGTTTATTATTATTATTATTATTATTATTATATTTTTTACCTTGGCTTTTATAATTATACAGTTACACTCACATAATTTCTTTATACCAGCTAATTTCAAATTCATATTACATTTGGTCGTGCTTCAAATACAATATCTTATTTCCTTGTTTTTCATTTGTTTCCTAGTTACTTTATGCTTTTCCTCAATGGTGCAATAATCATTTTATCAAGTAGAATTCCTTTCCCTCACTTTTACAGTCATATTTTAATCAATTTAAAATGGTTCTAATTCTAATTCTAATTCCAACTTCATTTCTAATCCTAATTCCAACTTCATTTCTAATCCTAATTCCAACTTCAACTCTAATTCTAATTTTAATTTTAATTTTAATTAATTTTTAGTTCAATAACATGATGTTTACACGATTAAAAGGATTTATTTTTAATCTTCGCTTTAATTTCCTATTAAATAATATTAACGTTGCTTTCCAAAATTACAAAATTCCAAATTCTTATTTGTTATATACTTTGAAGATTCGCTAGTATTTTATTCTTTCTTTTATGCTCTGTAGATTCTATTCTATTTCTTGTTCTTGTCTGGCTATAAAACTTTAGAGTAAATGTAAAATTTTCTGATTCATCCTAATTAAACTTAAAATATATAACCAAAAAAAAAAATAAGAATAAACGACAGTGCATTTATAAACGGTGAACAATCGAATCGTAAGTTTTACCAATTCTTTAACTATATTCTCTCAAACAAATCCAACTCAAAAATTGAACCAGCATTTGTTATACGGTTTACGTTTATCAGCTTTCAAATTCCTTGATATTTGCTACTCAACAATCACATCCCAAATGTCAATTACCTTGAGCTTTGAATGTCAAGAATAAACAAAAACTTGATCTTTAGCAACAATTCATTAATTATCCAACATTGCATTATTCACTTTCCCTTCCACCCTTTTTTTTATGCCAAAAAAATAAATAAATAAATTGCACGCTGCATCCATATACTACTATATTACCAAGTACAACTCAAAGTTTTGCACAAAACTCTCGGCTAACTTTACTAAGGTTGTTTTTTTTATAATAACAAAAAAAATAGTCAAACCAATCAATACCGGCACAATCAACAGCAACAACAATTAGATGCAACAAGAAATCATACACGCAGTAGACTTCATACTGAAAAAAATCCCAGACTCTGAAATTTCAATTCAGAAGAGGGAAATGTTCAGAGATGTTCTACAAAACGAACTGTTTCTGAAATTCAACAATCACTGGTACCCCGAAGTCACCAACCAAGGCAGTGCATACAGATCAATCTCCAACTGGGACAAACTAGATCCCATTCTAATCAAAACCGCCAAAGCCTGCAAAATCGACCACAAAAAACTCGAATTCTTCCTTCCTAAAGACCTAATCATTTGGTGTGATCCCTACTCTGTCTGCTATCGGATCGGCGACCACGGCACCCTGTACACAATCTACGAAAACAAAAAAGGCCTAATCGACAGCGCCAAACGAAGCATGGCTGAACGAGTTTCTAAAAGCAGCGGTGACTTTGTCATCAGCGCCTACACCACCCCTGTTGTCATGCGACGAGCAAGTGGAACCGAATCAACAAATGGTTTGTTTTTTTTTCTTTCTTCTTTTCCTTTTCCTTTTTCTTTTCCTTTTCCTTTTTTTTCTTCTCTTTATTGTCTTGCTATATCCCTTTCCCTCTGCAACAATTTCAGTGCAAGCTCTTTGCACCATACTTTATTCCGCCGACTTATAAGCTGCTTCTACATACTTTATAGGCATCAGTGCATTACGCCAAAACTCGTCTGCCACTCCAGACAATAACTCCCGAAATACCTCAACTCCGCCTTATAGATTGAAAACACCCGTTGCTATAATCAACCAGGCAACTGGCCTACCTATGACTCCTATCTCAAAACTTAGACATCCAAACTCATCAAAAGCTTGACTTTCTTTCTCTTTCAATCAACCCACTTTTATACTTTTTGCAATCCTCAAATGTCTCTTTACTTTTATTCCTCTCCACTTTTTTCAATTTAAGCTCTCGCTACTTTGATTTAATGTTCTCTAACACCATTTAACTTTAGCTGTGGATACATAGATAGCTCCCAACCCACTATTTATCTCACTTTTGAAACTAGAATCATAACCTTTTGGTAGAATCTATACCTTTTTCTCATTTTTTTATCTTACTGGTTTTACTCTTTACTTTTGCACATTTTTATATATTTATACTAGTTGTATTATTAATACGATAAATCAAACATTATACTTTTTGACTTTTCTCCTTGTCTCGCACAACCACACACCGCAGCCCCGCGCACTATTTCTCTAATTGTGCTAGAATTTTAAACTACGTCATTATTCATATACGGTTTTGTTGTGTTGATTCTGCTGCCAATAAATCACAAAAATCAAATTGTTCATTTACTTGGCTTCACACATCCAACTCGGTTTCATTTTTTTTTTTAAATTAATTTTAGCTTGCTTAATTGTCTCAGATTGTTATATATCGAGATAAGGGTGGTAAAAGACCCCCGACATTTCCATCATATTGACCAAAGCCCAAAATAAAATAAATTCTATCTCGAACCCCGGTCAAAATTACAGTTATGCTCGCTAGTCACTCTTCATCGAACAATTAATTGGTAAAGAGCCTATTTTTTTTTGCCCAGCCTACATTATCTTTATACTCTGGCCATCCTCTTTGAGTTTTACTGCATTTATGGGGCTTTTTTTTTTATTCCTGGCTTTTATTTTGTTTTTTTTACAGATTTACTTGATTAATTAGCCATAATTTAAAACCAAGAAATTCTGTCAAATCATCAAATAATTTGAACCAAGGTTGGTCTAAATCTACATATCCATTGGCTAGACTTGACCAACACGTAATTACATTCAACAAAGGGTTCTACGATTTAATCGACTTTGTGCAGCCAACTGAGAACTTTTTCCTGTTCTGAAATCGCTGTGCTTGATCAAAGTTTAAAACGCAGCAACCAAAATAAAATCAATCACCAAACGCTTCTCAATTAACTACAACCCCTCCCCCCCCCATATTTTTGCAAACTCAAAAAATTACACTTTGGATAAAGCACTACTACTACTCAAAACCAATGTAGAAATATTTCAAATTTTTGCCTATACTACAATGTTAAAAAAAAAAAAAATTAAAAAGACAAAGATGCTAATGTTCAAAAGTTGTATCTGAAATTTATAGGTTGTGTAAAGTTGCAAAGTATTAATTAACAAGTGCTGGTATAATAATTATGAGAGAGAGGACCAGCTAAAGTTTAAAGTCAATTGGTGGGCCATAAAACCCCCAACTTGTTTGAAGTATGCGGGTTTGAAGAGTGAGCTTCTGTGGGCTGTGATGAAGAATTGGGCAAGGAGAAGCTGTTTACAAATAACCCACCAGACGATCCAACATTGTTAAATGACTGGGAAAACTGTGTGTGCAAGGAGGAGCCGGTAATCCAGCCAAACTTTTGGGTAAAAGCCAGTATTGGCGATAAAAACAGATCATGGTTTCCGCTTGAATTTGCAAATTCCAAGAGACTAAAAGTATAAAGAAAGAAAAACAAGTTGAAATTTAGAATATAACAACACAAGCAAAAAAAAAAAAGTCAAAAAATAATATTAGTAATATTTAGATACGAACAACACGCCAAAAGCCTTTAAAACCCAAAACAACAACAACAACAACAATAGAAATAGAGATAATAATAACAATAATAATAAGGCTAGCCAAAATACCTTTTCTCCCACTCTGTAACCATGGACTGGCCTATAACGTGTCCGTTTTCCGCCCATATAGCTGCGGCAATAACTGCGCGATGCCATCCATTTGCCATATACCTTAAAGCGCTGGTTCGGATGGAATTAAAAGACGAGATCTCCCATTTGGGCATTCTGCAGACAATCGCAGTGGCACGCTCGAGCAAACCAAACCATTCTGCAGGGTGAGATAATATTGGCAAAGGTATCAGGTATTGCTGTTCATGTCCATAGTTGTTAGATCCTGCTAAGCCTCCGCGACAAAAATGGTCAACATACATCACTATAGTGTCATGTAGCTCCTCAAGTGCAGGCCTCAGTCGGTTGAAGGTATAGTCGTCATACACTGGACCTGCTTTTGAATAAGGTACTGTGGACTGCATCTTTTGCTCTAGTCTCTCAAGTTGCAGACATGCAGACGCAATTGTTGGCGTTGGGAGTGATTCTCTTAACTCCTTTTCAAGGTAATCTTTGTTACCAACTAGTTTTATTAACACTTGTAAAAGATCTTTTTTCTCCAAGGGTTCTAACAACTTGTCCAATGAAATCTCTTGGGCTTCATTGTTGTTGAATCTTAGCCGTTTCTTGTCCAAGTCCTTTTCGCTGTGTACATTGTTAAAGGCGGCTCTGTCACTCAAGATTTCTGAATTATATTTGCGCGCGTCTGAACTCCTGACTTTTGCCTCCCCACCATTGTATCCGGTGTGCAAGGTGTATGATATATCGTTCGAACCAAGTCTTTCGATTTTGTTTTTATTGGTAGCACGGCGATCCAGAAACGCTTTGCTCTTACTGATCATTTCAGGAGAAGGTGATTCATCCATACTCTCGTCATCGGAAACCTGCTTTCTTTTGCTTCCTAAAATCCGAGATTTTTTTAAAAAAAATAATAAAAATAAAAGCATTAATAAACATTCTAAATTGAACCCCAAAAAAACTCACTTTTTCACATTTTAAATTAAACCTAAAACCAATTTGACATTTTAAATTGGATTGCGGCCATTTTATCCTAATTTACACATATATTCAGACCAGGCTATACACACACACCTTTGGATACTATTGGTTGGGAATTCGTCTCGAATATTCTGCTTTTTATTGAAATTGAAGAGTTGGTGCTTGGTATATTAAATCCAGAAATTGGCACCAAACCAGCTCCCCATTGTGGCGCCTGAGGCTTGTAAGTATAACTAGAGCCCATTTTCGACTTGCTTTCCTGTCCCTCCTTTTGCGCGTTTAGTGGATTCGCGCCTACCTCCATCCTTCTCGATTGCGCTGTTGAATACGTTACTCTGTACTTTTATGTTTTATATATTTTCAACCAAGTCTTTGGTACCTGAATTTAATTAATCGCTAAAAATAATTGTTAGGATTGATTAATTAAAACATTAAAATTAGCTCTCGAAATTTAACTGATGTTTGTTATAGCGGATTTAAAAATAATAGTAAGTAGAATAAAGAGATGCCACCCAAATTGGTTCTTATTTGGTTGACTAGCTTATAAAACGGTTTAAAAAATATGTATTATAATTCAAATTTTAAAAATCTAAACCTAAAGTTGAAAAATTGAAATTTTTAATCTTGAAATTACATCCTACCTTTCTAGGAGAAAGTCTCGATACCAGCAGAGCAAAATTTTCTCCCCCCACTTTGCTTCCAAATATGCCAATTAATGTGATTTTAATTCGCTGGCAAAATTTTATAAAAATAGAGTTTCCTTGTTACATTTTGTAAAATGCAGTTTTCCTTGCTTGGGAAAACCACCTTGGTTGCTATGAAACTGGGGATAAAGGCCATTCACCAAAACAATTACGTATTCTGGCATAAGCTCAAGTTTCTATTATGTCATGTTACAACCATGACAATTTCCAATTACACTTTGCCTGTTGCTTTTCAAAATTTAAATTAAATTCGTAAACATTATTTGCTCTGATAATTGCTGTCGAATAGCATTTTCTTCAATTGTTTACTAGGTTTTCATTATCGCTAGTGGACTCGGGGGCATTTCTTATATCTGCTGTTTTTGGCTTACAAAGCTTGTTTTGACCAACAAACCAATGAACGGGCGGCCTGTTTTATAGCCCAAATTTCTGGCTGAACACTGTACCTCGCAATCACCATGCTTACCTAAACAAAACCACCAGAAAGAATCCAAAACTCCTACACACCTTAATGATTAAATAGCCAAGGTACTGGGGGGTCGCTGAGCAATCTCAGTGCTAAACTGGGGAGTTGGAACAACCAAAAAGAATTTCGCGCTTTTCCGCCTAACGTTTGAAGATTTAGTTGTGTCCGTTTAAAGCATCTTGGTGTTTGAAAAACAAAACAGCATTAAACTAAAAACTATGACAGTTGTTTATCATTATAAATTTATAGAGAATATCTGTCTGTGTGTCTTGTTTTCTGTTGAATTGAGCTTGTTACTCGAAACACACAATTCAATTTGGTCACAGTTTCGGCCCTGATGTGGCTTGTAACCATGTGTTTTCTTTGCACTATTCCCAGAATACTAGCGAACAATACAGCTGTAGTAACCAAGCATAGTATATACCCAGTGTAAGATAGGAAGCCCAGCTTCCTTAGATGGCTAGTCTGTATTTGTCAAAGTTTAACATTCTCGTACTGAGTTTTCTATCTTGCAACTTTTCTTGTATCTCACTTTCACTTTATCACACTTATTACATTTATTTCATTTCCATTGTATCACATTACACTTTATTTGTTTTGCTATTTGTTGCTGTCTTGCTCCTTTGACTCACATCTAAACTATTAAAGTGCCTTTGAGTCACTGTTGCTTCATTTTAATTCTCAATAAAAAAATGCGATAATAAAAAAAAAAGCAATCAACTAATTGTGCTACTATACTAAATACAAAAAAGTGGTACACTCCAAAACTACTGTTTAGCTATGCCCAAGCTGGTGTACAGCCATTTACTATCCACGCTAAGTAGCTACCTTAATAATTATTTTTGTTTTAACATTTTGTAAATCCGGGACAGAGCGGCAAAAGTAGGGAAACCCAAACGATATAATTATAATAACGGGATAATTCCATTAACGATATCAAAGTCAAAGTCAAAGTCAAATATCATTTACATTACATCTACATCCGCCCACTCATGTGCTATAAAGCTATCAATTGCACTATTTGTAACGCTGTGAAATAATAATAATATACCTGAGGCTATTGTGCATTGGGCGTAGAAGTATTTCAATCTCTATGATGCAGTCATAAGAATCATCACCAAACTACTGTTGGTAATGGCAAACTCAACATGTCCCCATTTTAACATGGTCGATAGAAAGCGGATTCTTAAACGGTCATGATCAGTTTTAATGGTTAACAACTGCTTTCATTACTTTCTGCTTCTGATATTTCTTAACCCACTTTGCACATTCCCATGATTTATACATAGCCCGGTTATTGATTTGTCAAATGTTATCAATTTTTTTGTAGCTCCAGTATTCTGTTTAGCGCACTCATTCGGCGCAGACATTCTTGCTGGTACTGACTTATTGTATCTAATCAACCGCTCTTGTGTATTATTCTTGAGCACGGATCCTTTTGGTGTTCCAGGGTCACATTGCAGATTGGCGTTTACATTACAAAACGGGTTTTTGGCTGATCGCACAACTTTGCTGCTGCTGTTTGTCAGCAACTGCAACTTGTTTGAGTTTTCGGGTTCCTGAATTCTACACTGTCCTAAACTGTTTAATATACACACCCTTTGTTTGACACTGGGCAGCGAATTATTAGCCTTAGTTTTGACTACATCATTAACTATATCGCTCAAACCTATATTATGTTTACAAGGTTTGAGACTTGCATTTACTACGTTGGGATCTTTAGTTGTAAACATGCCAAGAATTCTGCTTGGATCACCCGGGATATCTACAATAGCTTTTGCAAGTTTTGACACATTCAAACCACACTTTGCATTTCTGGCAAAGCAACAGTTTTTCTTTCCGTGCTTACAAACGTTTGAGTTGAGTCTCATGTGCCTTTTGTACTGCAAACCACCCGTATTGTTGTTGTCTGCAACATTAGTTAGTCTATTTTTTGACCTTACGCTAGAGGAATATTTATCCCTTCTCTCGGATGGTTTGGAAATAGAGAATGCAGAGTTTGTGCTGCTTGACTCGGTATACTCGCTGCCTGATACTAAACAGCCTTTATATCTGTGTAGCCTTGCTTTTTTAAAATACAAAATCCTGCGGTTTCTGGTAAAGCCTGAAAAACCATCTTCCTTTCTACAAATTGCCAGTAGTGAAGAATGGCTTCTATTGTTACCCACATTTCCAATAGCCTTTTTCGATCCTTCATGTGTGTACGTTGATCCAGAATTATTGACCTTTGGAGTGTTGCTTGAACAGCACGCTTTGTAAACACCGAAATCAGTATTCTGAATTCCACGCGCGTACGTATATTCTGTATGGCTTTTTGCATTGAGTTTTAGCGACACTTTGTAATTTTTATCATAAGGTGTGATATTTGGGCCAATATCTCTGCGTTCGCTAGTATTTTTTGACGCGGAGTCAAGAACATATGTACCGTTTGGATTTGCGGGAAAGCTGTGGCGGCTTAAGCCATGCTTTTGATTGTTTTTATGGCGCGTGCTTGTATTCGCTAGTTTCAGGTCTGCAATGGGTTGGTTTTTTAGAAACACACTCCTGGACTCGGCCTCGCTGTCACCCAAACACTGTTCCCGGCTTTTCAAACCATGCAAGTCTTTAAACTTGTGGTTGTAGAAATTCATCCCCAGCGTGTCATAGCTACCGGAAAGAGCATCTCCACTACACCGTTTGCTCTTGGCGCCACTATTACCATCTTTTGGTTCAACATTCGTTAGAACCTTGCTTGGGCTTGGACTACAGTCGTCAAAGCCAATGCTGACATTCTTTAAACCACATACCAGCTGTTCTAAGCCCAACGAGTATTTGTTCCTACCTTCAAAGCTATATGCACCAATCATTTTCTGGGACTTGACTATTTCGTCTACCTCATTATCACTTAATAGACAATTAAGAGAAGATAATGGTCTTGAGGCATGGCCGTCGATATCCATTATATGTTTATTCACCGCTTCAGATACTATCCCATCGACTGTCTGGTATGTGTCACTTTTGCTGTTTCCTTTGCTGTTTCTATCCAAGCAACCACCACCTCCAAGTATGCTACCACTGTGTTCATCCCTTGACTCAATCTCAACCAAGCTGTTTGCAGGTTTAGAAAATATATCGTTTATTGAAATGAAACTATCCACAAGCTTTTCGCTCTTGTTTAAGCTGGCTCTGATATTTTTGGAAGCAACCGGCAACCCTGCTCCTACCCAGACAAGCTGTTTATCTCTGTCAACCAACTGTATTTCTGGATTAGACAAACGCTTGGAATTGTTTGCTATTAGATTTGTATTCCCCGACAAGCAAATACAGCTACTATTAACTACCTTAGCTTTGCCGATGCCAACCTTGGCTATATTGACTTTGCTTGGCGTAGTTTCAACGCTGAATAGATTGTCCTTTACGCAAATTTGGGGAATATCTCTGTTTCTTCTTACCAATTCTACATTTGTTGCTTTCAGGATCTTTGCGTTGAATGTGTGGACTTGTACCGGTTTTTGGTTGTATTTTATCTTGTTCAAATCTATTTTTACATTTTCGATATTCGTACTGGCCCTTGTCCGTCTGTCCAAATCGCCATTTCCAACATGGTTGAAGTTTTTGCCCCCTTTTTCGGGTTTTTTATTTGGTTTAATAAAGTAAGCCCTATGCTTTGTATTGAAAGCAGACTCGAAACGCTTTGAAAATGTGTTTTTCCCCTTGCTTTGGTTGTTTTCAATTGCATCAATACCCAGAATGTTGGAATCATCGGTTATAAGGTCCAACACCGAGCTCTTCCAAACCCTTGTAAAGTTGTCGTCGCGGTCCTTGCCCAAATCTCCAAATATAACTTCTTTTAAGCTACTTTGACCTAAACTATTTTTTTCAGTGTTACCATGACTATCGCCATTCCTTGCCGCATTTCTAGTTTTCCAGCGGTATCCACTGCGATAATCTGTGCCAAAATTATCATTTATCGAGCTACTTGACTTTTTAACAGGAAGGAGCCCTAATAATGGACGTGAATATGTCGGTGATGAGCTTTTCGGTCTGCTTTTGCTTGATACAAGCGACTGTCTTGCACTGAGATACAGTTGGTGGTTTTTAGCAAATCCAGGCCTAGTTTGCGCACCACCAATAAATACAAACCTCAGGATGTTGGCCCATTTTTTCTGACCCTCTACATTGCTTGCTTTGAAGGTGAATAGCTCCTCGTTGGTGGTTATGATTATAGAGTAGTCCCCCTTTGTGTATAAATCAACCACATTCTTTTTAAAAATTTGATATTTTTTAATAAATACCATTGACTCAACGCTTTCCAGTATAGAGTAATCACACTCAATAAAATAGTACTTTATTGTGTTGATGAGCGACTTTTCACTCTGATCTCTGCGGCTTTTGTTATTTTCTGATGACGCCACATACCCTAACGTTCCATCAAAATTTAGTACAAATACTCTTTTCTGCCACAAATGTCTACGGCTTCTCTTTTGTAAATATCCTATTACCCCCCGATAATTCTCGTTTTCTACTGTCATTTTCGGCAATTTCGGAAACAAACATGCCCTCAAGGCCAAGTATACCACTGCTCAAACGCAACTTTGTCGGTCCCCAACACTAACTAACATTCACTTGCTAGTTGTACTTTATACTCTTCTGTAATAACAACTTGAAGTCTGTTGTAATGTATTTTCAATGTTGATCGCTATACTGTGCACTACTTTAGCACCACTCCAACGATACGTTTTTTTTTTATTAGCGATTTGTTTTTGATTTTTTTTGATTGAAGTATCAACGATACTTTAAAGGTAGTAATAATAAAACACTAGACAAAAAGGTTCAAAAAGGTTCAAAAAGGTTCAAAAAAAAATACATAAACATCATGACTTTTATTGCAATATATATTTCTTGGATTATCGTCACAACAGCATGTACTACTCTCTTACAAGCGACTTGCTCCACTCTACATTAGTGTAAGTTTCAAATAACCTTTACAAACACCATATTAACGTTTTTTTTAAAAAAAAACTAGAAAAACATATATATGGAAAAAAGAATAACAGTGCCCACATTGGATGCCATTGAACTGAGTTTTTTTTTTCATATTATAAAGGGATGGCTATATTTGACTTGAGGAGCCTTTTAGTGCACATTTATAAACATAGGCCATATAATCGCCATTTTGTTTAGTTGCCATATACCAGTTCGATGGTAAGAGTACACTTTAAGATGGATAATTATCTTGAGGGAAATACTACTTTAAATATAAAAAAAACCAATCGATATATTAAAAAGTTGGTATTAGCTCTCCACAAATATTATAAATGTATATCACAAACTCCCCAAGCCAACTGTTATAGCTACATTATTTAATCTATTTATATTAAATAGTTACCTTTGATTATTAAAAGAGGTTTCCCAACCTATTCAGCGTTAAGCCAAAGATTAATTGAAACAGAGCTGGTAGATACAAACATAAGCAAACACAAAGCGGTCATATTTACCAAAAGTACATTGCAGTTTCGACTATGTATTAACTTTTTAATTCAAGCCAATCTAGCTTTTTTTTAATAAAAGAAAATGTTGAGTAGGAATGGGCTAATAAAAACAAAGAGCCTCGAAAAAGTGTGCTTGGAACTGCTTGAATACTTGTTGTCGATGAGAAGTGTGGTTTTCTATTGACATTAAATAGTGCCAAGCATACACACACACACTTGTTCTAAGGTTATTAAGTGAAGCGTAGTACGCATCAGAGTCGAATGTAAATGACGTAAAGCCCAGCGACAATGTTACATGTTCGTTTGTACAGTACTATGCTCATATTTAAGTCTACGCGTTCTTCATACACTCCATGATGCAATTGTCGAAAAGTAATTGAACTTTGTAGAGCCGGCATAGCCAATTCCAAAAGCTGGGCAAACCAACATTATACCACCAAATTAAAAAAAAAAAGAGAAAAAGACTTCTAGCATCAATACGAGTTGGAAAGTCAAAAGTCAAAAAAATAATGTTTACTTTTTGTTGTTGTTGTCAAGTTAGATATTTATGGATAATATATATATTTAAAAAAAAAGTGAAAAAAGCTAGTAGTAAAAAGATAAGGTGAATCTACAGTGATGTTTTGTGCTTGAAAACTCCCTTCGGGTAAATTAAAGTTAGAGCCAACAAGCCAAAAGCCGCAAAAGCAAACATTTTGTCGCGCTATTCCGATTGGTGGGTCTATTTGCTAATAAAGTGCTCGAAAAATATTAGACTCTACGTTGGAGTACAGAGTATAGGAGAACTAAAATGAAACAGCAACAAGAAGTGGCTGCAAGTGTAAACGTGGTTGAGGATATGGGTTTTGTGCAGCTAAGATCGCACTCGAGAGAGGAACCTATATTTACAGAGTCGGCCATGTTATCTGACAAATGGGTGTTTGATCGAATGTTCTGATTTATACCCAAGTCCCAAATAAACCCAAATACCAAGTTGCAAATGTGAGCACCGACAGCAGGCCCAGTTGAAAATATTCCCCAAATCATTGCAAAATTGTTTGCTCCCCAAATCTCAGAGGTAAAAGTTGGTGCTAAGGAGAAAAACGAACCCATAGCCATTCCAATGAATTTGGACAATAAACGTAGATCATCGACTGTTGACACTCTATTCAGTAACACCTGGGCATAGCACATCAACAATGTGCTCATCACCAAAAAAAAGGCTCGGGGAACTCGGGCATAAGAAACAAAGAAGTCGGAAATCATGCCTATGGATATTCTGGCCATAAAAGAGTAAAACGACTGCAAACCGACAACGTTGTCTTTGACGGATTCCAGTGTTTCCCGAGACATCAGATTATTTCCACTGTTGCCCAAAGCCATCACCAAAACTCCGCAGTTGTTTATAAACATGTTTCCTGGTCCAGCGAATAACAATGTTCCGAGAAGAAATATCCAAGCCAACGGGCTTTTGGCGAATATTTTTGCTTGGATGGGCAGCATATCAGAAACTCGGTTGTTTGTATCAACAAGCATTCGTTTAAACTTTGCCCTAAACGCGGGTTCTTGATTGCTGTCAAAGAATATACTTGTTTTTGAGTCCTCAGCGTTTGATTTCCGGCGAGAAGCTGCTCGGCCATCGCTCAGAGAGTATTCGTCACCTTTGGCGGATGGAGAAATAGGAGAGTTAAACTTTTCTGTTTGTTCGGTATGCTGGTAGATCCTAGTGTCTATTTTCTTTTGGAATTTTTGCGAAGGGTCCTCCAACCCACCACTCCGAATTAAGCATGAAGCTATGTACTGTGATAATGAAATAAACATCGCTAGAAACACCAAGAACTTTGATGGGCTTGTATCAAATCTGAAAAAGTAGGTTTTGAGCTTTGAGAATACAAATGAGGAAAGACCAAATAGAGCTATAGGAATGCTCAAAGCAATTCCTTTGTGGCGCGACCTGCCACATAATAAAGCCGTTGTGGAGAGTGTGCTTATAAACGATGCCTTTGATGCTATCCCTACAAACGAGAACAGCATCGATTCTAATGCAACGTAGTGAATCGAGTTTGATACATGCGGGACAAAGATATAGAACGACACCGCCAAGCCGGTATATCCCAAAAAAACCAAAATGGATGAAATCCGAAGACATCTAAAACCCAATACCATTGAATTTTTGCATATTAATTAAAAGAAAGAGTGGAAATAGGTACCGCTATCGGTATCGCTACCGTCGATATTACTGGTGAGTATATATAACAGCCGAGCTTTCACCCGAATGACAGAAATTAAAAATAGACAAGCTGTATCAAAAACTTACATTTTAGGACCGAGTTTCAGCGTCAAGAATCCAAAGAATGGCCCCGCCAAGTGATGAGCATAGTCACCAACTGAGGTAATTGCATTTGTTTGGTACTTTGTGAACCCCAAAATATCTGAAAACGCTGTTCCGTATGTTGCAAACAAGGACGTCGTGCCGCCCGTAATCATGGACAAGCAGATGGCAAAATACAGCACCTTTCTTTCCGCTCCTGTTATATCATCCCATTTTGTGAAATTAGCCTTGTAACTATTGTGTGTATTTGCTGTAACCATCTTATTGCTATGTATACTCGACCCGTTGAGCTGCAATATTCATATATCCAAAGTATTAAAAAAATAGTCAATATTAATAGAAGGCAAAATAGACGCTATAATTTGTGGTTTGTCCGAGTAATTTACAATTGGAATTGTATCAAGTTTGCACAGCGCTGAACTCCAGACTTTTATTTTTTTGGTATCGTTTAAGTGAGGTTTTACTTTGGTCTTTTCTTTTTTCCTGCTTCGACTTTATGAAGGGTTTTGTTTGTAAACCTTTTTTTTTTGTTGCAAGAAGTCTGGTTTTTCATTGGGGTATTTATAAATCTCATTTAGCAATCAAAAGTATAAAAAATATAAATAAAAAAATATAAATAAAAAAAATATAAATAAAGTATAAAAAATAAAAATGCAGAGGTCTCTGTTCAAGGCTGCGATGGTTGAAATAAACGAACAGGACTGGTGTTCAGTTGAGATCCAAAAAAAATTGCCCAGCCTAAAAAATCTTAACAACCCAATTGAGTTTCCACAATCAGCACTAGCAACAATTAGTAAAATGTAAATTAATTTTGGCTACTATTCGAGTAGACGATTGAGCTGGCTTATCAGGGACTTGATTGGTGGTCTATTAATACACCAGTTGAAATTTTGGAATCGAAATTTTTGTGAATTGATGACACTATTGTAGATTAGCTAAAATTAGCCTTAAATGGAGAAAAAATAGCACTGATTACATAATTTATTGATATTCAATACCGAGTTAGGAACAAATGCACGATGATAAAACAAAACAATGAGGTTCTTTCTACACATGGCAAAACCCACATATTAAATAAGACCATATAATATACGTGATGGTGCAATGGTATATAGAAGCAACAAAAGTTTGGCTAAAGCTCAATGTCTTGAAACCTACCATTACATTTGTTTTGACCAATACACTACACTGCACCGCACCGTCTTCATTTATTTATTATTGATGAAATTATGAGCGAAATTTTAGCCGTGTGTTGAAGATTCGCCAACCGAGTTGCCCATTTCAAATTAAAATAACCCAATGTCTTCTTAATACCATTAGGCAAAGGTATAAGTAGTGAAAAAGGCAAAATAATAAGTAAAAAGTAAATAAATAATAAATAAAAAGATCAATTAAAGAATCGCAATAGACTAGTACAGGGTAAACAGAGCATGAATGGGTAGTATTCATTTAAAACAAAATCACTCCAAGGCAGCAGCAATTCCTTGGATAACTGCACAAAGCCCTACAGCACCAGAATCTGCATAGCCTGATTTCTTTGCGACATAAACTGCACGACCACGCAAAGGAACCATTTCTTTGGTTTTTTCAGTACCAGCTTTAGCAGCTTCCAATGCCTTTTTGACATCGCCATTGGTGCTTTTGAATTCAGAGATAAATGGTGATAGCGCATCGATCAAGGTGCGGTCGCCCACTTTGGCGGTAGAATACCTCTGGATAGTGTCTAGCCCACTCGTAAGAGCCTCGGCCCACATTTCAAAAGTGGGTCTTTGTGTAGGCAAACCAGCGGCAATAGACTTGCTTAGAGATTGTGCCACGCCATCAAAGAACAGGCAGTAAATCACACCAGAAGTTCCTCCCATTGAGGCTTCAACTATATTTGATACAAGCAGCATTGTCTCCGATGCGTTTAAGAGAGGAATCTTTTGCGCTTCCATAGCTTCGAATACAGCTTTAACACCTGAAAGCAAAACCTGTCCACAATCACCATCACCCATTACAGTGTCCAAGTAAGTCACTTCTGGTTCAGCCTTTTGGACGTGCGAGTATACTGACTCCAATACCTTTGACCAAAGCTCGTCGTGTTTAAACTCTGACAACGAGCTCTTTTCTGATGAAGCCGACAGTTTGATCTGGTCCATATGGGCATCAGACTCTGCTGAAGCGTCATCAACGCTGACTAGGTTGTTCCACCCAGGGGCATACGCGGTAAGATCGATATACTTGAGCAAGTCAAATCCGCACGACTCTTTGGATGGAACCAGCAAAAGAGTTATACTAACACCAGCCATAGCCAACCCAGTCATGTAAGTGCCCTGATAAGCACGACAAATATCAAGCCCGTGGTTTTTGACCTCGGTAACAGCCTCATTAACCACCAATCCCAGCTCAAGGTTTGAAAGAGCGCCCAAATTATTGACTAAAAGTACAACTCTCTTTGAGTTTAAGCTGGCGGACGCCGCAGAGAATAGCTTGGACTCAACGATATGGGTCACCATTGACGAAATTATTTTATGTGCACTTTCGAGCTTAGCGCGCCTGAATCCAGGTTCGTTGTGAATTCCCATACCAAACTCCATTTCACCTTCGCTCAGCACACGTGGCTGGCCCTGGCCTGGAACAGAAGCTGGGTCAAGGGCACAACCAATGGTAAAACTGTTGGTTGCAGCATATTTAGCCAATTTCTCCACGCTTTCAAATGATTCGCCCAGCGATGCGGCTCCGCAGGCAACCTTGTTTACCAAGACTGTTGCTGCCATTCCTCTTCTCCCCACATCAATTTCCTCAGTCTCGCTGACTACACCTACGTCGTCTCCAACCACAACCATCGACACTTTGCAATTCAAATTCCCTAGTCTCAGCTGCTCTGTTTTAAATCGTTCAATAGCGCGTCCAAAGTTTAAAATGTCGCCTGTGTAGTTTTTGACAATAACCAATGTGCCGTGATCTGGTGAATAGACGCGTTGGAGACATGAAAGAACCTGTGACGAGGATGGCGAGGCAAAAACATGGCCTGATACAGCAGCTGTAAGCAGTGCTGGCCCAACAAACCCTGCATGAGCAGGTTCGTGACCGGCACCTCCGCCACAGAACAGGGTAACCTGTTGTTTTTTGACTTGGTCTAGGTTCTTGACATAAATTACTATAAACCCAGCGCAGAGCACCGCATATATTTAGTTTGTCTTCTTGCAACAACGCAAAAGCATGTTTTTACATTTGCTATTTATTGCATCAAAAAAGGAGGTAAATACGAAATGATATTACAAAGACATAATGTCGTAAAAAATACCTTTTTCTTCTTCATCAAATTTGAGGTGGTTGTTTGAGGCCACTAATCCTTGCAAAGAATCTCGTACAAGCTATTTGTATCAAAAGCACGGTAAGCGATTGAATTGCATAATCCTGGCACCAAAGCTTATACAGAACTATAAATAGGCCGGCTTATTTGTGTGTGTAGTAGCTAAAGAGACTATCATAACTTACATGTGACGCATCGTTGATAAAGTGTTTGTTTGAAACCATTTTTATAAAATTCAGGTTAGTGCAAAATATATAAACCAAACTAGTTTTGCTTGTTATATGTTTTTGTGTATGGATACGGCCAGAGAATTTGTCTTTCTATTTATACATCTTTTAATCCAAAGCTTTGTTTATTGCCTACTTCATAATAATCATTAAGGTTGTAGAAAGAGCTTAAAACCAGTAAGGCAAGGCAAGGTTGTAAAAAAATAAGGCCACGTTTTGATTTGATTTGTTCTAAAACAGCAGAAATTAATTGTGTTTCATCCAAAATATTAGGTTTATCTTTGATTTTCGCATTCAGCTGTCGACTTTTAAAACCCCAATCATAAATCGCGCAAGGGGAAAATGGTCATATGCCTGATCTTTGCTTTGTTTTCTGTTTTGTCTTTTATTTTATGCAGTCTCTGGCTTGGCTAACTAAATTAATTATAGTAAAATCTACAAACTCTAATCCAGCTACAAACTCTAATCCAGCTGACAGACTTTTCAAAGATGTGCACAATATAATACAACGAAATTCTAACTGAGCGTTTTTCTACCATTTGTTAGAAACCAGCAAATTCTGAACTATATAATTTCAATTACAATTTATTTTGATTATAGATCATGTATTTGGGACTATACAGTGCGTTTTTCTTGTATGTAGTGTGCTAATGTGTTTATGCTATGCACTTATGTTAAGCCTATTTTACTAAAGCGTCTAGTATACTGTATTAACAGCACTTCAAACTCGATGCTATTATACATTTCTTGGTGAAAATACCTTGCAGCGAATCTGAACCTACACCCAGACTTTGACTCAGTATTATTTGTAAACCAAAAATACTAAAACATAGTGTGTAGTTGGCTTCCTTGATAAACCAGTGGACTGAAAATATTGTACTTTAATTAAATAAACTGTTGAGCTTAATGCTTTTGGTAATTAAGAAAGAATTGGAGAGTGACAAATACAACCAATGCTCTGCTTGTAATCAGCCCCTGATAAATAGACTCTGTAGCTTGATAACCATGTAATTATGTCAGAAAAGCCCAAATATGATCCCAATTCTTATTTTTAGACATTCCTACTATTTTATTTTACAGAGTATAATGGCGGTCATAATCGGTGATAGTATCGATTCTAGTATATCCCTGCCAGCAATCATTTGAGCGATTCGGGCTTTTTCTGTATCTACTATTTCTACTATTTCTACTATTCCCATTATCACGTTATCAAATTATCACATTACCAAAATTTTCCGTTATTATCAATCTCGAGCCTAGAACCGCATTAATCATGATTGCAGCAACCTGAACAAGTTTCAAACCTGAAATGTGCATTATACCATACTAAAAAGAATAGTTACAGTTATTGAAAGTTCGGCTGGCAAAACCCAAGCCTGCCTAGCCAATACTTTTAATTTTTTTTTTAAATGTTGCTTAACCGTGAGTTTGCCTCAAAAACAGCTTTGAGATATCTACCATCGATCTAAGGGGGTGGGGAAGGAGGGGTAGAGCCAACAAAATGTACTCTATCTTTCTAGCGTTAATTAGCATATTCTTTGGATCCTTTAATGGCTCTGATGATATGTTCAATGATATAAATTGCAATAATTACAAGTTCAACAAGCGTATGGTGTCAACGCAAAAAAAAATCACATTCACTGTTCTTGGTTTGACTCAACTTAACAGGGGTCTTATAAACAATTTTATTGGAAAATGGGTAAATACCGGAAGACTTTTTGTTGATCAAGTTCAAGAAAGATCCTTTTTGAATTAAATTATCCAGCAGACTTGACCAATGTTACCGAATCACCAACTACTGTAAAAAAAAAAGAAAGGGCAGGGATTTTATCAAATAGAATGTAGGAATTGAGGAGCTGAAAAGATGGGAATAAATCTGCATGAAATAGTAATAACAATATGTAATTCGCTAAAAATCAGACAATTATAGATTGAAGCAGAAAGAAGGCTATTAAAATTTAATAAAATGTCACCAAACTGGTTATGATTTGTGCAAATTAAAATGTAAAAAAAGGAATACAAAAAGTTCAGTGCTGATTTATCTAAGCTGAATCACCAAACTATCCCAACAATTTGACGTAGATTCCAATTACAATTCAAGAACAAACACAAGAGGCCGAATCAGACATTCGAGAATTCCATATCTTATGTTATTCAACAACTCTTTAGAACGATAAATGATTAGTTTGTAAAATGGCCTGAAATAATTTGTGCTTTAAAAAAGAATCTAAACCCAATTAGTGAATTGGAATTCTCGATACTATCGATTTCAAACGAAGCACCTGGTTGAGAAACCCAACAGTGTTATATCGATAAAGAGTACAGGAGTAATGGAATGTTAGGATCAAAAAAGAAAAAAAAAAGAGAATGGTTAGATTGAATAAAAAATGGAAAAAAGAGCAGTAAGGTTAAAGAAAAAAAAAGAAAACCGAGATCAATTGAACAATTAAAGCTTTGTACAAAGTTGACCTTATCAAAAAGCCAAGAGTTTTAACAGCAAATATTACTGATAAAAACTGCAAGGTAAACAGAAGCAAAGCATATATAATCCAGAGGTCGTTGTTGCAGTATTCCTTTACTTTAGCAACAATCAAGTATTAGCCGGAAATTAGCCTATACAACCAGGATAGCACACCAGAAATAAAGAAAGAAAGAAAGCAAAAGTTACAGGCTGAAACAAAACTCGAAGAATTTTTATTTAAGCTACTTTTTTTTTTGCTTACAAAATCGATTAAAGGTTCTCTAGTCTGTTGCAAAAATAGCTTACGTTCATATACCTCGAGATTAGGATCAGTGGATATAACACGTTTGGCGCAAAACAAATATAAAGTTTTTCTATTTGATCAACAGTAGAAAATATTTCAAATCTGCCTTTCTTTTGCAAAAAAAAGAGAAAAAAAACAAAGAAAAAACAGTCAAGGAGGGCAAAAGCGAATCAAGCATGGTTTTTGATTTAAGTCAGTTGATCAGGTTGATCTTAATTTGCGGTTTGGTCGCAGTAAACGGGTATCCAGCCTTTAATACACCAAACAAATACGATGTATTTGGGAATCAATGTTCATTATTACCGCGATCGGGTTTATCGTGCCCCGTACTTTGTGCCAAAAGCGGTGATTTGTGTCCACCTCAGCTAAACCCAGCAGCCAGGTGTCCAGACAGCGAAGTGAGATGTGCTGATGGAGCTTGTAGGTCTGACTGTACTGGTATTGTGAACCCGTGTCTTTGCGACAAGTCAGAGACTGAGCTAACAAACGTTTATGTTGCCTGTGCGCCGCAGCAAGACACAATAACAATTGACAAATTTGATCCAGCACTCAAGACTTTACAGACGGGACTATTCTGTGCAAAGACCTGGGATTTAGTGCCAAACAATGTCACTATTGACAATCTAAACGAGTTTATACCTGACTGGACCGAGGATAGCACCGTTGACTATGTATTCCTGGTTTGCCCCGACGCGACTTATTTGCCATTTACTTACACCGAGCCAATGTTCATCACATTTTACTCACTGATTGCTCTGATGATAGGTCTTAATTCCCTATGGTTGACATACAAGCGTATAGCTGAAAAGGTAACTAATTAATCAATATCAGCTAAATCAATGTCAGCTAAATCAATATCAATTAAATCAATATCAATGAAATCGTTACCAGTTAAATTGGTATTAATCAATGGTGATCAAACCAACTGTATGAATCAACTTGATTAAATAAAATAGACAACCAGATATTTTATTCATACACTAGATTGTAATTTCTGTTTACAATTTGATAAACTTTGGAAACTATTACTCTTTCCAAGATTACTAATAATAATTTATTTATTTTTTAAAAAAAAAGTCGAAAGCTCAAGTCCAAATTTATAAATATAATGTGAATAATGGCGTTTTTTTTTAGGACTCAGCAAAGCTTAAGCAGATATACTCAGTTAGGGATAGCGAGGATGACAGTGAGCGATCCATTGGGTTTATAGGATATAAAAACAACATACTGGGACGTATCTCGTTTGTTTATCTTGGGTTTGTCTCTGTGGGACTGGCAGTTCTTTTGCTTGTGATAGTTTTAGATTACTATGGTATAATAAACGGGGTGGAATTTGGGGTATTCCTGTCACCAGACACATCGATGACGTCGTTTATTGTAGTGTGGCATTTGACCTTGATTTGGCTGGGAGGGTTGATTATGGTGAAGGAAAGCATTAGAAACTTTTACAGGGTGAAGTGCAGCTTGAAGGATGCCGACATGGTTCAAATTGAAGAGCACCGCGACTCGGTGATTATGACTGAAAGCACAAATAGGTTTGTGTTGATTGCACGAAAGCTGGAAAAGAGATTTAAAAGTTCACTGAGTCTTGACATGACAAATACAACAACAAATGTTATCACCGAGGACCAGCCAAAGTCTACCGTTGCAAAGAAGTACTTTGAGCACCATTGCGAGAGATTTGTTTTGGGAGCGAATGGAACATTTGAGACAAACAAGTTTGACTTGGGCAATAGACACGATGAGCTTTTGAAGCTTGGAAACGGATTGACGACGGATCAGGCGATTGAGAGAGAAAGCCTTGTTGGGGAGAACTATGTCAGGGTTGTTGTTCCAACGTACCTAGGTGCACTGTTTGAAGAGTTCGCGTCGATATTTTACCTGTACCAAATGATGTGTTTGTGGGTTTGGTTCTACTTTTACTACTACAAGATGGGGTCTGTCCAGCTTATTGTTATTCTGATATCGGCGGTTGTTAAATCGGCGCTAAGAGTCAACTCGGAGAAAAGAATCAAAATGCTGGCAGAACAAACAGGCAGCTACACGGTCAAGAGAGATGGGGTTTGGATTGATTTGGACTCCAAAGACTTGGTTCCTGGTGATGTTGTTGGGCTTGAAAGCGGTTCACAGGTTATGTTTGACGGCGCTGTTCTTAAGGGCGAGGTGGTGGTTGATGAAAGCTCGCTTACTGGAGAGGCCATGCCGGTGCGAAAATTTGCACTTAAAAACGACAAGATTGGCTACACTAAAAACGGATCAGGCAAGCTTTACACTATTTATGCCGGAACATCCGTGCTCCAATGCACCGGAAGCTCGACATACAGCCAAACCAACGCCTCAACTACAACCGATCTGGGCCTTAAAAGCTACTCCAAGTCGTCTTCTGTCGAAAGAGTTGTGCGCAGCAATTTGGACCAGGATTCGAGGATAAGATCAACGGCTACACCAAACGCGCCAAGCATCAGCTCGAATGAGTATCCGTTTGAGTCCAGTATTGAAAAGACGACGCCAGCAGAACCGCAGACACAGATCCTGGTACTTTCCACGCGTACAAACACTGACAAGGGGAGAATGATTCAAAAGATTCTGTTCCCTACCGAGTACTCGTTTGTATTCAACGAGCAACTACGTATTGTGATTCTCATCCTACTGATATGGGGTGGGATTGCCTTTGCACTCACGATTTGGTTGATGGGGTACAATCTCACTTCCTGGTTCTATGGTATCTTTGTCATTTCCCAGATTCTGTCGCCTCTTCTCCCTGCAGCCTTTGTGATCAGCCAGTCCGTAACCGCCAATAGACTAAGATCCAAAAAGATATTCTGCATTGACTTGCCAAGGATCATGGTTGCTGGAAAAGTACAGGTATTTTGTTTTGACAAAACTGGAACTCTTACTCGGGAGGGTCTTGAATTTAGCTCAGCTCAAGACATCGGGACGTTTGACAACTCCAGTTCTAGTCCAGCGTTTGGTGAGTCTTATGAAAACGTATCTCGACTCAGCCAGATATCCCAAATTGGCTTGGCCACCTGCCACGCTGTAACCATGGTTGGGAGCACGGCTATTGGAAACCCTGTGGATGTGGAGCAATTCCGGGCCACTGAGTGGGAAATCCTCCCCAAATCAAACAACCCACAGTCAGGCGACCTTCAGTACCTTGACTCCCTAGTCTCGCCGTTTATGGAAACAGCCTCTGACTTTACAAACAGCCCACGCAAGGTCGTCCACGTTATTAAACGGTTTGAGTTTGAGCACGCCAGACAGAGTATGTCTATTGCTGTTCTTGACCCTGACACCAACCATGTCCATGTTTATGTCAAGGGATCGTTTGAGCGTTTGAAGCGCATCTCTGATCCCTCAAGCACTCCATCCGACTATGATGATGTGACGTCGAAATGGGCCTCCGAGGGCTGCTACGTTCTGGCTATGGCCCACAAGGATCTTGGTGTGGTTGAGGACTTTTCTGCGCTTAATCGCATGTCAAGAGACGAAATGGAGCTGGGTTCTTCATTGGTTCTTTTGCTCATGTTCCGAAACAAAATCAAAAACGACACCACTGCTGCTTTAGCTGAGCTTAAGGCCGGAGACACGCGATGTGTGATGATTACAGGCGACAACGCCCTTACCGGAATATACATTTCTCGCCTAAGCGGAATGATCTCCGAAAACGCACAAGTCATTCTAGGAAGCATGGAGGTGGCTCCAGACTCAACAGAGCCCAAACTCGTCTGGCGAAACCAAACTACCAAGAGAATCGAAACCGACATCGACTCGCTTCTGAAAACCAATGCTGCCGATTCTAGCTCTGATGCTGGCGTTGAGTATACTAGTGATAAGGTTGATGGCTCTGTTACCCAAGCCACGCCGGATATTGAGCTGGCTGTCACTGCTGCATCGTTTGACCATCTTGTCGCTACAAACAGCATTAGAAAATATCTGTTTAACATCCGTATTTTCTCAAGAATGACTCCCGATGGCAAAGTCACTGCTGTGAGGTTGCATATGGAGAAAGCCATTACCGGTATGTGTGGTGACGGTGGTAACGACTGCGGTGCCTTGCGTGCCGCGCATGTCGGTCTTGCTTTATCTGAATCTGAGGCATCCATTGTTTCCCCATTCTCCTCATCCAACCGCTCGATTTTCTCCTGTGTGGAGCTGCTGCTCCAGGGCCGGTCTGCCCTCGCCACCTCAATGGCCGCCTACAAGTTTTTGATTATGTATGGCGAAACCATGGCTTGGCTAGAGCTATTCCAGTTCTACTTTACCGTCATTGTTCCTGAGCCTGTATGGATCTTTATCGATTCCTTGATTGCTGTTGGTTTGTTGTTCGCAATTACCCAGTCTAAAGCCGCCAAAAAGCTTCTGCCCCACCGTCCTACCGCCCGACTGCTTGGCTCAAACACTTTATATTCCGCTATTGGCCAAATTTTTATCAACTTTGTGGCTCTTTGCTTTATAATCTTCCTGCTTTTCCAACAGCCCTGGTTTAGATGCCACGAGTTTGACTCCAGCGATATCAACACTGCTCTTTGGTGGCTTCTTGGTGATAACTATGAGGCTGAAACTCTGTCTATAGTCCTGCTGTTCCAATTCATCAATGCTGCTGGCACATTCAACTTGGGCTATCGCTATCGCCGCTCATGGGGCGATAATTACTTGCTCGTCATTCTTTACTTTGGATTCATGGCTGCTGTTTCTGTCATTACCATCGCCGACCCCAACTCCTTTGGCTGCTTGTTCAGAATCAATTGTGGCGATGCTACTGTCCTTGAAAGCCTAGGTTATCCAAAGCCAAACTTTACCATCCCTGAATACAACTCGCCTAACGGACACAACGTCTTTCCTAAATCCTTCAGATGGGTTATCTGGGGCTATGCTGTTGCTAATTCTGTTATTGTGTTTGCGTACGAGTACTTTGTTATCAACGGGTATGTAGGGCGATTGGTTCAAAGGCTCTACCAGGGCAACAACCGCCCCAACAAATTTGTCATCAAAATCTAAAAAAAAAAATTGCCTTTTCTTTCTTTCTTTTTTTTTTTTTTTACGCTTGCAAGTAATTGTATTTTAGCTTTAATTTAGCTTTTGTTTACAACCATACTTTGGCTATTTAGGTTTTGCTTCTAACCAACCAATACTAACTAAATAATCAATAACCCGATCCTTTAGTCCGTGTATTGTGTGTACTTTTATCATTTTTACTAGCATAACTGTTATACAAGCACCAACCAAACTGAGTCGAGCCATTGTGGGCGTCCGAATACTTTTACAGTCTGGCATTTATGTGTGTATCAGGTGGAACCTGGGATGGTGCCTTAACAAGTCAACAATATACGTATGCACATATCAGTATCAACCTCTTGCTTTACTCAAGTTTAGATAAACAGCTGTTAGAATACTGGGCTAGCTACACCAAATTACTCCAACATTTATTCTTTGTTTTCCTATATCTTTACTTTGTTTATTTTTGTTTTTCCTATAACTTTACTTGATATTTATTTATTGAACCTTTACTTGTTTATTTTATTATTTACATTTGGCATTAATTAGCATAATTCCTGATGCAAGATCCTTTCGTTAAACAGTAAAAGTATTTACAAGATGATACAGTGACATTATCAAATAAAACAAGCACCTCTTTAAGTTAACAGCAAAAAACTGGAACTGTCGAGTCTAATATATATTGTGTTGTGTTTGTAGTATTGATGCTTGCTGTGATTGTTTTATTTAGTTTATTTTTAAAGCTGTAGGTGCATAATAGCCAATTGAGGCGATTGATAGATATGATTAAAGAAAATAAGTATTTAAATAATCACTCTGGAATCATGTTTAAAGAAAAGTTTAGTTGGGGTGTTTCCCATGGTTGTTTGATGTGAGACCTTTACTTGAATGTCTCAAACCCGCTTTTGAGTGTTCCCAACTAGCGTTTGGCTTAAGTAATATTGATTCGGGCAAACTGCCTGTGTTTTCCATTTTAATAGTGTAAAAGTGAAACAATAATTTAATTCAATAAGAAAAACAATTTATTCTATAAAGCAAAATACTAAATAATAAGCACTAAAAAAAAACAAACTAAAACAAGGTCGGAAAGGCTTCGAGTAAAGTTGTTGGAACGCTGAAAGGTATTATAATGGACATGTTTTGATGAGCTTATAAACCAATTAAGCAAGGAGGGGGAGTGTATTAGTTGACATAGCCCAATTTAGTATTTCAGGATAATGGAAGCTTTAGTCCACTTTGTCCCTTTTTGAAAAATAAAACAAAAAAAGCATTACTACAAACGGACAAAATCCTTGTTTGCTTGTTGTTGTTTTTTTTTACTGGTGTTGATTTATTCGCAGGTTATTGTCTAGTTTGTTGTTTGGCTGGTTTGTTCAATTAAAGACTGTTTACTATAACGCTTTTAGCAAAACATTACTTTATTCATGTTATCCAGGGACATCCAAAGTTCGCAATAGAGCTGTTTTAATAAAGCCCTCCACAGAATGCATAAAGTACATTAATGTCTTGAAAATTAACCTTTAACTGTATCTATTTGTTTACGAGCGATAATGTTGGACTTTGCAAAATTTGGATTGCAGCTAAGTATATAAATAAGATTTTATACATACAACACCTACACATAACAACACTCGGAATCAAAAACAGTTCTAGTGCATCCCTTTGTTGAACTTGAAATCATATAATCAATATCTTTTAAATTAACAGGACCACACTGTCTTTGACTAGAACAGAAAATAATAATAATGAAGGTTATACACACGATTCTGGCTTTAGCCTCGTGCGGGCTTTCATTCACATACGCAAGATGTGCTGCCGAGTCCGTCTTTGCGGAATGTGTAAACCGTCAGCAGCTAATGCTTAATGCTAGGTGCAGCGTAAACGACTATGCGTGTCAGTGCTATTGGTTAGGTCAGGCTGAGATTTGCTATGACCTATGTAAGGACGACGTAGTCAAAGAAACACCGCTCAGAGATCTTGGAGCTCAAAGAGCTTTGGTTTGCGAAAAATCCAATAGCGCGTCCCAGAACCTGAACGGCAACAAAAAGGTCATGGGAAACGAAACATCCAACACAGAAACAGGGGCATCGGGCGACGAAGCTGCAGCATCAACGAGACCCAAAAACAGAGCCGCCACAGCCACCGAAGATGACCTGATTACTGTTAGCGATTATAAAAAGAATCTGGACAATAGCATTGATGATATCCTAGAAAACAATACTGACACAAATAAAAGTAATGGACCCACCAATAAGTCTGGCAAAAATATTTCACAACAGGATGGAGAGCAGAGCAGCTCTGCAGTAAAAAATAGCATTCAATACTTGGTACTGCTATCTGTTTTGTCGAGTGCAGTGGGTTTTAGTTTGATATAAAGTTTGATACCGAGTATTTTATTAACTAATATTAAAGCTGCTATTACATATTCTATTATTATATAAAACAAGTTGTTAAATTCTACATTTTAATATCCCACCCATTTACTCGTTTATTTTTTCTTCACTTTTTTCGTTTATCCGTTTATTCGTTATTCGTTTATGCATTCTAGTTTTGATACCACCGTTGCGAGATAATTTGGCGATTTTATTGAATAAATAAATCTGTAGCGACCCATTTTTGTCACAATCACTGATAGCAATAGCAATACATTTTTCTAATATTGAATATACCTACATTTCTATAACCAAGCAAAATCACTGCAAATGCTGGTTCGATTTTTCGCTACTTTGGTTACGATTGTAGCCTTTAAATTAAAAGAGTTGGTTAATTGATGGATAGACGGCATATATTTTCACTTTACCATATTAAAACAAATTTTATTGACAATAATTTGCCATAAACGCACACCGCTTTAATATAATGGAATTGTGGAGGTGCATTCGTTGCAGGTAGGATTTATATCTGAACCCGCTAGTGAAAAAAAAGGATAATAAGGCATCGAGCTGTGCCAAAAACGCATTTACTCGTTGCAGTTTGCTAGAGCCAGTTTGAATGCTAAGCCAGTTGACTCAAGTTTATACCCTCAATATACTTTTATAAAACATATATAGCAATTCTCGATTAAACATGACAAACCGAAGTCTATTGTTATGAACGTGTAAAGTTTTCAAATTTAAAATCATGCTTGTAAACAATTAAAATAAATAAAAAATAAATAGAAAAACGTGGGGTAGCAGTTTTGATATTGATTTAAAAAATGTCCTACGAACACAAACATATTGGTGGGACTGTTTGCTGTTCAACAATAGCAAAAAAGCTCAACCAAGTTTAGCCCTAATTCCACTATTATTTCTATTTAATTATATTTTGCAAAGACAATGGCATTTTGCATCAGCTCCAAGACGATAAAACAAACTATTCGATTTGGAAACTAGAAACGTTTTAAACAATTCTAACCGAACTCTATTCATACCATTTATCTTGTATAGCTACTAGAACCCACATTCGTTACATTCGTTACATTCGTTACATTCGTTATAATCGTTATATTCGCTACATTCGTTACATTCGTTACATTCCATATCATTTCGTTTTACACAGCATTAGCCTAGATTTTACTACAAGTCCTTGAAAACTGCACATACATATACTATAAACAGACTCGACACCATTTTGTAGAAAGCAATAAATACATTACCAAATCCCACATCAAAGATTCCAAATATCTGTTTATCCCTTTTTACTCTATCCCTATAACGAGTTTTGATAAATACAAGTATTAACAAACTAAAATGTTCCAAAAGTCCAAAATAATCATATTTATTGTAGCCTTTCTAAGTGTGCTACTCCAAATCAGCGCAGAGTGCGAGCTTGAGCAGCAATTCCAGGACTGCTTACAACACAACAACCTGAAAAAGGCAACAGAATGCTCATCAGTCGTGGATTACGAATGTATTTGTCTTTGGTCAAACGAACTTGCTGGATGTTACAATCAGTGCCCCGATGATCCCGACAAATCTGATGCTAGGAAAGGTGCTATGGAGCTGGCCAAAAATGACTGTTTGGTTGCCTTGAAGAATAAGAAAACCACATCCACATCATCATCATCCACATCGCAATACACCTCAACCTCAACCGACTCAAACTCCACAGACTCATACAAAGCTAAAGAGACAGGAAAGTCAGGATCTTTGAGCAGCAATAGAATAGGAAACAACAAGTCTGGTATTGCTGTGGACAGCGGAGCAGAGTCAAACAAGAACGGGGCATTGCTAGCATCCGTTGCCCTATTCGTATGTTGCCAATACCTGTTTTTATAATCCATGATAGCTATTGACTCAATAGTAGATTCCTACCAATACTTTTATTGATTTTAATTGATATGTTTATATTAACCAAATAAAGCGTCTCCAACTCGAAACATTCTGCACATAAATCTGGCTGTTTATTTTTTAAAAAGCTATGTTATAGGAACTTGTTATTGGCTATAAATACACAACACGATTCCAAGTCACACTTTATATCAGTTTCTAATAAATAGATGCAGCCCGTTTTTTTAATTAACAAAGCTTTATAATTCGACAAACTGGAGTTGCTTGATAGTGCAAAAAAGCATGCCCCAAGCTAATTAATTAATGATTTCCCTTCACAAAGCATGATCTTCCAAAATCCAAAGGAAAGAAAGTGACTAAAGAAAGGATATGTAAATAAATGTAAAACAACCCTTGAGACTTGTATAAACCGCTGATAACTAAATTAAAGCATTTTTCACTTGGCTTGGGCTAGTTTCAAAGTAAAAAGATGTTTAATAAAACTAGATCGGATAGTTTTTCCCACATCTTGTATATTGTCCATCCCGTTGTTTAAACTGATTAGGCTTTTTTTATTACTCTTCTTTCATTGGTAAAATTTCCTGGATTTTACCAAGAACACAACGTCCAAGTACAATACATTGAAATCTAATTGTGATTTAATTCGACAAGTTAGTTTAGCCTATACAATTAAAGATTTTTTAGTCTAGTTTTTTTTTTTTCGTTTAGAAATCTAAAGCCAATTTAGTGTTTTACTATTCGCTAAATTATAAGTCAATGGATTATATTCCCAGCTCTCTAGAAAATTAAAGGTTATAAAAAATTGGATTAAAAATTAAAAGGAAATTAGAAAAAAAGGGCAATAGGCGGTTTAAATAGTTTGAAATTTTTTGGCAATTTAGCACAATGTTCAAATGTCTTTCATTTTGTGCTTATTTTATTAATTTATAGGAATTAGTTTTACTAACGAGCTAAGCGAGTTTTAGCCAGCCCAAGTAGATTCGGCTAAAAGCACAAGTACACGGCATTTGTTAGTAAAGCTATGTAAATATAGACCCAAGAGATAATTTAATAAAATACAGCATAATGAACACGAGAATTCTACCTTCATTTTACTACACCAATGTCGATTTAAGAAGAGACTACAGAAAGAATGGTAATGTATACTTGTCCAATCTATATTCAATGTCATTGTGCCGCTTAGCTTGATATACATGTGCCTATCGTCAATTTAAGATAACAATAGCAAATGTATTCATGTTGCTTGATAAGGAGACGATGAGCTTGAATTGGAGAACAAGAAAGGAGAATATAGAAATGACAAGTTTAAACTGACACATATTTGCATGAACTTATGACTGAAAGTAGCAAGAGGAAGAAGGAATAGATACAGAATCGTGATATATATTGGATTCCTTCTGCTACTATTGGCTTTGATATTCTGCGTGGGAATGGTATATTACGATGGTTCGAGATCGAGGCCCTTGAATGGAGAGACAAAAAAGTCCAAATTCGATGAATGGTGGGATATTCCGGTTGACAAAAGCGATGCAAAAGGAGAGCCAGGGAATGGAGTAAAGGACAACGTTAGGTACGGAATTGTTATTGACTCGGGTAGTTCCCAATCACGCCTGATGGTATATTCTTGGACCGACACATCGCAGACTATTAAAGAAAGTCGTACCGAAGAAGATCTGTTTCGACTTCCTGAAGTGGAATTTGGAGTCAAAGGAATTAAAGACTCTTGGTCGTTTAAAAAATCACCAGGTAATACATTTATTTATATCCATTAAAAAAAGCAGCGGATAAATCCTAGGCTGGCAGTCGGATACACCAAGCAGATATTTGTTTTTAATTAGTGTTTGAGAGTTTAGGATGTGGTTACTGGAGTGTAAATATAATTAACGGATGATTAATTGGCGTTTGAATTTAGGAATAAGTAGGTATGGATCAAACACAGCAAGTGTCAGTGAGCACTTGGCACCAATGCTTGAGTTTGCACTAAAAAGGGTTCCAAAGAAGAACCACCGCCAAACACCGGTTTATTTGCTTGCAACCGCAGGAGTTCGGCTGCTCAAAGATAGGGAGCAGGATGAGCTTTTATTAAGGGCTTGCGAATATTTCAAAAAAAACTCTGATTTCTATGTCGGTGACTGCAAGGAACACTTCAAAGTGATTTCGGGCGAAGAGGAGGGATTGTTTGCTTGGTTATCCGTCAACTATATGAAAAAAGCATTGTTGCCAGCCAGGCCTAGCGTTGGAAAAATGAACGCCAGAGGACTTGTGAATAGCACAAATGATCGAAAATCGGGCCTAAATACGACAGAGAGTTTGCATTTTGCTGGTCAAAAGAACCAAACGCTTATATCGACTGAAAGCCCGGTGGTCAAAACGTATGGTCTTTTGGATATGGGAGGAGCCTCTACACAGATAGCTTTTGAAACAGGCCCAGAGGTCTTGGAGAACAGCTCAAAGTACATGTCTAAGGTTGGTTTAAGGATGCTCAATGGCGATGATGTTTCGTTTTCGGTATTTGTCACGACGTTTTTGGGGTATGGGACCAACGAAGCAAACCGCAGACATGTTCAGAAGCTGATTGAACGCACAGGTACTATCAAAGGCAGCGATGTTCCGATTGCTAAGGATCCATGTTTGGCATCAGGAGTTTTAGCACAGCTTAAATCAACAACTCTGGTTTTAAGCGGAGCGGGAAACTTGGACCAATGTGTTTCCCAGGCATCAGACTTGATAGACAAGAAGGCGAAATGCAGTCTAGAGCCATGCAAGTTTGACGGAATTCATTTCCCTGTTTCCAGTTTTCAGGGAATGCGATTTCTCGGCATTAGTGAGTACTGGTACTCTTCAAACGACATTTTAAACCTGGGCGAGGAATGGAACATGTATTCTTTTGTTGAAAAGGCAAGGGGCTTTTGCAGCTTACCTTGGGATTCCATAAAAGAAAAGTATTTGAACCTGCCTGGCATTACCGAGGAAAGACTGCGCAAACAATGCTTTAAGGCGTCTTGGCTGATATCTATTTTAAGCGAAGGTTTTGGCATTCTTCCAGGATCCTTTTCTGGCTCTTCCAAACTTCTACCCGCTCCTCCTGAGTCGTTGATACCTGACCCTTCGAAGCATGCCACCCTTCAGGTAGTCCATGATATTGATTCTCAAGAAGTTTCGTGGACTGCTGGTGTTATGCTGTTAAAAATCTTACAATCAATTCCGCCGTCTAGAAAGGCACTGTCTGCAAACTCGTTCCCTGGAATAGTTTTGCCGTCACCCGGCATCAATTCTCAGTCACTGGAAAGCTTTAATCCGGCCAATAGATCGACAACAAAGTTAAAGTTCGTCTCTTTTGAGACCATCTACAAAAACGCCCAGTCAAAATACCACCGCGTTCTTATTGTTTTCGCCTTGGCTGTTCTTGTCACAGTAGTTTTCCTGGTTGTTAAATTGCTTGTCAGCATTAGATCACCAGCCTTTAAGCGTTTACTGCTGTTCTTTGTCAACATTTGCAACTCAATCTTAGGCGCTATCCCGTTCTTCAAAAAAAGGCGATTCGCTTCCCCAAAACTACCTTTTACTTTTAGAAAACACAAAAACTCAGATGCCTCTACAAACCTGTTTGAAGTGTAGCTACTGCTCTAAACATAGCCCTACTTATGCATTATCCTCCCCCCCCCCCCTACTCCAGTCCTATCGCATTTATTATTAGACGTGGCATATAGCTCATTATTTCTGTTATTTAGATTACAGAATAAGAATTTGTTTATACCTGCATATTTACAACTATCTATAGATTGAATGGGTTGTTTACATATGGTTAATTCTCCAATATATGAAGACATTTTCGTAGCTACCTGGAATTCGTCATCAACTGGGGTAAATTGGCGGAAAATTCGTGCTTTTTTTTTATCTGACAGGCCACTCTTGCCATCAAAAAATGCTACACTAGTGAGTTGAACTGGCTAGAGAACTGATATCTTTGTACTTTACAAAGTATTGCCAAATAAAAGCTTAGAATTTCAAGTAATTTTGTACGTTTTTTGCAGCAAGTAGTGTAGATTGAATTTATTTTGCCTTAAATTTACTTTTTTTCCAACTCGCGATTTCTTGCCAAGTTCACAATGTAAGGACTTTTGTACAATGTTAAACCTTCGTACAAAGAAAAATGAGCTTAAAAAGATATTGAAATGCTTGATCAATAAGTCGAGGGTTTAGAAACTGAATTACAAATTCAAAAATCGAAGGTGGAACGGTTGTTAGTAGCCAAATCTCATTTCTAAGAGAATTACCCATATTATAAAAAAGTATGAATAGATTACAAAATGTAAAAATAAAGCAGCCTTCATTGGTTGCCTTGGAAACTATAACATTAGTAGGATGAATAAAAAAAAACAAAATGGAGTAAATAGTAAGTGCGTCAACTAAAAACAATAATCGCTAGTAAAATCAAAGAAAATCGCATTAAACAAACCAATTTAACCACACATAGGTTATATAGTAGAGGTTAACTACATATAAAGGATATGTGGGCGCATATATCCACCGGGGTACTTGACCATTGTTTTTTTTTCCTTTTACTGGAAAAAAACAAATAAAAACTTGATCTCTGTGCTTACTTTAAATAGTAGTTTGGTTTTGTGTTGAATGTTATTTAATGATGTGTCGATAACACCAATCCTGGGCTAGCTGGGGGAGGTGATATTAAGACTACAGCGACATTGGCAGTAAAATAGGTGTGAATGCCACCTAGTCCAAATTTATAATGTCCATGTCGTTCGGACATGAGGCAATGGCCAATGTGTAGCCTATTACTTTTGCTATGAACGATGGCAGTGAGGTGAAATTGCCGTCGTCCCTAAAATCCAAAATGGTGTTCCTTATCAGCTTTGACAGGTACTCGTCAGAGTAAACATACTTTTCTTTTGACCCCAAATTGGGATCTGTGGTTTCCGAGTGGATAGGGCTGACCGAGTTTGTGCTGTTTTTTCTATACCGGTCCGAATCGCCCATCGTTCCTATCTCATGGTCGTTGAGGTACGAGTTGGTGAATGCTGAGAACGAGGTAGCTTGGTCAATCGCCGAGAAGTCTTGTGCTGGTGTATTCAGGTTTGGAGCTTTAGCGCTGCCTTGGCACAAATTGTCTGGGGTATGTAAGCCACCCATAAACTCGCCTGAGTCAAAGGGAATCTGGTTTCGGGGATATTTATATGTATCCGAGTCGTTGAATTGTCTTATTGAATTGCGGCTGTGTGCGTTGTAGTCATGTCTATTTGAATGGATGTTGTTTATATTCTCATTCCCAATGCTTGTGTCCGAATTAGTATGGCTACGGCTAGAATTGGAGCTGTTTCGCTTGTTAAATATATCGATGTTTGATATGTATTCTTTGCATACATTTTCTTTGCCAGGGAATTCATTTCTCAAGTAATCGCAGTTTAGACAGCCATGTCTGTAGTTGGGATACCTTCTTTCTTTTCCGTTTTCTGAATTAGTTGCTTGGCATGGGGGGTTAAAAACGTCGGGATACGCGTAGGTCGCATCAAACTGCTCGCTCCAATCGAGTTCTTTGATTTCCTCAACATCAATGATTCCTAGCTTTATCAGCTTTATAAGACACAGCTCCAAGTCTTTTAGAGACATTGTTTGATCGATTCGAGGAAGGAGTTGCACTAGCGCATACCCTTGTTCTGGCGATAGCTTTTTGGGCAGGATATCCGCAACCAGGATCAACTTGCGGGAAATAATAGAAATAAAAATATAACAAGGAATTCGTACCGAGTAATCAAGTATAACCTGGTTGAGTGTTTTGTAGCAGTTTAGCAATTTCTCTACGCGCTTCGCAGTGTTTGCCACACGTGAATGTACTTTTACGATTACAGTTAGGACAAAGATGACGTGGTAGCTGAACAGTACCGGGAGGATAGGCACTGGCAGCTGGGACATATACTTGATCATTTCAGCAACCTCCAGGGCAATGAACACACAGGTGTTTAGACTCGCTATGGTTTTTCCATGGCTAAGCTTTCTTTGGTTTAGGAATGACAGGTTTAGCAGGTTTCGATGCAGGACAAATGACAATGATGTCATCAAATGGTTCATTAGGTTAAAGTGCATCAGATCGTATTTCCATTCAATTTTGTCGAAAGGCTTGTCGAATTTTAGGTCTGGGGGTGAATTTGCTTCTCTTTTATAGGAAACCCCTGATTTTACTTTCCATTTAATCCATTTCGTTACAACGCTGATGTAAGGCTTCATAACAGGCTTCAAATCATTTTGGTCAAACCCTTCATTTCTTTCCAACCTTCGAAATTGGTTAAAGACAAAAAACATAAAGTCAATGTCCACTGTCAGGTCATCAAAGTCGATCTCTTCAATTCTATCGGACAGAATCTTCTTCATGTTCAAATTTCTCACCATTAGATCCTTTTCTGATCTACTTTCCAAAACAGACAGGTTGATATTTGACAAACTCAAAAAGTTGTCTAGCTGCTGCAGATTAAATATAGACAAAAAAGTGCTAGTGATTTTTATTGCCCACAAGAACCGTTTAATAAAGTCCACCTTCTCACTCGGCAATTTATCCATTTTATCGTTGTATTCAAGGTTGTTGCCGTTGGATATCACCCACTTGCTTTTATGCAACATCCGAATCAAAATCCCAACCATTTGAGAGGACATATACACGTTTCCAAAGTACGCGTAAATTCGTGCCAGGATAATGCAACCTTCCATGTCTTGATTGCCAGCTTCTTCGATGCTATCTTGCAAATACGTCCCTGCAAGTTTGAAATAGTTATAACATACTTTACTTTGCCCTAGTCTCTTTAAATAAGGATTATCCGTCAGTATTGAAGCCACGGCTATCGATGAGTATACCAGTATTGGCTTTATCTTTCCCGAGTTGAAGTTTTCAATAAAGAACTCTCTATTAAAGTAAAGTGAGATGTTAATGGTGGGTACAAGGAGAACGTCAAACAACTCCGATTTCAGTTCATCGTCCATAAAGTCCTTCCACTCATTTACTCTAATCGTCATCGTATCTGTTTCTAAAAATACTTTGTTTTGAATCTCGCTTGTTACATGTTTTTCCTTCTGGATGTTTATTTCGTTGATTTTTCTCCCTATCGATCTTTCTGGCCCTCTCTTGCTGCTCGTAGGGTTACTATTCTCTACATTATACATAGCTCTATTTACATTACTGAATGCTGCCTCGTTGCTTCTTTTATTGCGATTTAGTTCTTTTCCGCTGCTTGCCCCTTGCCTTGCCGTAAAATGGCTATAAACCTTCTCCGCTTTGCTCGTTTTTGTTTCCGAGTCTACATACTGATTGCTGCGTTCGTTGTTTTTACTATTTTTTATTCTGTAATTAAATAAATCCTCCTTTTCTTTTCTGTCACTGCCAATGTCTGCAACGGTATCCGTCGCTAAAGATCTAAAGTCAAGCAAATCTGATATTCTATTGTTAAAATAATCTGATTCGCCCTTTCTTTTCGTGTCTGAATTAGGCCTATTTTTAAAACTCGCTCCCGGCTCATTCTCTTGTACTTGATTCCTTCTGTTTGACATTTTTTTCCCTGCTGTTACTATTACTATTGTTACTACTACTGTTACTACCGTTACCAATGTTTCTACCGTTAATTCCGTTATTGGTGTTGATGATTTTGTTAGTATCGCTGTTGGAACTATTAGGTTGGCAACACTCCTGTCACTATTCTCGCTACTAGTATTTCCCACCTCTGCTGTAATTCCACTACTAACACCGCTGATGTTCTCACTACTGTTGCTACTATCTTTGATTAACTTGCAATAAAACAGAAAATCCACCGACTCTCAACTTTATATTCTATACTGATCGTTGTCTTGAAAAGGCTGTTATTTATCCCTACACGTCTTGTTTGCGTAAACTATCGCGCCTCTTGTATTTTTCTTTGTTTCGAAAACTGAGAATTCTAGTATAACACTAAAGTGACCCCTGCTTGTCTTTTTTTAGCTCTTTTATACTTTATTTATAAATCTTTGCGTAGCTAATTTGTACTGAATGGTTTGAACTTCTAATTCCAACATTTCAGTTATTGTCTGGCAATTTTGTAAAAGTAGTTGATTTTTTCAATCGTATTTCTCAAATAGTAGTTTGTTATTAAGATTCATCGGTTATGTTTAAAAAATTTATTCCTAATTGGGAACTCAGATTTTAACTGTTCGCTTTTCATTCTTTTTTTTTCCTTCTTCCATTTTATTCCTTTACCTCTTTCGTACTTTTTTTTTATTTTCCTTTTTCGTACTTTTTTTCTCTTTTTTTGCAACTGATCCTAATCTACAATTAATATCAGCTAATTTCCCCGAATAATACCAATTAATTGCTGGTCTTTATATGTGAGCTAGTTAGCTTATGTCAGAGATCTTGCAGGCTTCTCAATCCTTAAGTCAAATTTATTCCACCAAAATAAAAAAAATAAAACTAGTATCCCACCATTTCATTTGCTAAACTGCATTTGCTTTATCACCTTGGTTAAAAATAAAATAAAATTGAAACATCCTTTTTAGCTCACTAAACCAACGAGTTTACCAAATCATTTTAAAGAGATACACCAATGGCTCTAATTTATCGAGTCTGACAAAGTACTGTTAAAGGTGCGCAATATTTTTGTTTAAATTTAACTAAATCAACTCAGTTAACTAAGAGGACTGTATACAAATATTTAATTTGAAGTGTAGCTAATTTACACCAATGCCTTATCAATTTGTTATAAACAACTAAACAATACAGTTGATTGTTTTCCTATAAATCAATCAATTTATATAATATCGCTTTAAACATAGTAAACATCGCTATTTTTGTTAGTTTAAATTAAACGGCTATTTTAACATCGTCATATCATTCGCCCAGAACTGTATTTATCAAAACACATTAATAGGCTAAACTAAGTAATATTTCTCGATGCATTAGTATTTGGCACGTTTGAATCTGATCCTAAGCCTAATCGGTTATTTATTATGGAAAATTCAAAGTATGCCGTATTGATTTTTTCTAAAAGAATTCTCATCGCTATTTATCAATTTATTAGAAATTGAGTTAGCTTTTCAATAATGCCTTTAAAAGGCCAATAAAAATGGTCGACTTTTTTCTTTTTTTAAACTGGAACTGTGCTCAAATGCTTTAGATTGGGATAGAAACTCAATCATGACAAGCAAAAAAGGAGGGGTGAAGAGAAGGAGGGAGTGTGAAGGAAAGAGAGAGGAGTTTAAAAGGGCTATCGTTGTTATTATTGTCTTCAATATCATCTCAAAAAATCATAATACAGCCCGATAGTAAAATTTCTCGAAAAGGCAATAAAAATTGTTGGTATTTAATAAGTGCAAAGTGTGTAATAACACTACTTCCACCTCAACTTCCTTTGCTGATTTCTGCGAGTATTCTGTAAACAGCATAAATAGTCGAGATATTCTTAAAGTAGAAAAAAACAAACAAAAAGCTAGTCGGGTGCCAATATTTAATTCGCCGAAGCATCTAGATATGGGTTTGTATGCTGCATATCATATGGTTGTATAACCGCTTGGTACTACCAGTCTAGTCAGCTGTGAAAACACACTATTTTGTATTGGACATGCAAGTGTTTTATTACACACTCTAGTTTATACAGCATAAAGGAAAGGAGACTTATAAATAACATCCGAGTTGAACTATATTTGGTATAAAAATATGGAGCTATGCGATAATGGAAGCCGAATGGAGGCTACCACAAAATTAAAACAGCGATATAATTCAAAGAAAAGTTGTATCGGACAAGATAAAATAAAACATTTCACTTTGTTTATGTTTTACCTGTTATTATCACTGCATTTTAACTAGAGCAAAGAATTAAAATGTGTGACATGTCGGTTAGATTTTTTGACTCGGGTTATTACGTCTAGAATTGAAATGATTAAAATTAGACTTCCGAGTATTTAATAAAAAGAAAGTAAGTCTACCAATAAATCTTTACAAACTAAATTGCCAAGCGCCTAGCAAAAAATTGACAGAATTTCATTAAAGCTTTTGATCAGCAGTCTATTCAAATAATGATACAGATATACAATGCCACAAATATACAATGATTCGAAAGCAAGAAAGCTTAGTCCAAACGTAAGCAGATAAAATACAGCCCAAACACACGCAAAATTGTTTTATTATTTTGGCTTTTAGCAATAATTTCGATTTCAATTCCGATTTCGAGTTTATAGTTAATGAACAATCTTTACTAGTGGGGAGTTTAACTCATTACAGCTATGATATGCGAGTGGTTGTTCAGTAAAAGCTGGAATTTGGGTATACTCGGTTGCTGACATTGTTATCACAGTAAATCGATACCAGCAAAGATACTAGTATACTTACTATTAGTTTAAACTCGAAAATGCACTAACTAACAGAAGATCGCCTCACGAATACTACAAGTACAAGTGTAATTTAAGAGGTAGAGTAAGAGTAAGAGGTATTGAGCGATATGTACACGTAACTATTTAAAATATTATTAGAATAATGTATAATTAAAGTAACATTTTATAGTCCGACATTGGAAATATTGGATCTAAGCAATGGTATAAATAAGCACATACACACACACGTACAATAGTACAAACGTACACACACACACACACAGAGTAGGAACTCATATGGGTTACACCAACTGTTGATGGTGAACTTAGCCTGGGATGACTCGCTCTCTGGTCCGCACCAACATTTATTATTCGGGTATATAGATATACAGCCGTAAGCTGGCAGTATATTCACAAAACTAACCGACTAATGTATCGGCTAATTTATCTCGGCGGCCTTACGATTGCTAGATTAGAATAGCTAATAAAAATTAAGAGAAAAAAACAAATTTATAAAGACCGCCTTTTATCAACCATATATTTTTATCAAACGCTGCTTTATTCCAGCATTTAAAAAGTTTAGTATAAACTATTGTTAGCTGCGAATTAATGAACTCCATAACTTTTTAAATAATTAGTTTGTTACCAACATTTTGTAAATTGCTAATTGCATTATTTTAAGTCAAATTTGGTAACGAACGACAAACAATGGTGATAGAACTCAGAAACTATTTGTCAATGTTATCGGTTAAATAACTTTCGGAGTTGTGTTTTTTAATAACCGTCAAGCTATGTTTGGATGTGATATAATTTACTTTGTTAGAAAGAACAGTTGGTTGATATAATCGGAATATATACTAATAGCGTGTGGTAAAAGTGTAAATAGTGTTCAGGTAGATTTATAGGCCGACGCTAGATTAAATAAAAGTGGAATGTATGGCTGTATAGTCTTGATTTTGATTTTGATTTTGACTTTGAAAAAAGCACCTCTCGCAATCTAGTTTAAATGGCAGCATTCTTGTGATTTTCTTTGTTTTGAATGCCTTTCAAGTGACCTGTTATATAGTCCTCGTACTCTTTCATGTTTGAGTCGCTGTGACTTAACCCCATGTTATAATACCCTTGTTCATTAGCGTTGGTGTGTCCATCGCTCCTAGCGTTTAGAAGTATAGAGCACGAAGATGAGTTGGATCCGCCAGATTCGGTTCTAGCAAAGCTGGATAGCCTAGTGGCAACAGAAGTAGTGTTTTCCCTCTCTCTGCCAGCTTCAAAGTAGTTGTTGAATCTATACGCATTAAGGAAATAATCCTGCCCGTTAGGTGCAAAGGAGTATGGATTTCTGCCTTGATCTAGGCTTCGGTTTTCTAGTTGTACATTCCCCAGCCTGTAACCCAGTTGGTTGTGAACATCTGGTCTTCTTTGGAAGGAGCAGGCCATCAAATCCATACCTATACAACTATGTGGTATACCTAGCCTAGAAACGTTTGGCTGTGGAACTATATAGTCGTAATAAGGGTCAATGTGTACATTTCTGGGTTTCAGGTAGTTGTTTCCAGCAAAGTCTTTATTCAGTAACGCTATGTACTCTAGCTGGTGTGGGTTCTCATACACATTATTGTATAAGGGAGTTCTATCCATAATTTCTTCTCCGATGTTGTTATAGCCGCCAAACTGCTTGTATTCACTGTCTATAAGGCTATTGCCCAAACCAGAAATACCTAAATTGGATTTATTTGCTAGCCTTTTCTTAAGGGCATTAGCAAAAAGAGGATTATCGTCCACTGCATCAAGAATACTTTGCTGCTCGCTGTGGAGTGCTTTGATAAACTGGTCAGACTTCCTGTTGCGTTTTTCTTTTGGTCTACTGAGCTCATCAGCATTGTGGGCAAAGTTGCATCTTATTCCAAACATACATTTGCCCAATGGAAAATCTTTACATAACGATGTTTTGTACTTTTTGTTTCTGTCCCGGAATTTCTGCTCCACAATCCCGTGAGCAAATTTACACGAGTCGCCGTACCTAAGCCATAATTAAGTTAACTTGATTTAATCCAAATACAAACACTACTATAAATACATAACATCTAAATTTGGCTAGATTTTTTTATTTACCTGCACGTGCCGTAAAGCCCCCAGTTTTTGCATTGCTCAGTCTTAAAAAGTTCGTCTTTAATTACAACATTTTCGGGCTCAAAAGGCTTTCCCTCTTTTTCTTTGGATTGGTTTTTTTTCACTTTTGACATTCCTCGGTTTGTTTGCTTTGGTCTATTTTGGCCTGGTTTGAGCTGGTTTGAGCTGGTGTATTTTATGTTATAGAATGCTTGTTATCAAGCTTTCCACCAATTTTTCTTTAATCCAAATAGCTTTGCTTTAGAGTTTATATGTTACACTTGACCGTTTCTCAATTTGTCTTTCTTTTTTTGTTTGTAGCGCGGTTCAGGGTTAAGTGATCTAGGATTATCAATACAGGTGGCTGTGGAAACACTCTATTACAGATCACGTGTAGTTTTTAGATTGATATATATAATCTGACAGATGTGAATATTTTTTTACGTTATTTACTTTCTAATTTGTTTTGGAAGGGAGAAGGATGTGAAGGGCTTCTACAAGTAATAATATTAAATGGTACAGATATACTTTGATATAGTTTTGAAATCGGGGTTTATAGCCTCAAATGTTGGGGGCCAAGTTGCATGTTTATATAGTTTCGATGATGGCTACTTTTTTGATTTTGATTTTTTTTTTTTTGGTTTGAAGGGTGTGACATCTGTATGTTTATCCCTATGTTTAGGTCAGTTATGATGAAGCTGACGTTCTTCTTTCACTGCGTGGATTCCCCGAGACAAAGTCGTCTATTCGGGAAAAAAAATCTTGCTATTTTAAAAGGTATCACTGGAAAACACAGAATAAATTACAATCTCGATAAATCAAGCTATATCTATTGTATCATTCATTATCCTTTTCAAAAAAAAACACTTATATCTGGGATATTTTCTGACAGTGTACATTACATTCACAAACTAAAAAAAGAAGACATTTTTAAACCGCACTAGCGTATAATTGCTTTCTGAATTGAACAATAAGGCTGCCCAATCAATGTGCTACAAACTACTTGATTGAATGTTAGAATAATCATGTATACACATTTATAACAATACCACAAACATGAATAGAACAACAATAATAGATTATTGAATAATGTGACTGTGAATCGACAAAGCAGAAAAGCCTATCAACAAACCGCAATTGTTTGTGTTTTCACTGCATTAAAACCAATGTAGTCCCTATCTTCAACCCGCAAAGTTGCTGAATTGATACATGCACACACACCCCTCCCAGCTATATTCAATAAAATAGTCGCAACCCATGTACTTCTGGTTGTTGAATGCGGACTACAACAGTATGTAGCTAAAAAGTTAGCATACGCACATAACCTGGTTCATATTATTCAGTCGTAGCTGGAGTTCAAATGTATGCTTGCGCTTTAATTCCGTCTACATAAACAAGAACAGTTTTTTTTTTGCGTTTAAAAAGCAAACAGGCAAGTATAATATATATTCAGGCATAAATATTGTTTATATTAGCTGGGTTTGTTTAGTTGGTTGTAGCCCAGTTGAATGTAACTTTTTTTTTTAATTGATAAAAGCTGAATGCAACTTTTATTGTTATAAAAGTATATTGATTATATCTAAAAGCTATATTGTCCTCAAAAGCATAATAAGACAAGTCAATCACCTTGGTCTTTATATGCTAGTTAGTATTATATTCGACATAAACAAGTTTCCGGTCCCATCTAATGGAAACTTAAAGCTTTTTGCCTATATTTCAGATGCCAGTGAACCAAGAGTCATTCGAGTAAATAATGTAGAGTGTGTACAAATAGTCGTAGCATTGTGACATCTAAACCGGAAGCCGAATCTATATACTTTGTAGAGTTGGCATTCAGAAGATCCAAATTTCGCAATAGTGATAGCTTAAAATACTGACAACTTGCAGCACTGACCATACACATGCACATATACACTGGTATGCCAGTACTGAATATGGACTGAAAGCCCTGAGTGCCTTGTTGTTTTTCTGCGGCGTTTTACTAAAGTTTAATCAAGTTTACCAACTTTTCAATAACCATTTCAAACAACTTCAAAAATAAATACACTTGCAGAGATTTGCTCTGTTTTTCAAATGCAGGCAAACCATAAGTGCATTTCTTTTTTTTGAAAGCAGTCGATTCAGCCTGTGTAGAGATATATTCATACCCAGTTTAAAGAGTTTATAATTGGTATTCTGCAAATACAGTCATAATTTACTCACTGTCTCGAAAAGCTGTATGTGTATTCCCCTCTCCCCTTTTTTTGTTTTTTTTTGTTTGTTTTTGTTTTATTCATTTCAATTTTCAAGAACTGGTTGTTAATTGTAATTCAGATACCATACCTTGGCCTGGCCTACAAATGACCAAAACATCAATTTATTCTTGCATAATTGACTGGCCAAACAATTAGAAGCAGGTATTCGGGTTACATATTAAACATACCCACTAACAATGTAGTATATAATACCAATTGTGAAGCAACAAGAGTAGATAATTACTTGTACTCTACTGTACATTCAAACTGAAATCATAATGTTGGTTAGTAGATAAACGGCTAATACAAATAAATCATTGCAAAGTGGTATAAACTATACTTTGTCACCAATATACCTAGATTGTACTATGTATTATCAAGTACAATTAGTCAAAAACTCGAGTAGTGGTAGGCATTCATTACAACAGCACAATTAAGCTTAAAGATAACGCATTCTTATTCATATCCAAATCGTACAAAGCGTATCACTTGCGTCTGAACCATGTTTATAACTGTAAACTGAAGTCCGATTGTTTTTTGCCAATCTGATTTACGACATTCACTAGACAGGACATAAAGGCATCGATTTACAATACTTGAGTTGATTTAGCTTAACAAAGCCCATTATTGTGATTAACAATGAAATAAAAAACATATTCCAAATTTTGGCAGTATAATAAATTACGATGAGATTATAGTAAATGCACCATTAAAGTCTTGACATTCCCCTCACCCCCCTTCCAAATCATACCGCTGAAAAATAAAAACAGCAAGCAGCTAGTAGCACTAGGCAGTTGGGTTAAATCATACTAGTCAAGCACTAGGGTGAGGTAGGAGGGGGGGAGGCTGAACAAGTACACAGTATGAGGGTAATGCTGAGATATTGTCAGATTACAAATCTGAGCAACGGGGGGGTTATGACCAGATGTTGATACATAATTCCAATAGCCGTAGTACCTTGTAGTATATAAAATGCGTGCATACATATTGATCATATATATTTCAGACGTGATCGGTTTGTTATTGAAATACTTTGAGTGGATATATTACAAGTGTGCTTTTGGATTTTAGTTTTATATTTACAAAGTTATTATTTAACTTTTTATTTTAGAAATAATGAACTAGGAACATGGTACAATATTTTTACTAGCCACGGCAGCGTTTTCAGTTGTAAGGTAACAGCGGATTTAGAAAACAAGCGTTACAACAAAAAGCCAAATGATAAAAATAATAAGTAAATTGATCCAAATTAATACTCGCAGCATATAAAAGGTATGCGTGAGATATGTTTGGGTCGTTGCTGTTACTTGACTGCACTGTCTCGATTAGTAGAATAGTAAACAAGGAAAGTTCTGTACATCCTAAAACGAGAGGTTGACATATAAAGATAATCACGACTAATTAAACAACAGTGGTTAATTTACAGCATGCCAATTCGGGTTTAGAGACTGGTGAAATAGTTGAAACAAACAAATTAAATAATAGCGAAAAATCAAATATGAACGAGTAAATAGTGGTAATAATAATAATAATAGCAATAGGGATAGTGGTAATAAAAGAGGCAAAAGGCAAAATAAATTAAAAAGTTTATTTACATCACTTGGCGATGAACAAAGCAAGAACAAAGCACGCAATTCATAGTAAGAGGCATAGTTTAATATAAAAAACGATTCAATTATCCAAGTGTAGAGATCAAGGCCAATAAAAGAGTGAAAGATTCAAATGTATCTTCGACTTCGAGGTAAGCAAGAGCAATAGGACCAAAAACAAGAAAAAGAAGAGGGATGAAGGGTTGGATGCGGGGTGGAGGGGGGTTTGATGAAATAAAATACAGGGTGGAGGATCTGTATATTGATTAATAGTGTTTTTTTTGGTGTGTTGTGTTGTGGTCAATAGATTTGATTAGAGCAGTTAGATGCGCAAAGACAGCAGCAGATGAGCGTTCGGTAATCCAGAAGGAATCAGCAGGGATAAGGACATCACTTAAAGAAACAAATTCGCAAGATGTAAGGTTCTCGAATATCCAAAAGTTGTTGTATATTTATATGCTGGGCTACCCAGTGCAGTTTGGGCAATTGGAGTGTTTAAAGTTAGTGGCCAGTAATCGGTATTCAGACAAAAGAGTTGGGTACTTGGGAGTGATGGTGTTAATTGATGAGAAGCAAGAGATATTGACGCTGCTAACAAATTCGCTGAAAAAGTAAGTTTAAATCCGGCATTTAATATATACATTTGCTTTTATTGTAAAGGTGTAAAGAGATAAAGTAATAAGATTCAATCTAGAATAAGGTGTAGACCTTGAACAGATTGTGTTTGGGTTGGATGAGGATATTGTGCCAAGATTAATTAATGGTATGATAAAGAGAGAGAAGGATGAAGAGAGATGAAGGGAGATGAAGAGAAAAAGGAATTGGGTTTGGGATTGACAGGAGAGGGGTTCAGAAAAATGGAGAATGTTAATTAGGCTTAGTATTAATGTTGATATTTTTGAAACATAAATGTAGCGATTTGCAGAGTACAGACGATTATATAGTTGGGCTGGCCTTGTGTACATTGTCAGTGCTCGGGTCAGAGGAAGTGGCTAGAGATTTGATAGATGATGTGATTAGGTTGGTGGGGTCCTCGCGGTCGTTTATCCGCAAGAAGGCGGTGTTGGCGGCGTTACGAATAGTGCGAAAGATTCCGGAATCAAGCGAGACGTTTTTGACGCGAGCGCGGCTGTTGTTGGGAGACAAGCATCACGGGGTGCAGTTGGGGGCGGTGGCGTTGTTGTCGGAGATGTGTCAGATGGATTCGGAGGCGGGGGAGCAAGTGCGCAAGCTGGTGCCTATAGTGGTGAGGCAGTTGAGGGGGCTGCTTGGTACAGGGTCGCTTGACCATGATGTGGGGGGAATTAACGATCCATTTTTGCAAATAGGATTTTTGCGGTTGTTGAGGATATTGGGGGTTGGGTCAATTGGAGTGGCAGACGAGATTCACGACGTGTTGACACAGATTATGACGCAGACAGACGAGTCAAAAAACGTGGGTACGTCGGTGCTGTATGAATGTATCAGAGTAGTGCTGGCGGTGCCCTCGGAGAAATCGCTTAGGGTTCTTGCGATTAGTCTGCTGGGCAAGTTTCTGGAGCATCGGGACAACAATGTGCGGTATGTGGCACTAACAATGCTTTCACAGGCAATAGTGACGGAAGCGTCGGCGGTACAGCGGGTGCAATCGACAGTGGTGCAGTGTTTGCGTGATGGAGACATCAGTATTAGACGCCACGCACTTGAGCTTACATTTGCACTGATCAATAAAAACAATGTGCGTAAACTGACCAATGAGCTGATTAGCATGATCCCAACAGCAGACCTGGAGTTTAAGCCAGGAATGACGCACAAACTGTTTGTGGTGGCGACGTTGTTGGGGCCCACACACGAGTGGAGCATTGAGACTATGCTGCAGACAATGTACCTGGCTGGCAAGGATGTTTCGTCAGAGGATATGTTCCGCTTTGTCAACATTCTCTGCAGCAGCCCAGAGCCGGAACTGAACATTCTGTGCTACGCCACACGCATAGCCTATGCCGGGCTGAAGAAGCGCCTGGAGGTTCTGGAGGGGTGCACGGTGAGCTCTGACGACAAGTTTGTTCTTGCCGCTGTTTGGCTTTTGGGCGAATATGGCGACCTTGCCATCGACAACAGCTACCCTCTTGAAGAGCTGCAGACTACTTTCTCAATTGGCTCAGTAGACCCTCTAGCCATCCAAGTGCCGTCCCTGGCTGACATCACTGCGTTGCTTGAAACTCTGAACAACGCTCCAACTCCTGTTTCCTCCCTTGTAATGACCTCGTTGGTCAAACTGTGTGGCCGCAACGTGTCTTCAGGCGATTCGGCAATAAACAACTCTATCATCTCCATTCTCCAGTCCCACAAGCTCGACACCAATCTTGAGCTCCAGACCCGCTCAGTCCAGTACTTGGCCCTTTTGAGCCCCAGCTTGGAGTCTGTTTCAAAGGATATTGTTGACAGAATCCCTCCTCCAACCTTTGTTATGCCCAAGTTTTCCCCCGAGATCCTCAACCCTGCCGCTATTGGACTTGGCTCGGTGGCCAACCTTAGAAGATCTGGTCTCGATTCTGATGACTTGTCTCCTATTGTTGATGAAGTCGATGAGCTGCCAGAGAAAAGCTCAAACACAACCGCCCAAAGGTCTGTTGTCCACGACTTGCTTGGCCTAATGGACGATTCCCCAGCCTCCCAGACCCACAACTTTGCTTCTCCATCTTTGGCCCAAACTGCCCCAAACATCAATCCAAACGACCTGTTCAGTCTGATCAACGATGTCCCCCCAACAAGCACCCAAGCCTCCCCAGCTGCCCCTTCAAATCCCGCAATCTCCCCCAAATCAATCCATTCCCCCTCTGCCAACACCTCCAATCCTACCTCTGCCGATATTCCCGCATACTTGTCCCCTCAAGCCCTGTCATCTCCAGGCTCTAGTTCTGCAGGATTTGACTCCCAGTATTTGGTTTACTCGAAAAATGGTGTTGTTATTGAAATGTGTCCAACCAAAAACCCAACCACTCCTGATGTTGTAGACATCGCCATCACCTTTGCAAACACTCGTCCAGATAACATTCTCAACTTTGTGTTCCAAGTTGCCGTACCAAAGGTGATTTTTTTTAAATTTATTTTTACTCAATTGTTTGCACTTGACTCGTTAAATGTCACACACACATATATCTCCCCTCTCCCCTTCAAACCAATTAACATTTTACTATACTATTACCGTTGTTGTTATTGTTATAAATCCCTTTTTTTTCTTCTTTTCACTAACCATTTATTCGCTATTTTCACTAGTCGCAACGCCTGCAAATGATTCCGCCTTCTGGCCAAACCATGGCTGCACACACCGGCACTCTAACTCAGTCGATTAGAGTTGCCAACCCATCCAAGGTCGCCTTAAGGCTACGTCTTAAGGTTTCATTTGATACCGACACCGAGTCCCACATTGATGACATAGCCGAATTTAGTTCTTTTGCCGCCAATGTAGTCTAATAGCAATTGACAGCAAACAGCTTTTTAATTGCTTTAATCATCCGCTCAAACCTCCAACAATTTCATAATTTTATCAGCCTCTAATCCTGATCACTTCATCTCTTTTCAATCCATCTCACCTATACTCACTTTTATCCTAAATATTTTACAGTTTATTTCATCCTTATTAACTTTATTATTATTTTCCCTTTTGCTTATCAGTTTCAGGTATATATGCTTTCTCTTACATTAAAAAAAAGCCACACATAATATTTGCGTTCAAGTGGACCCCGCTAATTAATCATGTTTTGTTATCTATCATCATCTAATTATTCTTTATCACCAACATTTGCAACCCCATTCAACCTTTAAAATTACATTCGCACGTTTAACCAACGCACCCACTTTATAGATCAATCTAGTTCTGGTTTATTTTATTCATCAACAATATATACATGCTGGAATGATCATAATGCCACCACCACCATCAATATCATTATCAAATGACATCAAGTCTACATGAAAAAAAAGTGTAAAAGAAAAAAAAAAGCTTTTAGAATCGATTTTGATAGAGCTTGCTGTTTAAATGCCAAACAGATAACAACAAGGAAACACCAGTACCAAGAACTTGCGTGTTAACGTCTTCTTCCCGTTCCCCATTTCAATCCCCAATTTATTCACAATTTATTCCCCACATCAATCCTCATTATATTCCCATTATATTCCCATTATATTCCCATTATATTCCCCATTTCAATCCTTTCTGCTTCAAGCTTTACTCCAAATCCATCCAACAGCACTTTACAAACATTTACCAATCTATTCCTTTAAAGCATCTAGTAACTCTGCATCGTCGTTGTTGGTATTCGTATTGTAGTTTTCAACATTCTCAATATCTTTATCTTCATCAATCATATCTGCAACCAACGTCAACTTTACAGGCTCTGGCTCATCATCACATTCCTCGATTATTTCGTCCTCGTCCTCATCCTCGACCTCTCCATCGTTTATACTTTCTACAGCATCATTTCCATCAGATTTTCTATCAGCACCTTGTTCCCCGCTTTTATCTTTGACACTTTCCTCATCAACACCTTCTTCCAATTCGCCGTCATCATCACCACCATCATCATCGTCGTCTTGCTCCTCCTCAGATTCATCATTTTCTATATCTTCTTCCTCATCCTCATTTCCTTCATCCTCTTCTTCTTCATCTTCATCCTCGTCTTCACCTTCCAAGTCCTCGTCTTCATCCATCTCATCATCAGTAGCTTTACCCATGACTGAATCCACCCTGCCTTCTTCGCCCTTCTCGGCACTCGTCTGTGGCACAGCTTCTTGTGTTTCAGGATTGTCCCTAAAGAAACCACAAATCAATATATAACAACACACACGCACAAATCCCAATAAAGACAAAGACAAAATAAAAATAATGATTAGTTACAGATATTAGGTTAGTCCATTCTTTGGCGGCTGTAGATTGGACAAATCAGTCAGAAAAAGGAACAGCTTGATGTATAGAGCCAATTACTACTCTTACCAATTTATGGGGAACCTTGTAACTCTGGGTTTATCAGCAAGTAATATTCTATGGATTTTCTCTAAAATCGGAGTCTCTGGCGGATTTTCCTTTAGCTCTTCTTCTAGATACTCGTTATTCACATAATAACCCACTCTAACAAACTCTTTTTCCTTATACGAACACGTTAGCAGAACAACAGTGACGCCCAGTATCTCCTCTTCAGGGATTTTTGAAATATCTGGTGGGTCAGTCTATTAGCAGCAATGTTAGAGATGTGTTAGGGTTAGTTAAATGTGTCTTTGTTACTTAAATATATTCTTTTTTAATTATTTCAGTCTTTAGCCTTTCGGGCTTTCCTAGGCTATTTGCAAAAACAAAACAGAATGCAAAGTGCATCCCTTTCTCTCGACTTTTTTTTTTTACCATTATTCGGAAGCTAAACGTTAAAACTAAGCAGATGAAAACCCTATAGAGTAGTTTTTTTTCTTACCTCAAACACAAACTTATTCACTCCAACAGGGACTGGCCCAACCAGTATTGAATCAAGCTCCTGATCCAATTTCTCATTATCTGCAGAACCCACGTAAATCAGCTTAAATTCCAAATCTATTATAACAGAAGAAAGAAAAGAAAAACAAGTGTTAAAGCCAAAACATCAATACATTTGTATGGTGGGTTTCAAGAACAGCAAATTATCGCGTTAAGATTTCTGGCTTCTACTTACCATCAGCCAGCTCTGATAAACATTCAAAGGTTATCTCAAATTTGTACGGTTCTTGGAACTGGACCGAGTTGTCCAAAACCTGGATGTTTGTGATATTCACTACACTCATTCTTTGTTTCCTTTTGCCTCTACTTTTACTGACTTTTCTTTATACTATATATATTTTTTATTTGCTTCGTGCCACTCTACTCTTGCGCTGGGTTTGCAAAATATAATGACTTTGAGGTTTTATGAATTTGCTTAAGCGTTGTGTATTTCAGTTTTATTTTGCTAGCAAAACCAGCTTGGGCTATTATAGCTTTTTATTTTTTTCCCTGCTTCTTTTTTTCCTTCAACCTGTATCTGATTTTATTTTACTTTATTTTACTTTATTTTATTTACGTAGTTTATTGGCAATAGAATCAGCAAAACAAAACTTGTGCCTGACTTTACTCTTTATTTATTTATTTATTTACACGTTTATTTCTCAAATTATTATTGTTTGGTTTAGAGGTGTTTTACGCGCATTTCTATTTATTTTTCCAATTCTCAACAAATCACAAAATGCATTTCTTTGTTCTTTCAAATTATAATTCATGGATTTTACTTTTTCTAAATTCTTTTCACTAATTTTTTTTCCAGTTCTAGCTAAATTTTGCTATAACCGAGCCAACTTTCAAGCTAACACTTGCTCTTTTCCAACCAAAACACTAATCAAAGCAACCATACCACGTTAGTTGAACTGCAGCACATAAAAGCAACAGCAAAAAAATAAAGCGAAAGGAGAATAAACTTTTTCATTTATAAACACGCTAGTTCTTTCTTATTTACCTCCAGTAATCCATCGTTAGCAATAAACCAGTAATCCTCAAGCTTAGCCATGGTAAATCCAATTGTTTTTCTAGACATTTCAATCGGTGGTCAGCCGGTAGGTAGAATGAAGATGGAATTGTTTGCCGATATCGTTCCCAAAACAGCAGAGAATTTTAGGTATTGTAGAATTCCGAACCCACTATAAATGTATTATTTGATCATTTAGCTATTTTCCACAAGCCATCGATCACTTCATTCTGTGTCTAGTGCAATAAAGGATACTCCTTTCAAATCAGCACCGATCTTATTTCTTTTTTGTTGTTGTTGAATTTGACACTGATTTTTTGGATAAAATTTAACCCAATTCACCTCTTTAAAAACAAATAGGCAGCTATGTACTGGCGAATTCAAGTAAATCGATTTATACAAGCTTTTATTATATCTTCTACTGCCAATCTCCATAAAAGACTCTCAGAATAGAATCACGGCTCCTTGACTAGGTCAGACTTTTATTGTGCAATAAATCAACATGCTTTTATTAAATTCTTGTTTTAGGGTTAATGGAAAACCAGTTGGATACAAAGGTGCCTCGTTCCACAGGTATTTACTCGATAACTCCCTTTTTTTTAGTTTCTTTTTTGTAGTATCTCTACCAAAGATATATTCGAGTAAACTGCTTTAACCAAGGCCAACGCTTTTTAGAATTGATGTCATTAACGCTTTTTATTTGGCTTTGTAGAATAATCAAAGACTTTATGGCACAGGGCGGTGATTTTATAAAGGTTTGTATAGCACATACTTGTAGCTCGTAATTTGTTAAAAGTAGAGAAGGGGGGGGGGAAGTGGAGTTAACCGCTGATTTGACTGTTAATATGGTTACGTTGATTGTATAGGGCGATGGGACCGGTTCGATTAGCATATATGGCGATAAGTTCCCTGATGAAAACTTTACATTAAAACACACTGGCCCAGGGTTGTTATCAATGGTAAGGCAACATTTTTTTATTAGCTGTTGTCAGTTTTTTTTGTAAAGCGAGGACTTTATTATAAATTTGTTGAAAGTCTGGGTTTTTAAAACCAAAGCTAGATATTACTTTTTTTCATCATTTTTTTTGTGTCTACCAGCACAGCAGAATGCACAAGTACAAGTGATATATTGCTACCTTACATTTTATAGGCTAATAGTGGGCCTGGTACAAATGGTAGTCAGGTAAAAACCAATAGATGGTATTTATTTGCAAAGTTTAACAAGTGTATTTTATAATGCGTTTATTCACAGTGTGTCGACACTAGAACTAACGCGTGTTTATTGACTTGGTATTGGCAGTTTTTTATAACATGCCAAAAGTGCGATTTTCTAGATAACAAGCATGTTGTGTTTGGGAAACTAATTGATGGTTTGTTAACGCTTCGGAAGATCGAGAATGTCCCTGTTGGTCCCAACAATAGACCCAAACTTCCTGTGCTAATTTCAGAGTGCGGCGAAATGTAGTTTATGTCGGTTTAATCTTGAGAAGAGCTTTGTATTGAAAAAGTAACAAAAGAAAAATGCTAATAAAAAAAGGTTTAATAAAAAAAGTGAGGTGAAATTGTCAATTGCAAAGACCAACATATTAAGAGTTGGCCTTGAGTTCAATAAAAGAAAAATGTCGGTCTTGGTTTTCTGCATCCAATGCTTTAGCAGCAATATAGAGTCTAAAGTGAAATATAAACTTTGTATTTCATTGGAATAAAGGGGGTGTATCTCCGGCTACTAAACTATTAAGTTCAGAGTTGTACCAAATCAAGGCGTAGAGAATTGGGCTTAGTGACTGATCTTTCAACTGATTAAATCGATTAAAATTTTTAGTTTATCACTAAGCGCGAGTTAGCTAATCACTAAGATCAAGAAATGTGAATTTTAATTTCGGGCTTTTCTACTGGTTTGATTTGTGAGATTCTTAATTGAAGTTTATATAAAACGTTAGTTCAATTGTTGCAAAGTAAAAGATGATTGGGATTAAAATATTAAACAAAAAAGCAGGCTTTAAACTGTCTAAATGCGCCTAAAGCTCAAGCGATTACATAAGATATGGATGGGGATCAGCTGCAACAACTCTGCTACGTCAAAAAAAAAAAAGCGGTTGAATTTGAAATTGTTTTTTTCTTAGCGAACAGGGCTATTGGAAACCATCAACATTTGATTACATTGATTTAAATAAACAACAAAAAAACGAAAAAGAAAAAGAAAAAGTATGAGCCATTTGGTTGAAAAAGTAAATGATTGACATTGATGATTGGCTGAACACGATTATTACAATTGAATGCAATTGATTGTTGTTGGTTAAATAGGTGCTATCAGCTTGGAAAATGGTGTTCAATAAAGATGGTTTCCCAACAATGTTAAAGGCAACTTTATTGATGATAAAAGGATGAAGAAAATAATAAAAAAAACCCTGAATCGTATAGTGGAATCAATTTGTGTTTACCAGTATTTTTAAAGAAGGATTATTTTTTATTTTTTTTAAAAAAAAATTAATTTAAGCGGAAACCCAGGTTAACGAAAGAAAAAAGAAGCTTTTGAACTTTTGAACAACTAAAAAGTATGTGGGTTGGTTTAACAAAGACAAAATAATACAAAACATATACAAAAAAAGCAGATACAAGTAATAAAGAAGCAACTATAAAAAAGTTTTAAAAGACAAATACAAAGCAGGACAAGGATAGTAACGCAATACTGGGAGCGAACTGATAAAGAATAAACAATATGTCACAAAACAAGGAGCTAGCGCGTATGGTGAAAGATGGCGGAGTTAACAAGGTGTCCGTTTTGGGAGGGGAATCTATTATTTTAGGGAGAAACTTGAGGGACTACATTTGGAGGGATTTAACAGAGAACTTTACCTTTTCGTCAACGTTTGTTTTGGTTACGGACGCAAATTTGGCGGAGCTTTACCTGGAGGGGTTTAAAGAAAGTTTTGATAAGCAGCTTGAGGCAAAATATGCATTGTCAGATAGGAAGCCAAGGCTGATAACACATGTAATAAAACCAGGAGAATGTTCAAAGGGCAGAACAACGAAGGCATCGATTGAGGATTGGATGTTGAAAGAGTCGTGTACAAGAGATACTTTTGTGTTGGCGTTGGGGGGAGGGGTGATTGGAGATTTGGTTGGGTTTGTAGCGTCGACGTTTATGCGGGGGGTTAGATTTGCACAGATTCCAACGTCGTTGCTTGCTATGGTGGATTCTAGCGTTGGGGGCAAAACGGCGATTGACACGCCGCACGGAAAAAATCTTATTGGATGTTTCTGGCAGCCGGAAAGGGTGTACATGGATATGGCGGTTCTCCAAACACTTCCGGATAGAGAGTTTTCAAACGGAATGGCGGAGGTTATTAAGAGTGCGGCGATTTGGAGCATTGAGGAGTTTGAGGTGCTTGAGAAAAGCCAAGAGCAGATCAAGGAGGCAGTTGCGGGGAGAGGGGGAGAGTTATGCCAGGAGCTTTTGTTAAGGGTGGTATCATCGTCAGTAAGAATGAAGGCGCATGTGGTGACGGTTGATGAGAGAGAGTCGGGGCTTAGGGGGCTGCTAAACTTTGGACATACGCTTGGGCATGCGTTGGAGGCAATAGTGGCGCCGTACTTGCTGCACGGAGAGTGTGTGTCTATTGGGTGTGTGCTGGAGGCAGAGTTATCGTACAGACTTGGGCATATTGGGGCAAGCACAGTGGCGAGATTGGCAAGATGCTTTAAGCAGTACCAGCTTCCTGTTTCGTATGAGGAGGCCTCGGTCCGAAAGCTGCTGCCAAGAAACGTGTTGGCAGAAGTGAGTTTAGGGAGCATGATGGAAACAATGAAGGTGGACAAAAAGAATGTTGGGAGCCAAAAGAGAGTTGTACTTTTATCAAGGTTGGGAGACACGGTGGAGGAGAAGCCAACGGCAGTCAGCGATGAGGTGGTGATGGAAGTGTTGGCAGCATCAGTGGAGGTAGTGGCGATTAGGGCAGACGAGATAGAGGGTCTGAAGGCAAAGCACGGGAAGGAAGGGGTGATAATGACGCCACCGGGAAGCAAGTCGATATCTAACAGAGCACTTGTGCTGGCAGCGCTTGGAACAGGGACGTGTAAACTGCGCAACATGCTGCACTCTGATGACACACAGGTGATGCTGGAGGCGTTGGTGTCGATTAATGCATGTAAGATAAGCTGGGAGGAGAATGGGGAGGTGTTGGTGATTGAGGGGGGAGGGGGGAAAGGGTTGGTTGTTGCGGATAAGGAGCTTTACTTGGGAAATGCAGGAACGGCAGCAAGATTTTTGACAACATTTGTGAATCTGATTCAAAGCGAGAGCTCAGAACACACAATACTTACGGGAAATGCGCGTATGAAGGAAAGGCCGATTGGGGCGTTGGTTGATGCTTTGAAAAGCAACGGATGTCTTGTGGAGTATGTTGAAAACAAGGGGTGTTTGCCGCTGAGGGTTGAGCACGGAGGGTTAGGTATTCCGGGAGGGAGAATTGAGCTTTCGGCATCGGTAAGTTCGCAGTACGTCTCATCGCTGCTGATGTGTGCGCCATATGCGCAAAGCCCGGTGGTCCTGGAGCTGGTAGGTGGCCACGTGATCTCGCAAACGTACATTGACATAACAACATCAATGATGGGGTCGTTTGGAATCAAGGTTGAGAGATTGGGACCAAAAACGTACAAGATCCCGGTGGGAGAGTACACGAACCCGCAGACGTATGAGGTAGAAAGCGACGCAAGCTCGGCAACGTACCCGCTAGCACTGGCAGCAATCACAGGCACACGGTGCACAGTGCCAAACATAGGGTCGGCATCGCTCCAGGGAGACGCCAGATTTGCGATAGATGTGCTTAAGCCAATGGGCTGTACAGTGGTGCAGACCGAGAGCAGCACAATGGTTCAAGGCCCGCCACTAGGGACCCTGCGACCGCTCCCAATGGTAGACATGGAGCCAATGACAGATGCGTTTTTGACGGCGTCTGTACTGGCAGCAGTGGCGGTGCAGGCAGATGGTGAACTTGAGGGGGGCAACTGGACAAAGATCAGGGGAATAGCGAACCAGCACGTCAAGGAGTGTGACCGGATTCTGGCAATGTCGACCGAGCTGGGGAAGCTGGGGATCAAGTGCGTGGTTCACGAGGATGGAATAGATATTGAGGGACAGCAGCTCGAGAAGGTGATTGAAAACAACAAAAAGACAGCGATTCACTGCTACGACGACCACCGAATTGCAATGAGCATGAGCGTGCTGGGGTCAGTGGCAGCACCAGGACTGGTTCTGGACGAAAGGAGATGTGTTGGCAAAACATGGCCAATGTGGTGGAACGACATGACGGTTGGATACGGAATCCAAGTCAAGGGATGTGATGTTACTGTCAAGCCAGCAGCAGCAGATAGCAGCAGCAGCAACAGCAACAGCAATTCGACAAGCAAGAACAGTTCAATTGTTGTGATTGGGATGCGAGGAGTTGGGAAGTCGACGCTGGGGTATGAGATGGCACGAGGGGTTGGGTACAGATTTATTGATATGGACCAGTACCTGGAACAGTCCACAGGCAAAACGATTCCCGAGATCATCAAAAGCGGGGGATGGGAGACATTTAGGGCGCAAGAGGCAGAGTGCCTGGAGAAGGTGCTGGGCAAGGAGTACAGCACCAACAGTGTTATTGCGTGTGGCGGTGGGCTGCTGGAGAACGAAAAATCTTCGCGCCTGATACAGGGGTGGAAGGAAAGCGGAGGCGCTGTGCTGCACTTGCATGCTGACATTGAGCATGTGGCGGGATACCTTGACCAGGACAAGTCTAGGCCGGCATATGCTCTAGGGGAGTCGCCGTTCGAGGTGTTTGCGCGCAGGCTGCCAAGCTACCAAAGCCACTGCACCCACACGCTGTTTGTCAAGTCGGAGCCCAAGTTTGGCTGGGACCAGATGGTTGATGACGCCATCAGAATGGCCAGATTCATTACCAATACAGATTTGAACCGCGTAAACCTCAAGCTGGACAGATCCTTTTTCCTCTCACTTACTGTCCCCGACATCACCCAGTTTACCGCTGAACAGATAAACAGCATAACTGCAGGGTCCAACGCCGTGGAGCTGCGCGTAGACCTGCTGCTGAAGGCCGAGAAGTTTGTAGATATTAACTTGCAGGACACCGCCCAGTACCAGGAGTTTGAGATGTACGTGTTGAAGCAGCTGTCTGCACTGCGTCGCCGCACACCTCTACCCGTGATATACACAGTCAGGTCAAAGAGCCAAGGCGGCCTGTTCCCAAAGCAAAACAAACAGATGGAGGCTCTGATTGCCAAGGGAGTTGAGTGGGGGTGCGAGTATATAGACGTGGAGATGTTTGAGGAGAGCCAAATGCTGAAGGATGTTTCTGAAATAAAGAGAAACTCGTTGGTTATTGGCTCCTACCACGACACAACTGGACTCGAGTTGAGGTGGGATAGCTCCAACCCCGAGTCCCCCACCTTCCGGTACCTGGAAATCGCCAACAAACACGCCGACATTGCAAAGTTGGTTTCATTTGCTCTTGGCTGGGACGACAATCTCCGTGCCCTAACCTGCTCAGTCCGCCAAAGAAGCAGCGACTGCAAGCCCCTGATCCCAATCAACATGGGCTACGGCGGCCAGTTCAGCAGAGTCATGTGTCCGTTACTGACCCCGGTTACTCACCCAGACCTTAAACTGCCAGCCGCGCCGGGCCAGCTTTCAGTGCAGCAGATCCACACAACCCTCAGCACTCTGGGCGCAATTCCCCCCAAAAAATTCTACCTGTTTGGCCAGCCTATTTCCGCGTCGCCAAGCCCAGCCATGCACAATGCCGCGTTCAAGGAGGTTGGATTACCCTTTGAGTACTCGCTGTGTCCGATTGATTTGGGCGTGCACGAGTGCCTTGAGGCCAGCCTGAAGAAGGTTGTTGACTTGATTCACTCCAATGACTTTGGCGGTGCCAGTGTCACTATTCCAAACAAACAGTTCATCATCCCATTGCTCAACAGTCTCACTCCTGCCGCCAAAGCCATTGGTGCTGTAAACACCATACTGGTCCAGCCCATATCCGGCGACAACTCCTTCAACAGCCCTTCAACCCCGCTGTTTGTTGACCCAAAGAAGTTTGTTAGGGTTGGCGACAACACTGATTACATCGGAATCATCAATGCCCTCAAGCGGGCAAACAAGACCTCGCCCAAGCCCATCCAATTTGGCGATGAATCGGCCGCCCTGATCATTGGTGCTGGTGGAACTTCAAGAGCTGCGCTCTACGCTCTTTACAAAATGAACATCAAAAACGTCTACTTGTACAACAGGAGCAAGGATAACGCTGAAGCCCTGGCCCAATGCTTCAAGAACCTGCTGCCCAACCTAACCATCATTACTTCCCTCGAAAACACCCCCACTACATTTAACCTTATCATCTCAACTGTTCCTGCTACAAACCTGGCCTTTGAGTTCCCTGACTCCCTGTTTAACTCCCAGTCCGAGTGCTCCAGACTTGCTTTGGACATGGCTTACAAACCCAAGGTTACCCCCTTGCTTCACAAGTCCCATCAGTTTGGCTGGACCACCGTTCCTGGAATGCAGGTTCTTGTCGACCAAGGAATTCAACAGTTCACTTTATGGACTAACGTTTCTGCTCCCGAATCTACCATGTACAACGCCGTTGTTCAACACATGAATAGTTCCTAGTTTACTCCTCACATTTCCCCCCTTCCCCCCTCCCTTTTTTTTATTCTATTATTTACTCTTTTATACTTTTATAATTAATTTACAAGCTTTTTTACTTTTAACCAAATAACGCTAATTCCAAACATTGCCCAACTTAATCACATTTCTCTCTCTTTTGGTTTTTTTTTTCTCTTTTTTTTTTCGAATGGTGAGTAATGAGATATTATTGAATTATAAAAATGACAACATAACTGCTTTCAAAAACGCCCTGTAAAATAAACTAGATAAACATATAACTGTAATGGGCTGTTTTCAAGAAAGCAAGCGAGCACAAGCCTAGTACTGGTCTATAAACGAAAGAATACTTGTATACAACCAAGCCGCAACGCTTCCAGTCCACAACCCAAAAACAACAGAAATCGACAAGAATATCGTGATTGGCAAATTATATTCAATCACTCCATACACCCATTTGAACAGTAGCAGAAATACTGATCTGTAAAACAAAACTATCGGTTTCCACAACATCAGCCTCAGAATCCGCAAAAACAGCAGAACTATGTACATCACAATGTTTACCACCTTGTAGCCCAACCCAATTATTGGCGCTATAAACACCCCGTTTACTGCTGTATAATACCGTTTTATAAACGTTTTCTTTTCTTGCTTTATTGCTCTTTGCCGCATATTCCCTCCTTTGTCGCTGCACTCATCGTCTTGGTCACAGCTGCCATTTCCCGTATCTCCATTTCCGCCAGCTTCGCAACCATCATCCCCACCGTAAATTCCCGAGTTGTCGCCAGTTTCTCGGTTTGCCGTTGCACAAGCCGCTTTTGTTTTAACTCTATCGTTTCTACCCTTCTTCATAACCACATTTCCCCCATTCTCCATAATATCTTTTCGCTCCCTGTCATCAACCCCATACTCTCTGTTTTGCCCAACCATTTCTTCATTTTGCACATGCATACAGTAATGCTGTTGCCCATCAATGTACACAATTCTGTTTCCTACAATCTCATATTGCTTTTCTATACGATTTATCCCCTTTTTACTCACCCCAACCGTCTCGCACACCTCTATTTGCCCACTCTCAGCAACTCTACCGTCTCCAGTTTCCATTTCATTTTGTTCCCTTTGAGCCGAGTAACTATACTTTAAACAATCTGCCAACCCCACAAATAAAACCAACAACATAACCGCCTTGCTCAATGTAACCGCCAATCCTGCATTTACTACCACCCTATCTATCCCCGTTGGAGTATTAAACTTGGGCATATTGCCATATTTGTACTATTATTCATTATTATTAGTCTGGTTTATTCTTTTGTACTTTTTCTTTTTCTTTTAATTTGTTTTTTTTAAATCCGGTTTTATTTAATTTGCACTTTATTCCGCTCCACGCAACATAGAGACAATGGGTCATTCATTTTCTCTCACCCACGCTTGTTAAACTAACCAAACTGATAAGAATTAACCAACTTTGCTATAAAGTATCGCTCTTGAATAGTTTTAATTAAACTTACTTTTGATATTTTCTACAAACTCTGGAATTTACTGTGGTCTCTGTTTAGCCGTGCTTTTTGTAAACTATACCTTCGTAAATTGTTATTGCTAAAGTTACAAGGCCAGTGAGTATCGTATGCTTCAATTATTTTGTATTTCGATCCGCCTTTCAATGTCGCTTATTTGGAATACACTAAATTTGTATTGTTGGTAAATGATAATAGTAAAAGCTGGAAAGAAAAACAATGTTGGAAAACTCCGTCTAGCTAAAGCAAGTTGATTTAAAATACACTTTACACAGTCAACCAAAGAAAAATATCTCGTCTGGTCTTTTGTTTTATCTACACCTTTTTTACTTTATTTCTTTAAACTTTATCGTTAATCATTGAACAAACCGTTTATTTCATGATCCTTTTTGTAACTGCTGATTTATTTTTATTTTATTTTTTGTTGATGCAATTCAGAGTTCCCTATGCTTGTAGTTTCTGACATTATTTATTTATTTTTTATTGAAATTCTGACTTGTTTTTAGTATTGTAAAATCCAATCAGCATATTGAACTATACAATAAAATATGCATCATTGCATCTCAATAAAATTAAAGTAGCGCGTTAAACAAGATTTCCACCATCTTCATCAAAACATGTAACGCTAAGCAACAAAACCTGATTTTGTACTCTTCAAGACTTTTAATCAAAACAAACTAAACTCCTCCTCCACACACTACCAAAACTAAGCACTGCCAAACCTAGACACCACAGTATATTTTCTTTTTGGTTAGTTTCCAAAACCACATTCCATATTTGCTCGAGTCATGCTAGAAGGCGCTTTGCCAAGTTACTCCTATCTATCGGGCTTATTGGTTATTCAAACCAGTTTATTGGTTTCTGCTTATAAAGCATAGAAAAGTAACAATTACTAGATGAAAAATAATCTACATATCAATGCGGAATAACAAAATTCGTATCGTAAATAACGTTCATAGCAACTCTGAACGGCTCATCAAACACATCATACATAACTGCTTCGTTTTTAAAACTCTGCTTTATGTCCCAGCTCAAGCTTTGCTCCAAATTCAAATCAAGCAAGCTGTTGGTTTTGATAAAAGTGTTATAAATCAAACTGTATCTGTTCAGCAGGTTCTTCTTGATCTTCATCGTTGGGCTGCTAGGAACTGAGATGTCATGCTCCGTGTAGATGTACGACAACGCGTTTGTTATTGTAAAGGGCAATGGCAGAATCATTTTTCTTAGATTGATGTTTCTCAAGTCCAAAGTTATTTTTTTTGAACTCGAATGCTTGCCATTCTTATGCCTTGGCTTTAACGACGTGTTTCCTCTGGTAACAACCTTTGGAACCGGCTTTGACTCTGGCGTATTAATCTTTTCTTGAGTTGGCTTTGGTACTGGATCCAGGTCTGTACTTGGATTAACTTTGTTCTCTGTTACCGCTATTAAGGGCTCACTGTTTTTTTCAGAGTTTTTTAGGCTGCTCTCAGGAACGCTATCTGCTTTTATCCGAGACCCATTGTGGATACTACTTTTATCATTGTTCACAATTACAGGTTCAGGTTCATACTTTGATTCAGATTCCGATCCAGATCCCGATCCAGAGCCAGAGCCAGAATCCGAGTCAGAACCAGAATCAGAATCAGAGTCATAATTTGAACTACTGTTAGTGTCTGAACAATGATCTGAACTCGATTTTGATTCCGATGAAGAACGAGACGTAGAGCCAGACGCAGAACGAGATGTAGAGCCAGATGCGGAACAAGATGTAGAGCCAGGCGAAGAACCAGATGGAGAACCGTAATCTAGATTAGGGCTGGGTTTATTATTTTTATTGGTGGCAGTACTGGTTTTGGATACTGAATCGTCGATTATCTTGCAATTATTTGGATCGAAATCGCGTCTCGTTTTGCCAGCATTGCTTGAATCGCTCAAATCACTTATATCGCATCCTGAACTGGCACCAGAAACATCCGAGTTTTTTTTTGCAAATTCAGTAATGTCGCTTTGGACGTACTTTTCCCTGCTGTTTCGAACAATCATGTACAAACAAACATACTTCTTCAAGCTTTGGTACTCCTTTAGAAAACTTATTTGATTTGAAATAAACATCAATGTGCAATTGGATTCAAGCTGGCTAAAATACGGCTTGTTGCTAATGTTCATCATGAAAAAGTTGCGGTTCTGTATGTTTGTTGAGCTTCCAAGGTTTGAATACAGCTCAAACTGTTCTGAGGTTGTTGAGCCGTGTCTGTTTTTTAATTTCAGCATAATCTTCAAATAACTTGGCAAACTCAGTTTTTTGTAGTGCGAAATCGAGTAATCCGCAGAGTTGATAATGTCTAGCTCCAGCTCCAAGTCCATATCGACAGAATCTGCATTTACTTCAAGCTCGCTTTCAACAGCACTTTTTTTTTTATTGATTTTTTTGGGCAGATCGATTGCGGTGGTTTTTAGGCGAGCCGATTTTACGTTGTCGCTGAACTTTTTTTCTCTGGGCTTGTTGTGAACCCAACAAAACACGTTTTTTATGAACCTCTGTACTATTGGAAAGTACACTGGCTTGATAATTAGGTAGTAGTAGGCTACAGTTGCTGGAACCCACTCTAGAAGATCCAACTTGGTCTTTGTTATTGTTTCGCTGCTTGCATACAGATAAAAGAAAAGCTTGAAGCACGTAACCCCAAACAAACTGAGCTGGCTATAAACGAAATAGTCCCTTAAATTGTACCAATCCTTGACTTTGTAAATAAATAGCAACATAGTAGGAACCACAATCACTACGTAAACCATCAGCGAGGCATAAACAATGCGCAGCTCCTCCAAATGATATAGCGTTGATATTTCAACTAACTGTGGCTCGCCCTTAACATACTCGTAATTCACCTCGTTGCTATACCTGAATTTATCAGTTGACGAATAAACCAAACACATCCCAAACACCCAGTACCAAGTCAGCATCGTTGCAACAATAGGAACCACCTTTGATTTTAAGATTCCCCACTTTAGGTACTTTGACTTTAATAGCATCTGTGCGTTCTTGCTTTTTTTGATATGTATATCATACTTTTCATTAATGCTCAGCATAACCAAACCAACCGATTCTTTCTTGCCATCCTTATCCTTGGAATCATCCGCGTTCCTAGCTTTACCTCTACTGCCACTGCCTTGGGCACCCGCGCTTCTTGATGTAATCATAGCACTTCTAGAGATCATAGACGGCAGCGTCTCGGTTTCGTTCTCCTTATTGCTAGCCACCAGAATTTTTCTTTTTTTATCCAGATCACCCAAGTACTGCACCTGCTTTATGTACTCTAGCTGCAGCCTGTTCTTTCTGTCCAAGTACCATATCTGGATTGCACAATACACGTTCAGTACAATGTACGTGTAGTAGCACAGATAGTTCAACCACAGCAGCGAAAAGTTTCGGATCTTTGGATACTTTGCCTCCTGTAGCCCGCCCTTTATAATCAACATCATGTTCGCAAATAAAATGTATCGTGTGATAAACACTGTGTCGAATGCATATACACGTTCTCTACCAAACCCGGTCAGCTTTTGTCTGCAATATGCGGTCAGTGTAATCATAAACAGTACAAATACCAACAAGTACACAAATGTGAGCCCGAAAATTATCCATCGCTTTAAACCGTATTGCTCGTTGAGTAAATTATCCACTTTAAGATAATAATTCTCCACCATTTTTTTTTCTTTGCTTTGTTTTACTCCCTCGTCTACTGTTTGGTCCTTGGATAAGTATTAAATGTATATTGTTTGACTCGAGTGTTTATATGTTGTGTCGAGTCGTTTTATTGTCTAAGGCCCAATTTCAACAGTTTTTTTTTAATGAAAAAACCCTCCCCCGAACGCGACCCTTTTCAATTAAATTATTTTTTTTAGGTTGATCAAGGCAAGTTAAGCTGGTCCACCTTGGATCACACTTTACTTTTCATTTATTAAGCTTGTGTGTACTTTGGTATATGTTATACTTGGATTATATATACATAGCAATGAAAGAGGAAATGATAATACTAAAAGCACCATTCACATGTTAGTTGGATTAAATGATTTTAAATACCGACAGTTCGCACAAATATTGGGTACATCGAATTGGTGTAGTGATAATTTTCACATTTCGGAATTTGAAATACTAGATTTTATTTTTATTTTTATTGTAACTAATTTATTTATTTTGCCATTTTTATTGTAACTAGATTTTTTTATTATTGTTAGCCCTTTTTATTTTATTTTATTTTTGCCATTTTGTTCCAGTGTACACTACATTATTGGTCAGTGCTGTAAATCAAACGAGCTAGATTTGAACGGTTCTTGCACAATTTTGTATGGAGATCTTACGCGAATTTTTTAAAACGCTCGAGTAAGGTGATAATAGAAAAAAGAAACAAAAGCACAGCTTCAATTAGCTTTGCATGAACTTGGAGATCAAATAAAAGCATGTTGGAACGGTAAACTGATCAATCAGAAAATGATATACAAGCTTCAGTTTTTATTAAGCATTAAAATCAGGTCTCGCATTTCCTCAACCCAATTATTAAAAATAATTTATGATCGACCTTTGATACTTTGATCTGGAATAATATCAATTGTCAATATTTATTTATTTTTATTTAAAATTCAATTTTCAACATTTAATCGGTTTGTAAAGCTTGTAATAATTGTGAAAAATAAAATAAAATGGTCTGTTTAAAGTGAAGAATGAGAAATGATCAACGATCAACGCGATAATGAAAAAAAATCATACTTATCAATGCAACAATGTATCTATATACACTATGCAAATAAGTGTACTTGTAAAGCAAAGCTGGTTGTTTATATGGTGCTTAACTAGTTGTTTATATGGTGCTTAATCCTTAGCTTTGCACCGCTTATAAGGCCGTTTGTAGAGTGCATCAACTCTTCCAAGTCCATTTTGCGCCGACGAACCCGATGGTTTGGGTTATGCGGAATCCTTGACAGCTCACTCTGCAGCTTTGACTTTTCAAACGTTAGTCTTTTTAACTTGGCATCCAACAACGGTGTAGAGTCGGAGTCATGGGCTTTCAGGTGATGGATGATCTCTGCGTATGGGATTGTTTGGTCTTCAAACAACTCTAGTAAAAAGTCCAGGTTTTTTGTAGACTCGTTTACGCTTGGTGAACTTTGTAGTATGTTTGATCCGGGCGATGCGTCATTGTAATTGCTGGAATATGATGAGTCAATGGATTTGGAGCCAAACTCTGGGGAAGTAAACTGCGAGTTTTGGTTAAAGTTGGAATTTGGACCCGAATTTGTGCCAAACTGGTTGTACATGTCAAAGTTGGTGTTTGGATTGGCTTGAGTGTTGAGGGAGTGTCTTGGCATCTGCTTGGGAACGGCACGAGAACTATCTAGATACGACGAGAATGAGCTCCTGGAGTTTGGATATCTGAGACTAAACTCGTTTGAACTGTAAGGGTCTATTCCCTCAGGTACTTGGTGAGGCTCTGGCGGGGATGCAAAGTTCTTGTAAGAGCTGTGCGAGTTGTTTGAATTGAGATATGGAAAGTTCGCCTTCTCCTTGTTGCTGCTTGGATTGTAAGACTCTCGTTTATGACTGTTGGCAACAGAGTTGTTTATCCTATTCTGCACATCAGTATAAGTAAGCGATGTGCTATCTCTACCACCAAACATAAACGGCTCGTTGGCTGACGCACCAGTCATCGAAACAGACTCGGGGCTATAAAATCCCGAGCTGAAAGAACCGAACTGCTCAAATGCAGGCAGCGGAGCAACAGAGCCAGAAATCGAGTTCCTTCCCTCCCGTCTAGTAGAGGCATCAGCGCCGGTAAATACGTTGTATGAGGATACTGGAGGAGGGCTGATATTTGCCTGTGGACTGATGTTGTTTTTTAGGTTATCGTCAAGGTAGCTGGAGCCAAAGGAAGCCTCGTTAATTGGACGCAGCTGCGATTTAGATATATTGGAACTTCGAAGCTCAGAGTAGTTTAGCGAGTGGCGAGCAAGCTCGGTGTTTGGCTGGCTAACCCCGGCTGAGGAGATAGAGCTAGGCAGAGAAAATCGATCACTATTACCAGCGGGCTTGTTTAAAAAGCGGCCAGTTTTGTCTGGATCGTCGATGCAGCCACCTATTTCCTGAGGCGAGAATCGGCCGCCATCATGGCCGGTGTCCAGATGCTCCAAACCGATATCACCAATGGCCGAGCCGTGGTTTGCTTCTTTAGGACTGCTGTGGTACTGGCTGGACTCTGGGCTAGCAGCATTTGTATCGCTTTGCACTTTACCGCCGCTGCAATTAGCCTCAGGGCCAAAATCGATATATATCGACTCCAGCAAGTCTTTAAGCGAAAGCGAGTCACCAATCATAGACTCGTTTGGTCCAGAAATAACTTTTACCAGACAGTTGGACTGGAAAGAGTACTCGTACCCTGTCAGCTTGGTTAAAAAAGGCAAAGCCGCATCAACACATTCAGTTAGCCTGTAGGTTTTGGCTTTGAGCTTGGCAATGTCCTGCTTGTAAACAGGGTTGTCATGTATGTTTAAACCGGCCTTTTTAAGCTCGTTCAACTCCAGCTTCAACCCATCGCGGTCTAGGGTCAAGCTATCAATCAATGATTCAAATTTTTGAAGGTCCAAAGGCCTTCTAAGACTTTCAACCAAACTTTCCAGCTCCACTATCTTCTTTGCCTTGACACTCAGATCCCCGCTCAAAGACTCCAACATCAACTGTTTGGCCTCCACTTCCTTGTTAAGCTCTACAACGTGTTCGTTAAGCCCCTGGCACTCAGCACTTGCGTCCTCCGCCTGCTCGAGCAAAGCATCTTGCTCTGATTGAAACTGGTTGCAAACCAGCTGGTGCTTCTCATTAGTCAAGTCAAGTGCCTTTTGCAAGTTCTCCAGCTTCTCTGTCAATTCATAAACCACTCCATCTTTACTCTCAACAATCAAATTCAACTCTTCAAGCCGTTTTATATAATTTATTTCCGACTCCGAGTACTTTCTTTCCATATCAACTACCACTTTTCTGAGATCCTCGTGGCTTTTGCTATCATCCACCTTTGTCCGGAACTCTGTGCTCTTTTTACCCAGTGCTTTTTGACGCAAATATTTGTTCTCTTGGTCTAGCTTTTCTAATTGCAGCTCCAACTGCTGCACTTTTTTTTCTAAATTATTGTTCTCGGTACCTGGATTTGCGGTTCTTGGTGTCAACTTGTTTGTATTTGTCACGCTGCGCAACTCTGCGTTCGCGTTTCTATTCATTTTATCAATAATCTCGGTTTTGATCGCCTCAAATCTGTACTTTTCACCTTCCACATTTGCTGCGTTGCTAAGGATGCTATGTAACTTTCTATCCATAAACCCTCGTTTCTTTAGCTTTTCTATTTCTAAATTAAAACTCGTCTTATTATTATCAGCGTTCGGCATTCCCCCAACTACTCTGTTATTTGGTCTTGTGTCGTTGGATACTACTTTTTCATCTACTACCAGACCCACTCTATCATCCTCATCGCCATCGCCATTGTCATTGCCACTCCCATTGCCATTATCATTTTCATTTCCATGTTCATATTCGTATGCATATTCATATTCAACAATATCATCTTCACAGTCGGCGCCTTCTTCATATTCACTAATGATATCAGCCCGATCACCCTCATTAACAATATCAGCCCGACTGCTACCATTTCCCTCTCTCAGCACAATGTTTTCCGTTTTTGTTCCTTCTGCTAATAAGGTTTCAACTACTACTTCAGTTTCAATTGGCTTTTGACTGTCCAAATATACATCGCTGCCATCACTGCCTTTGCTAATATCCTGCACTTTACTGCCAATTGTAACTGTGCTATCCACACAGCCAATGTTGGGTCTTTCAGGTACTTCGCTTTTACTATTGCTTGTGCCAATACTTGCGCTAAGGCCATCATTGGGTACAAATATATTTGGTAAGTCCGACCCTGGCTCCTCAGAATTACTGGTACTGATCTCTCCTCCATGGCTCCGGCTGCCTCTATTATGCTTTTTGACAAACACTTTACTTTCCTCTGTCTTTTCCCTGCCCAAGTACATCCCTATTTCAATTGCCGACAGACTGTTTTGCCATCTCTTTTTCTTTGTTATATCGTCATTGCTCTTTTGCTGTGTTTGGTTGTCAAACATACTTATCAGCTGCTTTATTTTTGAATTCGACTTTACACTTTCACCAATACTCGATTTTCGTGGCCTTGCTCCACCCTTGCCTGTATCCGACTTAGGTTCCCCTGCTTTTGCGGGCGTTAAGCTCTGTTCTCTGGATTTATCCTGCTTAACTTCGCCTCTATCCATGACCTTTCCCCCTATTGGTTTCTGTGCCATACCTCCCGCATTGTTCTCAACTCGCGATTCAGCCGTTCTTTTGGACTCAAATACCACACCTGAACTCACTTTTACTTCCTCTGCAACCGACTGCGCCATTTTAGATCTTACTTCGCCTCCTTTGTTTGCAATATTGTTAGCCGTGCCATTGCTCAAGCTTTTTTTCACTCCCACAACCCCCCCTCCACTTGCTGTTTTCTGCAAACTCGCTAGCGGTCGAGGTGGATGCGAGTGTGATTGCTCTGTTGTTTTTCTTTTGAACCCAAATACATTCAAAAGCTTGTCCACCTTCTTTTCTGCCCTATGATCGTCGTTATTTTTACTTTTAACTGATTCCTTGTCTTTCCCAGCAATCCCTCTACTATTCTGTGAGCGTGTTTTTGTTGCCACACTCGATGTTTTTGTTGCTAAACCCACAGTCTTTGTTGCTACACTCGCTGTTTTTGTTGCTGTTGAGGTTAATATTTTTGATGGCAGTTCTGTGCCTTTAATATGGCCATTTTTGCTTGCTGTGTTTCTCTGCTCTACGCTTGTTATACCCAGTCCAGTCCCCGATCCCAACGATGTCATATTAGTTGTTTTCTCTCCTATCCGAGGTGAATTTTTGCTTGATATCTTTATGTTATTGCTGTGGAGAGGTGTGCCTTTTGGACTAAATCCATCCTGCCTTATGTTTCCACTGCTGGCTACTGGCGTCCTATCTACACCCCCCTTTCTCTCACCACGCTTAGCCTGAACAGTATTCTGCGTCATGTTTGACACCTTCACCCCCTGTCTCGTCAAGTTGGTGGTCTTGCTTAGTACATGTTCACCCTCTGTTTGTTCTTCTGGCATCTTTTTCTTGAATGCTGAAAATATTCCAACGCTCCTCCTTTTATCCGTGGACGTCTCATCTATTTTAGGAGACCGCGCCTTTCTAATATGTCCAATTTATTCAACGATTAATTAGTATCCAAGATGTTTTTTTAATTGGTTGTGTCAAAAGAAAACAACACAAACCGTCTTGGCACCAAGCACCAAAAACCAAACAAAAGGACGGGTGGTGAACGGACTAATTGATATATTTGACTCAACTAGCTATCAACCTCGGTGTTGAAACGTGTATTCTATTTAATTTTATTTTAAAAATATAAAACTTGCCTTGTTAGCCCTAACGATGTTGTTTTTTGAGTCATTTTGCTCTTTTTTATTATGAGGCTTCGACTCCTCTTGTTGACTTGCTTTTCTACTTTCTGTTATTATCAAGTTTCTTGGATATCAATATGTCACTTTTATTTGCACGTTGTTTCAGCAACTAGATATACTCAACTTGACGCTTTTGATCCTTTATCTTGTTTGCCCTGCTCGCATAAAACTTTCTCGATGTTTACTACTCAATAAAAAAAAAGACTTTCTCGATGCAGCTTTGCCAGAAAACTATTCTTCGCTGTTATGCTCCTTTTGTAATTGTGTTGTTAAATTGTCTGTAGTGATCCTTATGCATAAATCCTCGTTAAACTCGACTTGAACTTTTATTTCTTGACTTTTTGAATGTATATATTTGCGGCTCTTTAAAATAATTCCATTAATACTAAAAAAAAGCACCAAAGTAAAAGTCAAAAACACAAAACACAATAGTAAAAGCCAAAAACAATAACAAAAACAAAACAAAAATCTGGAACTGAAATTGAGATTAAATTAATAAATAGGTCAATGTTGTAAAATGATTAAAATAATTTCTTAAAATAAACAAAATAACATTGTAAAATAAACAAAATAACAATGTAAAATAAACAAAATGGATAAATTAAACTAAACTAAACTAAATAGTAGCAAAATAATCAAAAAATACTGGCAACACATCTTTTTTTTTTTGCCGCCAACGACAACACAGGTATATATCATGTTATTCAAAAGTATCTTTCTCTTTTTATACACCGCAATTTATTTACACTTGAAATACATAATTATGTGGTGTAAATATTTTTTTTCTAATGATATTATATGATGTAGATTTGTAACTCTGCGATTCAATTGCTTTGTTTTTATTAACAGACTTGTTTAAATATTTGATTCCATTGCCTTCAACGCCAAATCATGATTTTGCCAAACCTCCCAACATCACTCTTTTCTATTGAAACTCCCCAAATCTCTTTGTTATTTTTTGTCTTTCTTTTTTTGGATTATAGTCACGAATTAACTGCTAAAAAAGAACTTGCTTTTCTGCTTTGTGGTGATTTATATCACCTCAACTATCTCGCTCTTTTCTCCCCTAGCTATTGGCTCACGGACTTCAAGCCTAAAGTTGTAAACAGCCGAACTTGTAAATCACTTTGTTTCAATATCGAAAAATATGCCTGCATGTCCTTATTTTTCTCTTTTCTTCCAAAATTTCTAGCCCACACAAGTATAATAAAAATAAAAATAAATTCTAGTCACATATCATTTATGCAGAAGTCGATGCATATCGCCGCGTATGCTGTTGCTATACACTTTTTTTCACTCTTCGTTTAGCAAGATTCTTTAGCTTAGCAAGGAGTTGATAATCATAATAAAAACTATCACCACTGCTTGTTCCGTCTATTGATTTCTCTATATTTCTGAACTGCGAGCCTGATTACGCAACAGTTACAAAATACTTTATTTGTTTTGGATAGTCTTTTCAAGAAACACCAGAGACCCAAAATAAAATAAATGTTTTTTATATCCATTTTTCAACTAAACATATTAATGGCTCTTTTTTTACAGTAAAAAGGGCAGACATCCTGAACCACCATCCGCGTTGCTTACCAAAACACGGGTTGGCCAAGCCAATGCTTTGGTATTGGTCGGCTTTGTCAACATATCTTGGTTTTAGAAATATAACGGTTAACTCAGCAATAGCAAAATGAATAATAGCCTTTCAATAAAAAAGATTAAATTAAATGATCGACCATTGGCCCAATTCAAACTCTTAACTTAATTTTCGATTGGGTAAAACCTCTTGCTTGAATAACAAAAACGGACTCGGCAAATCAAAGCACAGTTTTATTGAGTTTGGAAATAACAAGAAAAACTCGAGTTATAGTGATATGCGATTCGCTATCAAGCGACTCCGTTATACCGATCCAGTTTCATAGAACGGAGATATTAGATACACGTACAAATACACGTACACATACACAATAAAGGTATATAATAATTAAAAGATCGCCCGTTGGCTAAGCTTTGATTGATGATGTTTTGGAAGCCTGATAAACGGACAATCCCAGATAGTAAATAAAGGAGCTCAATTGTATTTAAGAAAAATAACAATTAATGTAACAGAGTGGAATGGGGTTTTATAGCTAACTAAAGTACGGTTCTATAGCTGTACTAGTGTTTTTATCGAGCCAAACCTTTTGCCATTCTGCTTGATTGTTTTAGCATCCCTTGTTACTTTTGACCTGAGCCAACTTACTAAGCTGAAAATATCGAAACCTGATCGATCCCAGCACCTATTGCGATGTGTGCTGTTTTGGCCTCAGGGCCAGTCACCTATGTTTTTTTTTACTGTTGACAAATATTGACGGGGTTTCTCCAGAAAAATGAACATAATAGCTGATTAAAATTATTTCTATAAACTTTAGCTGGTTGGGTTTAGTTTGATACAAAAACTCGAATGAATAAAGACATTGTGGAACGAACTTGTAGATATAACAGACTTGATAAGTCACTTTAATGCCCAGCCATTATAGCAAACCTCAAGCAAATATAGCTATTGGTTTAAGGCCGATAATCCTTGGTGTCAACTTTGGCTCTTGGCCAAAACAAGGCATAACAAAATAAGTGAGATTTTGTCAAACAAACACATACAACCAAAGTTTATATTAATTTACCCACATAGCAACCAATATTTGCACCAGCTAGCCCATGTGTATGCATGTTTGTATAAGCAAAGAAGTCAGTATACTCGGGAATAGCAAATTTTGTGTATTGATTTGCTTAGACATTAAACCGAGCTATACAAAAACAACAAATATAGTGCAAATACTGTCTTCACCACCACCATAGCAACAACATAAACAACAGCGCAAAAAACAATATTACCACCACTATAAACAGCACTATAAACAGTAAAATAAACAAAATAAACAAAATAAACAACAACATAAACGACAACATGAACAACAACATAAACAACATGAAAAACATGAACAACTTCCCCTCCTTAGAGTAATAAACTAAGGCTGAACAAACTTATGTAGAGTCATACTAAAATCTATGCCACTTGGCATAACTTCGAGCATATAAATTAAGGACTCATTCCTTCTTTGTGCAAAATTATCATGTACTATTAACTTTAATTTCCTTTTGACTTTATCTTTTGTATAAACTAAAGTAGAACCAAAAACAAGTCAAAGACTGATACAACAGCTGTGCTAATCTCTGTTCAATATTGTACTCAATAATTTAGCAGTAGAAAAAAAAGTATTATATACAAGTATATATAAACAATCCAAACTTCGGGTTCAACAAGGAGAATCCAAAACAAGTAGTAAATTGGGTTCATACCACAGATACATTTTTGATTTATAATTTAGCCTTCCGTATTCATATATACACTTGGTATCCTTATTTTAGGGCATTTTTATCCTATATTTATAAGGGTTAGGTAGATAGACATGAGGATTTTGAGTGTAAAAGTAGTCATTTCGGCCTATTTAGTGTGCCAGGAAGTAGCAGCAGTACCCGATTCACTACAACGGGTATTTTCAAAAAATAAAGCTATAAATGATTGGGTTCTGGAATCAGGCAATCTTAGTGTTGGACGCAATCGACTCTCTGCGGCATCAGCGGGAAATAAAATCATCTTTGCTGGGGGGATAGGACAAGATGGGAACAGCTCAAACGTTATTGATATTTACAACGCAGAAAGAAAAAAGTGGGAAAACGCTGTTTTGTCTGAGGCAAGATCGGAAATAGGAGGTGGATCGTTTGGTGGGGGTCGGTTTGCTGTGTTTGCAGGGGGTATTTTGGACTCGTCAAAGCCATCAGATAAAGTAGATGTCTACGACAGCAAAAACGGGAAATGGGCTGAACTGAAACTTAGCGAAGCAAGAGTAAACCCAATAGTTCTCAATCTAGGCAATGTTGCTGCAATATATGGAGGTGTACTTTTAACCAAGCCTTACATATCAAGCACTGTGGACTACATATCAACCGATCTTTCTATCAATTCGGAAAAGGCAAACATTGACATACCCAACTATGGCGTTGGTTTGAGTAATCCAAAGGATAAGATCGGGTTTGTAGTAGGAGGATACCAAAACAACTCTCCAGAAGAAAAGTTCAGCGATTTGCAGCCCTCTGAAAACGCAGTATTTGTTACAACAAAAGAACAGTGTGGGTGCGAAGATAATATAGTAAAGGTAACACCTTTGAAAACCCCAAGATGGAAAGCAAGCGGTGCTTACTCTTCAGGGAAATATGTAATTGCAGGCGGATTCACAAACAGCAAGGCAGATGGCGTAAAAATGTCAGATAAAGTTGATATTTATAAAAAGGAAGATTCGAGCTGGATCGAATCAATTGCTAAACTTAGTGTGCCAAGATCAGGGATTTACTCGGGTGCACTAAAAGAATACATTCTATTTTGGGGAGGATCAAACAACTCAACTTTGGACATTTTTGACACAAAGACTAACGACATGGTGGCCAATGTCCCAACCAAGTTACAAATGAAAATACCAAGAACCGAGGCTGGTGTCGCTGTATTGGGTGGCTGTGTGTTAGCTGTTGGTGGCGGTGTACCAAAAGGCGAATCTATGGCAACGACCTCTGTTGAGTTTATCAATGCCTGTGTTTATCCATGATCTTGCCACCTTGTTCTATGCGAGGCCTGACAGATATTAAAATTGTTTTTACTTTTTTGTCTTATTTTGTTTTATTTTGAAATATAGTGTTTGCCTTTTATTGATTTTAACTTTCTATTTATACAAGTAAATAGAAAATCCAAATTGATATGAATTTTGACAGAGGGCAATGGTACTTTACAATGGAAAATTGACTATACAGATGCCGCGATCTTGGGTTAGATAGCATGCAGGCCAAGAACAATGTTGTCTTTTGGTGGTTTTATTGACTCTTGAAAGAGTGTAAAAAATATATATATTGAATTTAAAGAGCGTAAAATTTCAAAATTATATTGTGTCTAGTCTATTTGCTTTAAGTATCAAAATATGTTTGGTATAGTCTGTATCAAAAATGAAAAGGAATATAAAAGAAACTAAAGGGAATTTCCGGGTCAGTTATAGTGTAAACGGGTAAGTGGCAAGTATTGCTACTGTACTTTTTTAGTTTTTTGTTGTTCATCTGCCTTTGCAGTGTGTGGCTTTTCCTTGTGTTTAAGGTGCTTGGCTTGGAGTCTTTTTAAGTAAGATTTACCACCTAGCAAGTACAGGCCAACATTGATGAGAATGATAGCGTACACAAGATAGTAGTGGAACTTTCTCCAGGCTGACAAAGAGTCGCTTACACTCAACAGTATAAACGGTGCCATTTCAAAGCACAAACAGGTTGACGTGATCAAGGTTGCTGCAATTTTATACGCAACTTGAAAAAATAAATGGTATTTTCCCAAAAAAGCTGTGTCCGCATAAAACGGGTGAAGCAACTTGTAAATCTCACGAGTGGTGTTGGAAACAAAAGCCGCAACAGCAAATGCTAGATAGTAACCTGGGTAAAATCCATGCCACCAAGCCGAAATAAAAAACGTCATCAGTGTCGATCGATTACTTGACCGTTTACCCTCGGGCAAAGACCTCAGATAAACGTAATGTCTTAGCCAGGTGTTCGTGCCTACATTCCAAGCCTCAACAAAATCTTTCTGGTATGTAGCAAACTCGATGTTCAATATGTTTACATTGGATATGTCGGTGCTAGTAATAGTAACAGCCAAGAAAATTAGTTATTCGTTCATGTTTAATGGTAGGGAAACTTTAAGAGATCATGAAACTTTTCTACTATTATTCTGGTTGGGTCAAGAATAGGCAGAAAAATGAAAGGGTAAAACAAAAACTTGATGCAATATATATTTACATGTATAATACTTACAACATATACTTGTTCTCCTTGTCATAACCGGTGAATCCCAAACCACACAATACACTTGCACCTTGCGCCATTTTCCATGCTACATAAAACTGGGCACGGCTAATAACCCCTGATAAATAAAAGTAAATGTACCTAATTGGGTTTGTAGTTTGATATTAACTATGTGGTGTTAGGACTCGATATAAAAAAAAATGCGGTGTTGGATTGTAACCGTTCCAGTAGCTTAACCGATCAAGAAGTGAATCAACTAATCGATCAACCAATAAAATACCAACATAGCGTAGAGGAGCCAATAGCAAAAAAAAAACATTATAGACAAAGATTTCGGTCTTACCTATATGAAAAGGAGTATTGATCAAAACTATTCGACAACACTTGTTTATATTGGTAAACAGAACCGTACATAGTGTATATATACGCCCAAAACAGCGAGTAAGCAAGCTGGCGGTATCCAATCAGTCTACGCGAGCCCAACGCCTTTCTCTATTTGGTTTAAAATAGATTAATTTGAGAAAAGAAATTACTTTTGTTGGTTTGTCTTTACAAATAAAAAAGCCGTATGAATATTTGATATTTGATATTTGATATTTGATATTTGATATTTAGGCAAATGCAGCTGGTAAATAAATACTGTCACACTTACATCATCCATTTCAATCATTTTCCTGTAAAGAGATAGCTACAATAGATATTTTAAATTGAATCACCTTGATTTTGTTAAGCTAGTATAAAATAATGCTTTGCAAGGATCAATTAGTGTTAGAAATGTATGTAAGAAACAAGATGTGCAAGATACTTACCTCAAAAGATGGGCCACATGTGTATGAAGGAAAGAAAAATATAAATCCAAAATATTCCAGCAGGGGAGGCACTTGTGTGATTTTGTTTGTCTCGTTATACCGAGTCAAGGTCTAGTGAATACGTTGGGTTGGAAAATAAGAAGGAATGGCACACAATGAGACGGGAAAACAAAGGTGGTGAGAAGGGGGAGGTTAATAGGTACGCAACCTGATATTTATTACTTGGTATGTTTTCAAAGTAGACTTACCTCTTTACTATCTCTACCGTCGTACAAACAGTACGCTAGCGAGGTTAATTTGATTACTAGAACCATTTGAGAGCCTGTGTGATCATAGTTCACCTTGGATGATTCTGATATTTGTCGGAGATACTGGCTAATAATCCCCGCAGGAAGTAATTAATGTTTAGTAATGGATTGATAAAAAAAGTCGAACGCTTTTTCCAAAATAATAACAACAATAACAATAATAACAAAGGATAAATCGATAAAACGATAAAGAAGAATTTCAGAGATAAAAGATATGGTATTAATGAATATTTGTCAAAAATGTATCAATAAACAACAGAATTTACCTGTACGAAATATGTAGCATTGAGTAGGCGAATACAGACAAAGTCATAGTCTTTCCTCTAAGTACACACATCATTGCGTACACAACCAGTGAATGGAATAGAATGTGCAAAAGCCCAGTAAACAGGTCTTGGACAAACACCATAAAAAACACGCTGACCACAATACTAAAAGTGTGCTTTAGCCATGCTTTTTCTTTTGGGATGGTATTGAATAGATGTGCCAAAGGGTAGCTAGCGATAATCGAGAAAATTATAGCTAGCTGATCTTCATTTATCCCACCCAAGTAGTTGGACGACAAGAATCTGAAAACCCCGTTGATAAAATTCATTGTTGTCTACGTAGCTTTATCCCTCGCTTCCTCTGTGAGTGTAACAAGTAATTATGTGTCTCCTTGTGTGTGCTCTATTGTAAAATTCAGAACCTATGTAGTTTTTTGTAAAATAAAACACTCTTAAATTCAATTCTGCTAACGTAAAAACAGAGTAAAGTGTTTCAATGGTTCGTTGGCTACTTTTTTACTTTTTTACTTTTTGTTATTTTTTTTTCTGTTATTATTTGCGTGACTTTTTTTTTTTGTGATATCTTTGGACTGGTTATCAAGTCGGGTTCGATATAATAGTTTCTTGATTCTCAGTCTTTTTTTTCTTTTTTTTTTTTTTTTTNTTTTTTTTTTTTTTTTTTTTTTTTTTTACTTTCGGAGCATCCTCGCTAGTAATGTGATATCGATTAGATTAATTGGTTGCTTTGTAAAAAGAATAAAACTAAAATTAGTGAGATAAAAAGTTAAAAAGTAAATAAATGAAACCAAGCTCATTTCGACCAGTTTAACTCGCTAGTTAGTGCCAAACTTCAGCTAAAATACAACAACAGCTGGGAGTCACGGAAATTAGGGCTTGAGAAACTAATTTGGTATATTTCTCATGAGCATCAAATGTGTACGAATGATATATTAAAGAACCTAAATCAGAAATCACATTTTTTTTCTTCTTAGAAATCATAATTTGTTTATATCATTACCAGTTAACATTGGTTAGAGGCCAAATACGAAATATAAATGATTCTGCTGTTAGAAAAGGCGCAACTCGGTTGTACTGCTTTGTTTGTTAAATTTGGTAATAAACCCGCTTGAAATCACAAGCAGGTAGCATCTACAGTCTTGGAAAATTGCCCTTAGTGCTTCAAATTTGTCACTTGCAACAACAACAACAAAAGGAGGGGGGACAAACAAATATGCTTAATGAACCTCTTTTTTATTGATGTTTAATGAGCTTCTTTTTGGACATAAATTATAAAGACAAATAAACAAACACCTTATTTACATATTCCATTTTTCCAGTCCAAACCAAGTATCTTGGAACATTAAATATTTTGGACTCTGGTGTTGCCTTTAAAGACTCCGCGTTTTACCGCCATTAAAGATCAAGCTGCAGAACCCCAAGCACTATTTTCATTTTTTTTTTATTGATACTCGAAAACTATTTTCAATAATATCTTATACACGAGTAAATAGCACCAATCTTATATTTTTACTCAGATTTGGCATAATATATTAACATACTATGGTTTAAAAATACCTTTGTAGCTTGTTTGCCAAGCTCTCTAAAAATACGTTGGACATTTCAATAAAAATTTAAAAATAAGTTGGACATTTTCTGGCTGCAATGTATAGCAGAGCAACAGCTGATCTACACAGCTTGACCAACAGGTGGAGATAATAAAACCGTTTACGCTTATATATCACCCCCCGAAAAGCAAAGAATTGCGCACTAAAATGGACTAAACCCCCTTCACCCCATAATTGATTATTGGCACCAAAATATTATTCTGATGCTTTTAAACGACTAAAACAATTAGCGGCAAAACTTCAATGTTTGTTTTTTAAGGAGTAGTAATCTAAATTAAACGATAAGTTTGTAACATTTACGAAAAACATTGGTAACTAGTAGCATTAAAAGTGAAAACTGTAGCATTAATAGTGAAAATAATATCATTAAGTAAAGTTTCATATAGTTGGAATAAATTGGGATGGAGTACTGAACTTATGAATCAGTTTGATTGTTGCTGGTATTTTTGGGTATTTAAAGAGAGCATAGTTACCGACTTAATTTACATCCCGTAGGAGTCAACTTTCATTTAGCAACAAATCCTTTTATTTGAATCGGTTTTATTACTTTGCTCTGTTTTATTTTTTTGTTTTATTTTATTTTAACTGCTACACTACCAATTTGCTTGTATAACACAATATGTCTGACTTGTATGGATTTGCATTCCCACACCACTTGGGCAAGGAGGAGCAAGAAAAGTACACTAGTGATATGGAGAAGGTGATGGAGGATGCTAGAACTAGCTTTATAGAAAATGGACCAAAACTCCCAAGCTGGTCATTAGAGGCTCAGGTTGCAATCACCCGCATTAAAGCCGAGCTATTTATTCTGCTTGGCGGAGAAAAGCCTCACAATATAACGCCAGAGAACTTTAATGCTGAGCTTATTGGTCAATCACTTGGTCCGTTAAGGAACTTTGAGGTTGATATCAGTAAAAAGAATGGAAAGTTCAGAACGCATTACTGGGATATCTCAGAAGACAATCTGTTTGAACCACCAGCCCCTGTTTTTAACGAACTTGCCGAAAGCGACAAAAAGTTAGCATCGGAGTCCAACCCAAGAAAGCTATACACTGAAGTAGTGGCGTCACCAAGCTTTTTGGAAAAGGCCAAGGGTATGGGGATTGACGAAGAGGCAGCGCTTGGAATGAAACCCATTCATGAGAATGAAACCATCATTGTTCATTACCATGGAGGTGGTTTTTGTATTGAATCGCCTGCTTTTTATCGCAACAGCTCCGTCGACTTTTGCAACGAAACAGGCTACCGTGTATTTGGTAAGATTGGTAGTTGAACCTGCTAAATTAGTCATATTTGTGGCTATATCTGTATATAAATCAACACTTCAACCAACATTTACCAATTTCAATCAATCGAATTTCTATTTTATAGTGCCTGACTACAGGCTCGCTCCCGAGAATCCATTCCCCAAAGGCATCTATGATGGGTATCTATTTTTCCAACACCTTGTAAACCAAGGCTTTAAACCCGAAAACATCATTATTCTGGGTGATAGTGCAGGAGGAAATATGTGCGCTACAATCCTGCTAAATCTCAGAGACGCGGGAAGACCACAGCCAAAGTGTGCAATTCTGTTCTCGCCTTGGATTGACCTTAACTTGGCATCTGACGGGTACGAGCGAAATAAAGACTTGGACTTTATTATTCAAGACAGTGTCGAGGGCATCACTTGCAATGCCCGTATGTATGGTGCTTGTGGAAGACCATTCGACGATGAAACTAAAAGACTCTTGAGCAGACCTCTTGTATCACCTACATTTGCTGACTTTACTGGCGTTGCACCCATGATGATTATCAGCGGAGAGGTTGAACTCCTGGTTGACGACATCGATGCATTTGCCCAAAAGCTTGGGCTTAAAGAGACTTTTATCACTGGCCGTGAACACCCTGGGGCAAATACCGAATCCAGAAACGTGTATGAAAAGTATGCAGGCATGGGCCATATATTCTTTATAATCGACGAGGCTAACGAAAAGCACGCTTCAATTAAAGGCATTGGGAACTTTATTAGAAACTTGGACAACAAATAAATTTCTGATTGTTTGTTTATTTATTTTTTTGCTTTAGCTTCACTGCCAGTACTACTTTTATTTTTTTATTTTTTTACATTTACAATGGCGTGACAACATTGACATGAATTCGACTTACAACTGCTATTATTAACACCAAGGAAAATAAAGCGTAGCAAAAGAAACGTGATATTTAAAGACAGTAAAAGTAATAATGGACCAAACTCGGTCTGTTAAACTAGCAAGAAGATAATTCCGATGTATGTGATTCAGTAAAAAAACAAAACAAGCCCAATAAAAAGCTAAAAAAAATGAAATTGTAAGAATAAACGGAAGGTAGAGAAACAAACAGAAAACTGTTTGGGATATTATAATTACATAATCAACCCCTATTTTTGGCCACTTGGAGCTCGGTAAATGAGGCATTTAATTCAATTTCCAGAAACTTACGTTATAACTCTGTGAGTGTTAGTTGCCCTAGTATGTTTTGTTGTGTTGATATTTGCAGCCAAAGCGAGAATAACCGAATCTCGCTTTATTTTCACCACAGTTGAAAACTAAGCTTTTTGAAAGTAAAAGAAAATAAAAGAAAGTAAAATAAAGTAAAAGAAAGTAAAATAAAGTAAAATAAAGTAAAATAAAGTAAAAAAGAGAAGAGTGTCGGACACCTTTAGCTAATAAAACTCACTATACTTATTAAACTAGGCAAATAGCCTATTTAACTGGTGATTGTAAATATACTTAAACAGTAAATGACTGATTGGGTTGGATTTTCATGCCCTAAAGGGTGTAGTAAAGGAGAGCAAGATAAATACATGGCTGCTGCTTCTTCGCCTAGGAATATTAAAACCAGCTTTGTTGCTTCAGAGAGCTTTTTGGAAAAGGCAAAGAACAGTCGTATTGACGAAAGCAAGGCGTTGGGTTTGAAACCGATTTATGAGAATGAAGCTGTGATTATTTGCTAACATGGCGGAAGCTACTGTTGTTTGAGTACAAGTGCAAACCACGGTACTTCTGTGGATATTTTCAATGAGATAGGCTACATAGTGATTTGTAAGTGATTAGTCACGGTGCTCCAAATTCTTTTTGTGCACGCCTGTCTGTTATTTCTTTCTTTCTTTTGCTTGGAATTATATTTAAGCGGGCTTAAAAGTCGTCATTCACTTTTTTATCGCGGCACCCAACAATGAAACGGTGTTGGGTGAATCAAGAATTTACGTGGCTTCAGAAAAGCCGCTAGACTCCAGTGTTGGATAAATCTGAGTTAAAGAGACATTCGTTAAGGAAAGAAGTCACCCTGGCATAGGGGTGGACATAAAGCACACTTATGAGAAATATGCTGGTATGATTCATAGCTTTTTCTTGTTTAATGAGGCAGATGAAAAGCATGTCTATATCAAGGGCATTGGTAACTTTGTCCCAAGTCTAGCGTGACATCTGGTAGAAAGGATGGGCGGCATTTCACGAGGTTACCAACTAATTCGAGCCCTAGTATGGCTCTTTTATTTACTTTTTCAACAGTTTTTGCATTTAGACTTTGGAGGTGTTTTTTTTTTTCGTACTAGCTGCATTTTTTTAATAGTCATATATTTTCCAATGGCCAAGTCTTTTTTCCTTATTTGATAACAGTTTGGTTTATTTAGTGGAATATTTCTAATAAGTCAAATCACGATATATTTTGAGTTTGAAGACTTTTGGGGTCGAGTTGATCTATTGAAACTAGGGAAAACTAAACCAAGTGTTTCATGTTTTAAATCACAACTTTGTCCATTAAAAAAAAAAGTTACAATTTTGAAAAAGTGGTCGTGTTTCATAAGATCTAAACTATGAAATAGAAAAGTAGAGTTGAGAAAATAACTAGTGAATATAGCGTAATCTAAACTCAATCGTTTTTGAAAGTAGTCTGGCAAAGCACATCTCTTGACAGAGTTTACACTGAAAGCTTTTTAGTTTCTTAATTTAAAAGTTTTTAAATACCAAGTAGCTTGTCGCAATACCAACAAGTTCCACTCGGTAAAAACAAAGATAAAGAAACGAATTGAAGTTAATATTGAATCTCAATCTGGAATTAAAATTGAGAAATGACTGACTGGATTGGTTTGGCGTACCCAGCCACTAAAGGGAAAGAGGAGCAGGATGCATACTTGGCTAGAATGGCCGATTTGACTCAGAAGTTTGAGCTTGAGTACAAAGAAAATGGACCACGGGTGCCAAATTGGCCAATTGAGCTGCAAGTTACAATTGATAGAGTCAAGGCAGAGTTTGTGGAGCTAAAGCGAGGTGGTACAGTTGTTATAACAGAGGAAAACTTTAACTCTGAGCTAATTGGAAAGGGGTTGACATTACTGAGAAATTTTGTTATTGATATTTCAAACAAAGGTGGAAAGTACAGAAGCTGCTCTTTTGAAGTCGCTGGGGAAGATATGCTTACACCACTCACGTCCATCTTCAATGACTTGGCTGAAAAGGATAGAGAATTAGCACAAGCCTCTACGCCTAGAACAATTTCTGCTGAAATAGTTGCTTCAGACAGCTTTTTGAAAAAGGCAAAGAGCAATGGGATTAGCGAGAAGCAAGCATTGGAATTGAAGCCAATTTATGATGAAGAGGTTGTGATTGTACACTACCATGGAGGAAGCTACTGCTATCTAAGCCCCGGCACCTACCGTGCCAGTGCAGTTGATTTTTCGAATGAGACTGGACACAGAGTGTTTTTGCCTGATTATAGGCTTGCCCCAGAAAACCAATTTCCAGCTGGAATTCAGGATGGGTATCTGTTTTTGCAACACCTTCAGAATCAAGGCTTCAAGTCTAAGAACATTGTAATTATGGGCGACAGTGCTGGTGGTGGACTGTGTATGAGTCTGCTTCAGGTGCTCAGAGACTCTGGCAAACCGCAGCCTAAGGGAGCGGTGTTGTTCTCCCCATGGGTTGATATTAGCATCACATCCGATGCATGGACGCGGAATGCCAAATACGACTTTATTGCAGCGCCAAACAACGCCACTGTACTGTGTGCATCAAGGATGTACGTAGCACCGGGAAGGGTTTTTGATGACGAAGTTAGAAGAATGTTCAAACTACCCCTTGTATCGCCTTTATACGGCGACTACACTGACTGTGCACCAATGTTGATTCTAGGAGGTGAAGTGGAGCTAAACATTGATGACATTGATCTATTTGCAAAAAAACTCGGCATCAAGGAGAACTTTATCAAAGGGAGAGAGCACCCGGGAACTGACACCAGTACTAAACATGTATATGAGAAATACGCTGGTATGATTCACGTGTTCTTTTTATTTGAAGAGGCTGACGAGAAGTACGCATCAGTAAAGGGCATTGGAAACTTTATTCGACAACTAGACAACTAGTTTGATTTTTTTTTTTTCTTGGGCTTTTAATCCAACATCTTTATTTCTTTTTATTATTCCGCGTCAAGGTTTCCAAGACCTTGTTTGCATTGTTGATCATTTAGCTGTTTCAAACATCTATTTATCATCTACTTGATAAAATGTATCACATAAACAAAATTTGGACTACGTGCGTTTATTCAGCCTGAGCCCACCCTGTTTCAACTTTAAGATTTTAAAAGGGGGTATAATTAGTTGGCAAGAAAACGCTCCTGGTTTTTTTATTTTTATTATTGAATCACATCTGGTTTTATTTATTTTTATTGAATCACATCTGGCATCATTTGGGTTTGATTGATATCCCCAAACATCAGAGCTAAAATATGAAACCCCTAGCTAATTAAATCAGCGAGAATCAACGTCTCCATTTGCAACTTAAAACAATTACAAGTCAGCCAAGCAACCACGTTCAAGAGCCTTTTATCTTTGGATATAAATATGGCACCAAGGAATCTGCAGCTTTGTATTCACTAACAGTCGCCTTCGTTTTATCATTTAGAAAAACAGTATACTGCTGCATTTTTTAAAAACAAAGACACCCAAACGATTGACTTTATAGCTTAAAGCTTTTGTATCAAATTGTAATATCATTTTAACCCAACAGGAAGAATAATTTAAAAAGAAAGATGACAGATTGGATTGGCTTTGCGTACCCACATGGAAAGGGTGAAGAGGAGAAGAGCAAGTATGTTTCAGAGATGGAAGATCTCAAGAATAAAACCATTTTATCCTACCAAACAGAAGGTCCTAAGGTTCCAAACTGGTCGGTGGAAAAGCACGTAGCTGTTGAGCGCTTGAAGGCAGAGTTTAGAGCATTAAAGTCAACCAGCAAGGTTGTAATCACTGAAGAGAACTTTAGCGCTGATCAGTTTATCAGAGACTTTTCAGTCCTAAGAAACTATGAAGTTGACATTAGAAACAAGGATGGCGAGTATAGATCGCATAACTGGGAGGTCACTGGTGAATCTATGCTAACACCACCAACTCCTTTATTCAACGAGCTTGCTAGCCAAGATAGAGAGTTAGACAACAACTCGACTCCAAGAACACACTTTGCTGAAGTTGTTGCCTCCAACAAGTTTCTGGAAGCTGCAAAGAACAATGGTATCGATGAAGACCAAGCACTGGGCATAAAACCCATCAGTGAAAATGAAAACATCATTGTCCACTATCATGGTGGCGGGTACTGCATTGAGACTCCTGGATTCTATCGATCAACTGCTATAGACTTTTCCAACGAGACCAACTACCGGGTATTCTGTAAGTTTTTTTTATTTTTTTTGATTTGGTTCGATTTTCTTTGTTTTGGTTATACAAATTTCTTCGTGTTTGTAGCAAGCCACTTTGCCAAGTGTTACGTTGGCGTATATTAACCTGATATTAACTGGTTGTAAACATAAATATGTGTTTGTAGTGCCGTTTTATAGACTTGCACCTGAGGATCCATTCCCAGCTGCGCTGCATGATGCGTTCCTTTTCCTGAAGCATCTCCACAAGCAAGGATTCAAGCAAGAAAATATCATTATCCTTGGCGACAGTGCAGGAGGAAATCTGGTAATGACCCTGTTGCTGCTGCTGAAAGAAAGCGGAGAACAGCAACCCAAGGGATGTATTCCATTTTCGCCGTGGACTGACCTTAGCCTATCAACTGACTCCTGGGTTCGAAATCAAAAATACGATTTTATTGTCCCACCAAACATTAACAGCGTGCTTTGCAGTTCCAGGATGTATGTAGCACCAGGAAGGGCTTATGACGATGAGGTCAAAAGAAGATTTAAACAACCTCTTGTATCGCCTTTGTATGGTGATTTTTCTGAATGTGCACCAATGCTCATTATTGGTGGTGAACTTGAGCTGCTCATTGACGACATTGATCTGTTTGCAAAGAAAAATGGAATCAAGGAAAACTTTATCAAAGGGAGAGTGCACCCGGGAACTGACACTAGTGGCAGACACATTTACGAGAAGTACGCTGGCATGATCCACGTGTTCTTTATTTTTGATGAGGCAGACGAAAAGTATGCATGTGTTAACGGAATTGGGAACTTTATTAGGAGCTTAGACAACAAGTAATTTTGCCCACAATGTGCGACCAAATTCCGATTTTCTTACTTTTTTTTCATTTATCTCGCAATTCCGTTTTAACTTTTTGTAAAAACGTTACTCGGTATATTTTTGTTGTTGTGTACTTGCGCCACAGCCAACTTTCATAACGTCGATCCTGTCGATATTGATACCCTTTTGGGTTGCCGACATTTAATAAACAATAATCAAACTTAAATGCTAAAAGTTGACTTTATTTTCTTGAAAAGAAAAAAAAAATTCAAATCAACATTAATAAAAACATTATTACTACCAGAAGCAAAAAAATAAAATAAAAAATGATCAACCGTTTATAGTAAAGGTAAAACTAAAGTGGCAGTGAGACGCTGGAGGTAAATCTTGTGGATAAGCATTCAATGATCCTCATGTGCACTTTTTGTGACGGCAGAAAAATCGCTTGACTCTAACGGAGTTCCAATAAATATGATTTGCTTCAATGCAGTAACATCTTCATCGCCTAGATTGTCCTTTATAAACACAGAAAGAGAGTTGATAGTCTGGAACCTAACAAACTTGACCTTCAAAAGACCACCGTTCTCATATACACTTTTTGTAAACTCAAGTTGGTCTGTGGGGTTGTCTGACTCGGCGTCATCAAAACCAATATTCAATAAGTTTGCAAACAGTTTTATGGTTTTGGGGGCTTTGTCGAGGTTATCTAAAGTATTAAAAAAAAAGCAATTAAACACACTTCAAGCTCGCCGGATAAAACCAATCGTGGAATGAGAAGCACACAAGTACAAACCAGAGTTTATAAATAGATAGTGACTGCAATGAGCATCTACCTTCGGCTACCTTGATGGCAATTGCGTATAGTTTTATGGTTTGGCTAAAATTGACGTGGATAATCAGCTGCTCGTCAACATCGCTCTCCAACTGACTCCCGTTATTTTGGAAAATACTTTCAACGCTGAGGTTTTCGGCGTAGTTTAAACACTCGGTTTGTGATTTGATAACATATTGCGTCAAGTCAACCTATTGGCAAATAACGCTATTACTATTTAGTTTTGATTCGGTTATAGCTTGACTTTTATGCACAACTGTTGAGTTAGAACCGGAAAAAACAACCTACGTGGCCTGGACAATCTTTAAAGCTGCTTTCAGAAGCCTGTGAGGATTCTATTAATCAAATAAATGGCATCAGCATGACTATAAGCTGTGTTTTGGTCTTTACAAGCATAGCCAGCTAAACTGAAATACAAACAATTACTTGTTTTGAATTATGGTTACCTCCTGAAGAATGTTTTCTAACCAACTCGGTCAACATTTTTGGATCTGCTCCTTTCATTTCATCGACTTTTTTCATATTTTTATAAAACTAATGCAAATAGGGAAGAAAAAAAAACAATCGTGGATACATAATGTGTATTAGCCAGGTGCTCCGATTCTTTCAATGTATCTAAATTGGCTGTAGCATAGTTCAATTACCTGGAATGTTGGCCTAAATCGAATGTAATAAACACCCAGTTATAAAACAGAGTTAAAAAGATTTGTTTTTTTAAATAAAAAAAAGAATGAAAGTATAAAGAATAATCGAAAAGGGATAGTCTAATCGTGTGGTTTAAACATGCAAAACATTTTGTAAATTCAAGAGTCAAATCCATAATAAAAAAAGCACGTATCAATAGAACTTTAAAAACAAATGTTGCTTACATTGACGAAATACCACAAACTTGTGCAACGGTCTACATTTATATATGTGTATATGAGTCAAACATGTTGTCGTTATACTGGATGTACGCAAAGTTATTGTTTGGCTATTTGTAATTCTGCTTATATTCTTACCGCAACCTTATCCACATCGACCTATTAACCAGTAGACAAAAGTTAGAAGGCATGTAACTGTGCGGTAGACGCATTTTACTTTCTGGCAATAATTCTGTAATTTCTAGATGTTAACAAGATTTGAAATAGTCGAATGGTGTATTTAAATAAACAAGATAGTGTACCTCTGAAAAAGATACATCTGGATTTGTAGTTGCAAGACTGATGAAAGTTGGTGCAATCATTTTACAAGGCCCACACCCTATTTTCGAAACACGAGAAACACGTATTGACAGTGGATTACTTTTTATCATGTACAGTTTAGCTTAACTTTTGTAAAATTCGCTTCTTTTTTTTAACTTACATGTTGCGGTGAATTTGACTACTGCCTTTTAAATTCGAATGGAGTTGCCACAGCATATTTGTGTGTTTTGTGTAAATATGTTAAATGGTACAATGGTTTAAACTGGTTATCCAGAATTTGGTAAAAATCAATAAAACATTCCATCACCGAATACAGTTCGCTAAGGATGCTGCTGCCATGAAAAAATAAACTGCCTCCCTTACCAATTTGCGTCTTGAAAGCTCCATTATCTCCTTGAAATCTGCATCATTTTTAACTATTTTAACTGCCATGTTGTTTTTATTACTTGCCACAAGAATGTTTGTTTGACTTTGCTGTTTACTTTTTTTCTTTGTTCTTGTACTATTGTGTTCTTCTTTACTTTGCCTATTTCTCTTTATCGATGTACGGGCGTGATGTTTGATGAAAAGAGCAAGAAGGGTTGTTGGGTTTTAATTGTTATATTTACTTTGAAAATTATATCTGCAATTTAAAATAACTTGGTAACTTTAAGTTAACTCAAATCCAATTAACGTTTCTTTTTCTTTTTTGCTAATTGGCTTTCTTCCAAAAAGAAATAATATTGACATACTCGGTTGAAAATTAGTCAAGTCTTGAATAAGCATATTTAAGCCAATCGCCTTGCGTCCAAATAATCCATTAGTGTCCATAAAATGATAATGCTGGGGACCACTTTTAAAGCCTTTCGCATTTGTACTCGAGTACATAGTTAATAATAACCTGATAGCATCTTCAGCCAGAGCCAGGGACTATTGGAAGCCACAGGTTACCTTGAAAATATACAAATTTTCATAATGAGATCCAAAATAATTGTTAAAACACTTTACAGAGTTAAACCGAGTTGCGCACGCTTTATTTTAGCGGGAATAAAGTTTATTTTTTAAATACATACATATGAAACAATGATAGTGAAATATCGAAAAGTATCAAAGCTAAAACCCACAGAATCTAATAATAACAAATCACACACCATCAGGGTATAAATAGAGCTACAGAAACATATGTGGATTCGCACAGCCCTGTTTAAGTTATGGTCATGTACAAGTGGGTTTAAATAGCCCTCGCTAAAACTCGATATAGACATCGATAAAACAATAATAACAGTAATAATAATAAGCCACACGAGTAAAGTGGGTCTCATAAAACCAAAAACATACTATCAATCTATTAGTAAACCTCTTTATTTATTTGTCTGCTTTCTTGTTTTTTCTTTTCAATCCAACCTCATCACCGCCCTTGTCTGAGTCATCCTCACTGCTGCTATCGCCATCGCTGATACTATCGGATATCCCCTCCAAATCGTCACCAAACATCGATATGCCAGACACAAACTCAGGCGCTTTTCCAGTCTCTTCCTCGGAAACATTTTCGTTGGTTTTCCCATTACTTTTAGTGCCTGCTGAATCGGCCTTTTTATTTGATTTCAACATGGCTATTCCAGATGCAAAATAAAAAAGACAGCAACATTTAACATCAGTGTTCAAGAAAAGATACAGCAAATGAAAACATATATACATATAATATAGCCAGTACAGCTAGAAAAGCTGGCGTTTGATTGTATGATTGACCAAGTAGAAAAGACAGTACCTTTTCTTATGACGCCCCGCGTCTGCTTAACCACATCGTTACTTTGTTTTTCAAACTCTTTATCGTCAAATCTGGTTTTTTTTGCTACTGGCTCTTTTAGACCCTTCTCAATTTTCTTTTTGATTCTTTCTCTTTCTTTTTGCTCATTTCCCGCCGACTCGAAGTTATCTGCAATGCTACAAGCAGTATTGTATAGTTTAGTAAAATGTCTTTCCCTTATAAAAACATGTTTACAATTTCAATAAAAAAAATATATATAATTACAAATCCATTTTGGTCAGTTGGAAAAGAATAAATTGATAAAAATTTTAAATTAACAGCTTCACCAAGTACCTTTTAGCAGCTTTCAAAGTTATTAGTCTTCTACCTGATAGATCGCGACAACTATCAAAATTGGTTGTTTGTTTGGATGACATTTTTCCTCCCTGAGCTCGCAGCATGCTACCAAATCCCCCCTTCCCCCCAGCAACCAAGAGCTGCAATTTTAGCTCACAGAAATCTCCCTTTACATTATCGTTATTGAATACTAAATCTTCTCCATTCGATGACTTGAAAATGCTTATTCCGCCCAATGTGGTTAATTTAAACAAATCAGCAAAATCGCGGTACTCGACTCCTAGCCTTCTCGATACCTCTTCTGCCACCGAATTATAAGTGGACCCATGATCCAAACCTATCAGTATATTTGCCCCTTCGGATGTCCTAACATTCACTTGCTTCAAACTGGATTTGCGGCTCATCTCTGCAATCATATCGAAAAATGTATCCTTTTAATTTATAGGAAAGTGAATTATATATTTTTGGATATTGATAAATACCCTTCTTGTTTTGTGTGTTGAAACGAATGTCTAGAATAAAATAAAAGTTGGATAGATTTACTTTTTACAATCTCGAAATTAATATGAAGTTCAATAAAAAAGATCGTGAAAAAATCGATTTTTTTATTTTTTTTTATTAGGATATTATTATTATTATTATTGTTATTAAAACTTAAAACGAATTTATTTACTCTGGAATTTAATTGAATTTTACTTGGAAAAATATAAACTGCCTAATAAAATCGTATTTTAATAAAAAGAAAAAAGCAAATCGATTGCAATAAAAAGCCTGGTTTGACAAAACCAGCAAGCCAAAGCTAAATTGACAAAAACGCGGTAAAATGTGAATTAAATCACACTCTTGGTAAACAGGCATAAAATAACACTTAAATTAACTGGCATTGCGCAACTAAGCTATTAGCACAGTGGTCACAGAATGCTTTTGTTCTATAAACTCGCCATTCGTTTGTTAAAACATTCAATACCAACTGCCTCAGAACCAACATAAGTTCTAATGTGACGCTCCTTGTCATCCACAAATTGCATAAGTTTAGTTTTGTAGAGTAAACTGAACTCTTTCAATCTGCTTGTATTCAGCTATTCGGTTAACTGACACAATCTTTTCAATCATATCTTACCGTATCGTTAACTAAGTTCGGCGTTTTTGGAACCTTCTAAACCTAATGAAACATTATTCAGGAGAACCTTGAGCTAGTGACTAAGTGCAGTTCACAAAGTAGTACTCGGCTATGACCAACTGTATCACTCGAGTATTTGGGAAAGTACATCTTACCCAGAACAGTCACAGGCCCGAACTCAAATTGTAAAGCTTATGGAGCAGTTCTAGCGAGGCTGATTTTGGGGTTTCAGAGTAAAAAAAAAAGTCCCGTCGCAAAGTCTTTTGTCCAGGAAAGAAAAAGGCCGCTTTTTCATGAAGAATCACTGGTGATTTACAGAGTAAGCCACAAGCTTAACAAACTAAGCTTTGAAACTTTGATATCGATTATTGCTCTGTTCAAAAAGGTTACTTCACGTTCAATAGAATTTGAAAATAGAATAAAACAGATATTAACCTAGATAAGGATATCACAGACATCGCACGATGTAGCACTAAACATACGTTTATTTCTGCTTTGTGTAATTTGCGCTAGTTGCTGAAAACTACCAATCTTCTCTAATTATCTTCACCATTTACTAGACGTTGTTATTCGCCTTTTATATCAAGTACAACGTCATCTGTTCCAATTTGGAAATCACAATTAGCTTTCTTACTTTAATTGTTACTATTAAATTCAGCTTTTTTTTTGCTTTATTAATTAGATTATAATCTTGAAATTCAAAAGCAGATAGGACAAAGTAGCTTTAATTAAGCCCGAAACGACAATGTGTTTTGTTTCAAAAATGCACTTTGACTCGAAACGAATAGAGCAACGATTTTATCACGGCGACCAGAGTCATGTTTGCTTACGTTCAATCAGATGTAAAACTGACATGAACACCAATAAAAAAGTAAAAACTTTTGCGAATAACTGTGTGAGCTCAATAGAGCAAATACAATTAAAGTGTTGAATTGGAGGAGTCGCTCCAATAAGACCTGCGGCTATGTTGGAATTGTGTTTATCTATCATTGCTACTTAAACGCCAGTAACTTTTTTTATTTTAAATGCCAACAACTTTTAACTTCTTTTTTTTATTGAAATATAGCTGACTGTTTTTGTGTTATTGATATTGTATTGTTTTATTTTTAAAGTTTTTGGAAATGGCCACATAAAATTTTGCTTCATTAGCAATCGAGAGGACTCAATAAAAACAAGACAAAAAAACAAACGAGGAGCCTAATTTATCTAACTGTTATTAATTTGCCGGATTTTTTCCTTCTTTCTCCGGGATTTCAACAGATTTTTCTTTTTCAATTTCAGACCTTAATTCTAATTTTGCTTACTACTAAACCACGTGAAATAAATTTGATGAAATCACTGCATTGATTTTTCAGTGAACAAAACAGATCAACGCCCTTTAAGGCAAATAACTAGGATATTTACAACAATTCCACTAAAAAAAAAACTAGGGGGATTTGTTACAGGTTTTCGCAATCAAATAAGAAAATAATCGAATCTCTCGTACATCAACTGGTAACGTTTTATTTTCTACTGAATTGGTAATTGGCAACTCTGAATTTGCCAATTATATTGCCAACTTAAATTAAAAGCTGACAGCCTATTTGCAATTATTACTAATTCATCAAGTGGTTTGTCGGGCTTGATGGGGAAAATTGAGCACTTGGGGCCTTATCACTAAGCTAGCCAACAAGTATATTTCTCTCGGGAGGAAATGCCAAAATGCCGTAATAATGATTCAGCTGAAACATCTTACCCGGTTACTCGATATAACTACCATTTTTATATGTTGTGTATAAGCTTTTAAATCATGCTCGCTTTTGTTTATTTGACGAAGGGCGTAAAATTATAATGCTTATTATTTATTTGTCTTTGAAAGGGGGCAGAAGACGAGATAAGCAATTACTAAATCTAGTAAGTTCAAAATGCACTCTTTTCTAACTAGCTACTGTCAGCTTGATCAAGTTTTGCAATCAGTTTAGGGGTGAGGGGTACGAATTCAAGCACTATTTAATCTACAAATTAGCATATGAAACCCATTATTTAAACTATCTGCTAAGAGAATAAACAAGATTAGACCTGTAGCTGCTGTTGACAAAACATTACCTAACCAAGCTTTTGATTCGAATACAATGAACAGGACTACTCGGCATACTGATCCATTCACCAAAATACAACTTTAAAGACAGATAGCACCACTGAGTAATACATAGCACATATACACTGTAATTGTGATAAATAGCGGAAATGAGCAAGCGTGCTTCATACTTTTGTACCCAAATAAACCAAGACAAAGCAATGTATGTGTAGATTATAGTCATGATAATATAATGGCATATATTTAGATACGTACAATAAACACACCATTGTTCTATTTTAATGGTAATATCTCACCCTATCTTGTCTTTCTTTGTTCTACTTTGTCATGCCATGCTATGACATGTGCTGTATTGTTTAGCCTTTAATAGTTTCATTGGATTCTTATGTCAACCAAAAAACAATACAAGTGCGCTTATTGTTGTATTTTGTAAGATAGACTAGTTAGCCTGTATAAACTAGTTGCTGAAAATGTAGTTGTACGGATTCATTTCCCATATCATTAGAAATAAACCGGAAACAAATAGCCTACTGTTGCGTTTATTTATAATAGTGTTTTCCCAAATTGGATCTGGACTGGCCAGAATATGCAAAATTTTCTATTATTTAAATAGTAGTTTCTGGCCAAAGCGACCCCTGCGCTTTTTTAAAGATACGATTTTGACATTCAGTTTATTATTTAATTTTGTATTGAAGTTTCAGTTTAATTCGTTAACGCCAATGGATGCTTGAATATATCCCGAATATCCAATTGAGAGCAAAAAATTAACACAAACAAAAGAAAGATGAAGATAGGAAAATAATGTAAGGTGGACACCAATATCTATCAACACCAATTAAGGACGGAAATGATTGATGATTTGTAAAAGGAAACATCGTTTGAAGGGTTGGTTTCTTGCTACAAATATCACCGGATTATAGATTATAGTTAGCTGACCGAATGATAATGCGGGCTTTGTAACGTTGATTTTTGACATAATGTGATTTAAAAGACTAGGAAGTTAATACTCTTGATTGTGTGTTTCGAGTGTTTAGAAATCGCAAAGCCAAGGCCGCAAAAAGCTGAAATCTAAAAAATAGCTAACAAAGGTTTTATAAATAAAAAAACTATAACTTCAATATAAAAAAAGCAATAAATAAATTGAAAATAATAAAGCTATAAATACCAAAGATACTTGCGTGAGTTTTGTTATGGAAAGGTTTTTTTTTATTCCTTGATATTCTCAAAGCTAATATATTTTTATTTAAAAAAAGATGAAAATTGCTGTAACTTTAATAGCTACTGTGGCTTCGTTCCAAAGCCTAGTCAGCGGGCTATGGCCAGTTCCAAAAGAGTCCTTTTATGGAAACGTTGCACTTGCAGTTGATGTAGACAGACTAGCTATGGTTCCTACAGGAATCAAATCAGACATCCTTAGCAATGCCATCAGCAGGTACCTTGCGCTGATTAAAAAGGAGGACTTTATCCCACCACTTGACTACAATGCCACCCAGGTCGAACCTAAAGGAGTTGTAACAAGCATTTCAATTTCCGTTCTTACAAACAATACCAAACTAGACTTGGAAACAGATGAGTCATACACTCTTGATATCAGCTTGGACAGCCAATGTACGCTGAGGGCAAACACGGTGTTTGGAGCCATCCGTGGTCTTGAAACTTTCTCACAATTGATAACATACAACTATGGAAACCATCTTATCAGAAGAGTCCCAATCCAAATCAGAGACAGCCCTACCTTCCCCCACCGTGGTCTTTCCTTGGATACTGCAAGAAACTACTACTCGGTAGGTGCAATCAAAAGAACAATTGATGGTTTGGCGTACACCAAGATGAACGTACTTCACTGGCACATTGTAGACTCTCACTCATGGCCAGTTGAATCAAAGTTCAACCCAGACATCTACCTTAAAGGCGCATACAGCCCAACTATGGTGTATACTCACAATGACGTTAAAGATATTATTGCCTATGGACGTGATCGCGGAGTCCGAATTATTCCAGAGTTCGATATTCCAGGCCACACCTATATTGTAGGACATGCCATGCCAGAGATGATGAGTTGCCTAAACGATCAGCCCAAGTGGGATGAAACTGCAGCCCAACCACCTAGTGGCCAGCTGAACATTATTGATCCTAAATCCTACGATTTCACCAAGAAGCTAATTAAAGAGTACAGCAACTTGTTCACCGACGACGTGTTCCATGTAGGAGGTGATGAGGTAAACAGAAAATGCTGGCTCAATGACGCGAGATTCTCCAAGTACTTGGCTGACAACAAAAACGAAACTGTTGAGACAGTTCTTGAAAAATACTACGGATTTGTTTACGACAACGTAGAGATCTGGAATAAAACCGGTATGTGCTGGGAAGAGTCCCTTATGCACACCAACTTCACCCTCCCAAAAAACGTTATTGTGCAAGCATGGATCGATGAGAAGTCTGTTGTTGATATCGTAAACAAAGGCTACAGAGTTGTTGCCTCCCCATACACCAGCCTGTACCTTGACTGTGGACACGGACCTACCCTTGCAAATATGCCCGAAGGCAAGTCCTGGTGTGACCCGTACAAGACATGGATGAAGATCTACAGTTATGACCCATATGTAAACATCACCACCCCAGAAAAGAGAAAACTGGTCATTGGTGGTGAAGCTGCTTTGTGGTCAGAACAGTCAGATGAAGTCGTTGTTGACAGATATTTGTGGCCACGTGCAGCCTCTATTGGAGAAATCCTCTGGTCAGGTCCAAGTGATCCTTCAACAGGAAAACACCGTGCATTGGGTAACGCCGCCCCACGTATTCTAGAGCACAGAGAGAGACTTTTGGCCCGTGGAATTGCTGCTGAACCACTCCTGCCGCTTTGGTGCGTGCGCAACCCAGGTCAATGTGATCTTCGCGCCGAACTTTTCAAGTAGATATTTGTTGTTATTGTAACCCAAGCAACGTCGTTGTTCATTTACTAGTCTATTTAGGTCTTGAAGTTTTCTACCTTTACACACAATACTTTATTTGTTCGCTTTTGTTGACCTTAGTTGCCAACCTCAACTAGCAAAAAAAAAAAAATTAAATATTTCCAAAAATCTCGAAAGTTTATAGTATACAATCAATAGTAATAATAACAATAATAGTAAAATGTTAGACTTCGTGTGAACAAATACCATTAAGTTGTTTTTGGGGCAGAGTGAACGAAGCTTGGGTTTAGAACTTTCTATAAAAAAAATATGTTAAGAATTAGCAAGGAGCTCAAATTTAAAGCGAGTTGACTTTTTAGAAAAAAATAAAGTGACAGATTACATCGATATTGTGATATTATTGGCTAATCAGTATAGGCACCGTTGGATATTTTAGTGACACCTTTACCAAGTGTGTTTATTTTAGCAACCCAACTCTTATGCTTAAAATCTGACATAAAATAAAACAAGTTAAAATAATTGGCGGTGTTGAGTGTATTTAAAAACATCAAATTCGGCATTGTCATTTGTTTTATTTTTTTGCTTTTCAGAGTACAGGCAAACGATTGGTATAACCTCCGGCATCATCCATAAAAGCCAAAGCAACGACTATCGCAACGGTAATTAATTTTGGAAAGCGGAGATACAGAGGAAATAAGTGAATAGACGATTACTCTCAGCAATAGCAATTTGATTTCTGAAAAGATGGGATCCACAAAAGTTAAAATATGCGGTCTCAGGACGGTCGAGGATGCGTTATGTGCAACAAATAATGGGGCGGATTTCTTGGGCTTGATTTTTGCAAAATCAGGAAGACAAATATCGATCGAAGTTGGCGCGGAAATAGTATCTGCAGTTCGCGAAACTTGCAAAGTAGCGAACGAAACTCGGCTTGTAAAGTTAAATGAGGCAGAGTACGATTTTTCTGGGGAGAATCAAAAGTCTGAAAGTATCAGATGGTTTTTGGACAATTCAAAGCAGGTTGATTCGGTTTTAGGAGGAAATGACACTGGTGATATGAAAAACTCTAGGAAATGTCCGCTAATAGTTGGTGTGTTTGTTGACCAAAGCGTAGAACATATGAGAGAGGTGTGCAGTAGGGTGAAGCTAGACATTGTACAGCTGCATGGGAAGGAGACTTTAGATACTTGCAAACAGCTTCCTGTTCCATGCACCAAGGTTTTTCACGTAAATAGCGAGTTTGAGCCACCAGCAGAACTGTCGATCGGAGGAAATCATGCGTTTGTATTGCTTGATACTCAGGTTGCCGGCCAAACGGTGCATGGCGGCCATGGAGTCAGCTTTGATTGGAAGGTAGCAAAGCAGTTGGCAGAGGATAGAAAAATCGACCTGATTTTGGCTGGCGGGTTGACGCCTACTAACGTTGCCGAGGCCATTGCTATTGGAGCTCCCTGGGGCGTGGACGTCTCAAGCGGCGTGGAAACGCAGGTTAGGGGCGTTAAAGACAAAACCAAAATAGCCGAGTTTATCTCTTCGGCCAACTGCTAGGCATACAGACCAAACACAGTTTAAATAGTAGTACAATGTATGCTCAGTTCGTGCAAGTTTTTCCTTTTTATTGTTTATGTATAAATTTTATCAATTCGGATTTCTGTGTCGATATACACTCACCCTCCTTCCCTTCCTTCCTTCCCAAATCATAAAGTCATGTGGCTACTATCAAGTTTATTTTTGATTGATTTTTTTCCCATTAATACCAACAAGATGCTATTAACAATAGTACAAGTTTAGAAGCTATTAATTTCGAGTAAGTTATAGCGAAAAGTGAGAGTATAACGACAATTGAAAAAAAGTTATTTACAGCCCTAAGCACAAGCAAAAAATGTCGCTATGAGGAGGGGGGGGAGGGTGGTGGTTCGGTTGTAACATAAGTCAACTGGATGCCCTACTAGGCACACTCTCAACCAAAACCAAGTCTAGAAAGAGGGAAAAAAAAATAAGAAAAAAGGAGGTACAAAGTTTAATAGGGAATCTTGAGCAGTGCAGAGTTAAGCAGAGCAACGCAATTTTTATACTCTTTAAAAGAACCAAACCACTCTGCTGCAAGATCGACAGGATCGGCACCCAAATCATCTATGTGTCTATTAGAGCCGGGGTTAGAGACAGCGCTGAATAGTTCGTTTCGGACAAAGTCCAAGTACTTGGAGTGAATGGTCTTTGTCTGCAGATCTTTGTTGGACTTTGCAGGCAGAGTTTTGCAGTGTAGTAGCTTTACCAAAACGTAGCTCATCCACAAGACATTGGATCTGGGGTAAAAACGTGACCAATCGCGGTCAACGGTGATTCTCTGCATGTCTCTGTATACTTCAAACTGGATGTCCCCATGCCCCTTAAACAATTCGGGATCTTTCAAGTCTACGTAAAACAGGTAGTCTGAAAAGTGGTGGTTTTGGGGAACGTAGTCTTCATCCAATGAAACTGTTGACAATGTGCCGAAAAAGTCAAGCGAATTGGTCTCGACAAGTGTTTCTTTGTACGTAGATACAGAGTTATATAAAGTGATGTCCAGCCTAGAGAGCGTGTAGTCGATTATGGTACACTGCACGCCGTAGCTGGGAATTCTAACAAGAGTAAATGTCGCCTTGGATTCGTTATCATCGCCAGTGGTTTTGGAGTCAGCTCTGCCTCCACCTCCGCCACCCTTGCGTGTGTTCGGCTTTGTGATTGTGATTTTCCTGTACAGAAATGAAATCTTGGGATCGCACTTTTTTATAAGAATATTCCCCCAGTGTAAATCGCGATGCTCAAATTCTGCCAAATGTTCTGCCAGTGCCAGCGACAGTGCAAGTTGGCGTAAAATGCTTTGCGCTTGCTTCCAGCTAAATAGCTGGGCAGTCTCCAACGGGGTGCCTCCATACTCAAGGATCAAGACAGCATACATCTGGGACTTGGGATACTTGGACGGGTGTATGTTTTGGCAAAGAGTAGGGTTCTTTACTTTCCAAGAATCCCAAGCATCAATAAAACTTCGAGGGAACTCGCCTTGGAAAATACAGATTCTGTAGACCTTGACAAAGTTTGAACCAAGACTTTGCTCATTCAGCCCCATTTCTGCATTAGACCGCGACCTCGAGTTAAGCAGCCCAACGCGCTCCCTATCAGCCAGCCAGCTCATACTTAACGTTGAGACAATCTCCTGGTACAAATCCCGCAACGTTGTTTGTTTATCCCCAGACGGCGACTGGCCCTTCTTTTCGCCAAAAGGAATTATCTTGACAGCAACCTGAACCAGTCCACTGGTAGGAAACGCGTTTGTAGCTGTTTTTTGGCTCGTGGATCCCGCGTCCGTACCAGCGCCAGTGCCAGAGCTGACGCTGTTTGTTGAACCAGACCTGCTTACTTCTTGGCCTTTACCTTGGCCACCACCGCATTGATGGTTTTGAAAAGCCGAGGTGTCAAAGTAAGTGCAAAACACTTCACTGTACGACGCCTCGTTTATCTTTTCCACGCAACCAACATTCAAGTCGAGCTCAGGGTTCACAACAGGCTGAATGTTTACCGCTAAATCGTCATTAATAACCAAACCGCACGAATTCATCCCAGCACTAGTGAACTTAAACGGCTCGCTTTGCCCACAAATCTCCAACAAGTTCAACTTACTTACTCGTTTGCGCGTTTTGATCTTTGAATTTAGCCCATACTCACCATCGCCCTTTTTTCCACTTTTCAGCAATATCCCCGAATTCGATTTAGACCTAACTTCATCATCCGTTGCTAGCATGAGCTTTTGCTGTTTTTTATCCTCTTTTCCGCGCTCGTGTTGGGGTTTAAGCCAATCACCAGTTATACTGCTCACTCCCAAGATCTTTTCTTTTGCTGTTATAGGACCAAGCGCTGGTTGGCCATCACTCAACACATGGCTCGAGCCGTTGAGAATATAAGTTGAGTTTGATGCCGCTGTTTCGGCCTCTGTCCCTGTTCTCATCTCTGTTATTGTTCTCAACTCTGTTACTGTTCCTTCTGACTGTGCTCTTTCTGGCAGCGTTGCGAGTGGCAAACTCCATTTCCATTTTGGTACGTCATGCTCGCTCGCAACAGATGACGTGCCAAAAGTAGATTTAAACTCTCTCGTGTCCTCCTGTTCAACTTTAGTTTCGACATCACTTTCAGAGATTTTACCAAGAGTTCCTTTAGCAAAGTTGAAAGACTTTGACTGTGTACTCTCGCCTCTATCTAAACCACCAACACCTTCGGTAGTATCCGGATAATTAGTCCCTTTCAGCAACCTTGTCTGCTTTAACGCTCCATTTGGAGGATTCGTCTCAGCTATGCTGCCATTCGCATAATTAACCCCGCAAGTGTGACTTTCCAACTGCTCTGGTTTACTAGAAAGAGTATCCTTTTTAGACAGAAAGCTATGGCCAACCCCGAATGGAAGATCACTAAAGCCAATTCCTAGAGTCCGCCAGGGACCAGATGCCTCAATATTAGTTGAACTGGGACCACGTTTACTCGTACTTGGCGTACTGATATCTAATGTACCAGAGCCTAATGCGCTGAAACTTGGCTTGTTGGAACTCAATCTATTTGAGCCTAGCGGATTGGAACCAAACTTAACGGGGCCTAATGTACTGGAACCAAATAGGTTGGGACTAAATAGATTGGTGCCTCCTGGCCCAGCCGGATTTCTATTTTCAAAGGAAAACACTTGGCTCTTCCTCACTCTCCGCGCTGTTCTTTTGGTCACACTATTATCTACGTTATTCGATACCAAATCGATTACCTTTGTGTACAAAAACCTATCTTGGTCGTTCATTAGCGCGAATGCCCTTGCGTTCCTTGGGGTAGATTCTACTGCCCCCTTCCCTCCCAGACTATTCCCTGTACTAATTTTGCTATCAGGCCGTTCCATCACAGTATCTTTATATATCTCTGCCATGTTATTATTACTGTGGTTATCATTGGGCCTAGGATATGTTTTGCCATTTGCTTGATCTCTAACTCCTACATCCAGTGAGTTGGGCTTGGTATTAACATATACAGTCGGGCTACCCTGATTCTCTGAGTCTCGAATCGTTACAAGCTCTCCAGTAACGTCTTTAGCCTCCAAACCGTCGTTGTTAATACCGCTAAACACACCGTCACTTAACACATTTGGTTCCGTATCCTTGCTATTTTTATCTTTTGTTTTTCTGCTCTTTATTTCCACTTTTTTGTCTTTCATTTCAGCTGCTTTATTCGTAGTTAAACATTTCGACACTTTCCCCGAGCTCTCCGTGCCGTCCTTTCCCACTGCTATATTTTCTCCGTTATTCTTTTGAAGTTTACCCAACTTGCCTCCACCTTCATCGCCCACCAATTCGACACCTTGCATCACCTCTTTGTTCGAACCTTCTTCACCCATTTTAGACTCAGAATCTATGTCTTTACCATTGACAACGCCGTCAGTGTCCAATTTAATTCCTGCTTGCTTTTTTGTCCTCTTTGCCCTTGCTTTCCTTAATTTTTTCTCCTTCTTCATGACTATTCCTGTGTTTGATTCAGCCCCCTTCTCAAACTCAGACACTGGTGCTATTATCGAGCTATAATTACTCCGTTTTTCCAGTTCAGGGTGCTCTATCAGTCCGTCTTTTACATCTGCTCCTGTTCCATTGCCACGAGACTGGTTTGGCTCCGTTCTTGGGTTGCTACCTATTGGCTGTCTCCTCAATACTCTGCGGCCAACTTGATGCACCTTTTCAACCAATTCGCTACCGTCACTACAAATACTGGCACCATCTGTTTTTTCAAAAGTTTTGTCTTGACTTTCAGCATCATTTGCTAATTTAGGTCCTTGCAATTCTTTTTTGCCTTTTTCTTTTGGTGCATTCTTTTTTCTGGCAGGCTTTTTAGGATTTGGACCTTTTTTTGGCTTGACTTTCGACCCCTTTGCTGGATTAGGCGCATAAAAGTCTTCGTTGCCCACCTCGACTGGCCCATTTGTTTCTTCCAAATAAGTAACACTCTCAAAAGCCCTTACACAAAGACTATTGTTTTTTTCTGATTCTTCAACTTCATTTTGATCCTTTGTTTTCTTGGTTGCTTTTTGGGAAACAATCCGCCTCTTTTTTGTCTTGTTTCCGTTTTTTAAACCCAAAGTATCCTCCCGTGTCTCATTCAAATCCTTCTTCTTCCTTTTACCACTCCGCCTGTTATTCGCATTTGTTGGCTCTTCTTCAACATTACCAGCAACATTGTTTTTTTTTTGTACAAAATTCTCTATATGTTCTCCAAGTTCACCATGTGCTTTGTCTTCAGCTACCTCGCTCTTCTCAAAACGCGATCGGGCCTTTCTCCCATACTTCCTTAGAACTTTCATCAATACTTGTATTTAAATAAAAATCAACCAAGCACTGTCAGTCCCGTTAGAATAGCGCCTTTCAGAAATATACCGTGCTCGATGGTTCTGCTTCGTTCTTAGATCTACGATTAATATAAAATAAATATAAATAAACAGGTGCAATGTATAAGACAGACAAAAATAAAATATTACGCTTGAAATGGCAAACCGAGGCCTTCAAGTTCGCTTGAAAAGTTTATTTACTTTTTATTCGCTCGCCTTGCTCAACTAGTTCGATTTTTCTTTACTGTTTTTTAGTTCAAGTTTTCCTTTGCATTTTTTTCAATTTCGATTATCTGAGGTTAATTGCCCTCTAAATCGAAAATCAGGCAACAAAACTGGGATTCAATAACATTAATTAGGTTCAAAAAAAAAAAAAACACAAAAATGGGCTCCATTAGCTTTAGGCATGTTGTACATTTATGTTTATGGTTGGTATTAACCTGTGAATTTGAAAATGCTACTTTTAAAGTTGGTTTTACTAGATGCCTGGCTAAAAAGCTGAAATAGAAATCAGTACCGGAAAAACTAGTAAAACTACATTTATAGACCTGCTCATTACTCCAAGCCCATACAGCGCTGGGTCGTTTGTAGGGTAGATAGGGACAGCCTTAATTGTAATCATTTTATCGGTTGAGCCAGTGGTGCGGATACTGGGCGATTTGGTGCGACTTGGCGTATTCTTTATATCTTTATTATCCTTTCCATCGTCTTTTTCATCCATGTCTGCCATGCTGCTGCCATCAGATGTGCCACTTTTGCTTATTGCGTCTCTGTGGCTTGAGTCAGTAGCACCGACTTCGCTCTTCAAATCCACCAAATCAACATCTTTAGTAGCTCTAGCCGCTGCATTGTTTTCGCCTTTGTCTTTGCTTTTATCTGAATCAACTATTAAGCGGTCTCTGTCTCCATCCGTATCCCCGCTAAAGCTATGGTTTTTTTGGTGCTCCTCTTTTTGAATAGGATTTACAGCTTTGGTGTTGGTGTCTGTGACACTTTCCATTCTGTCAACCTCTTCGATAATATTAGAATTTTTAGTGTGCGAATTTCCTGCATTCAGTTTGACCTTGAATACGTCGGCACCATCGGCTGGATCTAAGCTACGGTCATTATCTCTATTGGTCAGCGAGCTCTCTTGGGTGGGCAAACCTATATTTGGTGATTTGATAAAAGCATAACATTCAGTTGTTGATTTTTTTTTTTATTGTACTTAGTACGCTGTTTGAGTTGGTGGGAGGTATCTACCTGCGTTCCTTGCCAAGTTTTCGTTGTTTAAATCTCCATCAAGTACTATTATCCTGTTTCTCTTCAGGTTTAAATCGCCGTAACATCCCTTTGTGAGAAATTCAAAAAGATTTAAGAGTGCAAACACTCTTACCAAATGATGCAAAACGTACATTACTGATGTAGCTACAAATTTGTTTTTCAATGCTTTGTTTTTATCTTTTTACTTGAAAAAATTACAATGAAAGTAATAATACTGGTGACGATTATACTGCTATTAAGTTGAACTAGAGAGTAGCGATTCTCATTGCTTTGCCTTTTTGGTTGGTCTGATGCATCATTGCCGCAGCTATTGCTTTAAATAATCATTATGCCAATACCTGTACCTGATATTTCCTGTTTCGAGCAAGGTGTTTTTGTTTTGTCTAGAGCAATCGATTTTGAAAGGTTTATACATACAACTTTATAAATCCTGAGAATCTATTGTTAGCAACATTTTAAATAACCCAAGTTGTATTTAGTGCTGCAAGCTATGGTTATTTGTAACGCCACTCACTATCTATTTAAAGCATCTCAGTGCTGTTGTTTAGGTCTTTTTAATGAAATACGGGTACCATTAACATATAAATAGATGCATAAATATACTTCATAACTTTGAACTCCGATATTACCATTCCAAGAAAAGTAGAAATAAGCAAAAGTATAAATGAAAGCAAGTAAAATTAGAATTAAAAGTAAACAAAAGTATAAATAAAAATAAAAGTAAATTATTAGCTATTTATATAAAACTAATACGTAACCGGGTAATCAGACTATGTGTTTCTAAGTTATTGTAATGTGTATAGTCTTTGAAGGCTGATATGTGTATAAACTAAAATACAACTGAGGCTAAAATATGTTATTGATGTGAAAATGTATCTATCTATCTATCCAGATCTATTGCTACTCTGTATTGGAGTAATCCCCGTTATATATACGCTCTTCGTTTTCTTCCCTTTTGATCTCGCTATCGACTAAATAATAAAAGTATACAAAGGATAGAATTCCTGCCAATACCGACAAAAACAGTGTAATCACGTGAAGCATAGGGAATCGATCATCCGCGCCGTTGCCGCTGATGGGGTCTGAACCATGCGCTATCTTGCTTTTAAGTTTAAATATTTGGGAAATGCTCTTTAGAGTAGACCCTATATATATGTGGATCAGCAACTTAAACAGCGACAAAGTAGTTGCCAAGGTATAGCTCCACAGAGATATATTGGTTGAGCCGAGTAGCAGACTCGTGACGTTAAACGGATATGGCGCAACTCTGAAAATTAAAAGAAACTATATTAAAGCATCAAAATAGATCAAGTTTAATCCAGATACATGAATATTTACTTATTTGCAAAGTGCAAAGATTGAAGCTCAAGAAAAAAAAATATAGCCAAGCGTAGCAACATTGAAGCTGTTGCACATATAGTTAAATTATTGAATGAACACAGATGACTCTCGTTACCATAAATCCCTTCTTTTCAATGATTTTTATGAATGTAGTTAGTTTCCTGTTGGACCTTGTTATCATGAGTATATACTTTTTGCTAATCATTCTCCCAAGAACAAAACAGCACACAGCGCCCAGCACTCCACCGACTAGCACCGGCATAAAGCCGTTGGGAAACCCAAACACAAAGCCCGAAAATAGTACTGCATTTCCATATCCGATCATTGGCGGAAAGCTAAGCACGAATACAATGAAAATGTATAAAACATAGCCCCTATCAACACAAAGGTACACGTTAGCACCGTCATTAATTTGATTAAAATTGTGGGTTTTAGCGATTCAGGCAAAATGAAAAAAAAGGAGCTGGTAGTAGGAGAAGCTGCATTTACCAGTACGAGGCATTTCGGAACCAGACAGACAAGTCTGTAGCAGCACGTACAATCTCGTGTCTAAACGAGAAAGCTATAACTATCATAATAATAGTCAATAATACGTATACAAGTACAGGCGTCCATTTCTTGTAGGTACTAGCCTCTGTCTTTCTAAAAGTAACAAAGTTTATAAATGCTCTGAGGCTCCAAGGCTCCTGAGCGTGTGCAATAAATTCAACCGGTGTCTCGTCTTCGGAGTACTCCTCTTCTAGGAGCAAGTGTTCTTTGTATTCCTCGCCATTGACGTTTATAAATTCTGAATCCAAAGTGTCTGCGAATGTTTCTTGGGAATTTACACTGCCGCCACTAATTGGCCTAATTTCGAGTAAATTGTACGAATTATATGAATTATCTTCACTTTTGGGTTTTTTCTCGCCTGAACGCATGATAAAAAATGTATCCTTTTATTTAAATGAGCTGCAACCTGGCTTGGCTCTTGATTTTGATTTTGATGTTAATCGCGGCGGATATTCAGACTTTTTTTTGAATTCCAATGTCTTTTAACCCGCTTTTATTTCTAGCTCATTTAGCAGTGGCTATAACTATAATCGTCTATTTGTGTATTCGTAGCTAATACTACTGTGTGTGAACTCTTTAGAAAAGTTATGTTAAACCGAATAATTTTTAAAGTATTTCCTACAGTTCAAAAGTCTCGAATATTTTGCTCCTATTCTGGTAATAACCTTTGTAAATAAATGCTATATTTATTTATTTATTTTTATTTGTGTGGTTTAACGGCAACAGAATCAACGGAATAGTGCTTTCTTGAATTAAGATTAATCCAAATTTGATCAATTTTACGTGAAATAGATCAATAAACTTTAAACAATAAATTAGCACCTTTAATATGCATGTGGAAAGGGGGCTATAGGCTATAAGCAATGTTGAGGCATAGGCCGTAGACTGTTCCTTTTTCAGGATATTATTTTGCTCCACTAAAATGCTCACCCATATTTACCTCAACACAAATAATGGACTAGACATCACACATAGCCCAGATTACTTTTTGATCATTATTGAAGCTATTCAAACTATTATGTTTCGATTCCCAGTGCAATAAAAAAAACACCGATAACATTCCAGCTAAAAAAAGAGTAACTGTAACAAAATGTTTTGAAATTGGTAATGATGTCAATATTAATTTCTATGGGGTTGGTTGAGTGGATTTGGATATTTGTTCCGACTATTACATAATAACACTTTTAAAAATGCACTAAAAACGCCTAAACGAGCATTAAGCGTAGAGTAAACTTCTAATAAATTTATCCATGAGTCGAAATGTGATGGTTGTAAGGCAGAGTTTGTAATGTAGCGTAATGTTGGTGGGATTTAATTTAGCATAATGTTGGTGAGATGTAGTTTAGCTTAATGTTGGTGAGATGTAGTTTAGCTTAATATTGATGGGTTGATGTAAGAAAGCAATAATAAAATGGTACAACTACTGTTTTTTTTATTGAAATTCAACTACTGTTTTTTATTTGCAAAGTGTTTAGAATTTATTAATAGAGGCGGGTAAATGTGAAAAGATGTGTAAATTGATAAAATACCATTGCTGACTAGAAATATAAACATAAAAGCATCTGGGGCTTGAAACAAAGCGTCATAGGTAAGTATCAAAACAAAGTTGAGAATACTGCCTGCGTTATGATCAAGACATCTAAGGATATCATATTTTATCAACTTTATTATTTTGCAGCAGTGACTGTCCCATCTGTATGTATACCATCAGTGTTTTATTCATGTTCGGGTATTTATTTTATACCCAAACGCCTTTTTTTAAATAAAAAAAAGTAAACACAAAAAAAGCAAAACACGAATAAGGGGGATCAGAAAAAAAAACAACAAAAAAAAAGGTGCATATTCCTAAAACCAATTTCACTATGACCCAACTTGCGTTAATATTTTGGATAGTATGGTTTATAAACTTGGTGACCCTGGCTCTTTAGGAGTTTAAGTTAGATCAACAAAGACGATTGCTATGCGGTTCATACTCCGGCGTTTAACTACAAAATAATGCGATTTATAGTTGGTTGCCGTTTGCAAACAGCTGTACTACTATTCTACGAGAAAGTAAAAGTGTTTGGGTTGTACAGGAGCAGGATATTAAAATTTGTCCTAGCTTAGTTTGACTAGTTTGTAGATTTTAAAGGTCATGGGTGCAATATAAGTAAATCAGTTTGATGTTTTAAGCCATTTCGCCGAATCACAGTACGGCAAATAGCAACTTTTTTCAAGAGTAAGGGTCGCAAACAGTCAGGAGTATAAAATGAATTATATGATGAATTTTGGTGCCACAAACTACAACCATAACAAACAGCAAACACATACATTTCCAGCCTTTACAAGCCCAAATACTGTTGCATAGTTTCTAATAGCAAAATAATATAAATATTTTTATTGAACGAGCCGCATTTTGAGTGGACATTTTCAGCACACACCATTCAAAATATGCTTTGAGAAAAGAATCATGGTTTTCCCATTGATTGATTGCGAATTGTGTTTGAGACACCTAATTAAGGCCTTTGTTTGCTTTTCCCTCTCATCTAAAAAACGGCTTAAAGGACAATATCGACTAAAATATAAGACAACATTAGTCATCCAAATACTTTAAAAAAAAGACTTTACATGTTTTAATGTTTGTTATTCTGATTAGAGTAGCGTAGTGGTCATACAGGTCAAACCATTTGGTGTAACTTGGCTTCAATTCACGGATATATACGTAAGCATTGCACATAGTAATGAGATCAAAACTAAAAAGACCATAAGGTTAGCCAGGTACAGAGGATAAGGGTCGGCTCTGCCCTGATGACGAGAGGCTAGGCAATGACTATATTAATGAGAAGCATCTTGACTGTGAATATCATATCATATCATATTTCAGCTCAAGGATCAGGCTTTTCGGGCGAAATTAGTAAATCTCTTACCATCTGCAACTGGCTCCACTTTTTCTGGAGTATATTTTTTAGAACTTTTATCTTTTAAAGCTCAGCCTACTGGTTATCCATTAGCTATTAAAGGGTGGAGCCCCGTTGTTTTAATAGAGCAAGCTTAAACGGGTGGTTTAATTAACTTTTTTTTTTGTTGAACCTGACTAGTCGAATTTTTATTTTTAATGTCGAATTACTGAAAACGATAAATAAAGGGCAAATTGAGCAACTCGTCTAGCTAATAGGATTGTGGCAGGTGACCCGATTTTGCTGAAGGAATTTAGGTAATAATCTAAACAATTAAAGCCAGCATTATTTATGATTATAAAATTTCAATTAAAACTCGATAAAAAAAACACCGTCAGCCAAATACCGTTAGCGAATAAACGCACAGTTAAGAATGTTTATTTGTAATCCTAAGTTAACAGAGCTTGCCTTTGAAATAAGAAACCGAGGTTTTATGCAATAACACGCAAAACAACTGAAAATAGCAAAAACGAAACCTTTTTGCAAAACAAAACGACAAACTTTGTAAAGTGTGTGATTAGTCTGAAAGCACGGTTGGGTTTCGTGTGAGTTTTAGTGCTAATGTGATGGTGAAATAAAAAGGTCAGTGAGTGGGAGGGGGGGGTGAGTGTGAGGGAAGAGATAGAAGAGAGTTTAAATCCCATCGTAAGAGACTCGGTTTGCGAGACTTGGAAGCTTCAATTGTTAATTGGGTTTAAAGACCTATTGCTAAGCTGGATAATAGAGAGCATATGATTCAAAAACAATGCTAAAACTTGATGAAAGTGTGTCATGCTGGTTGTTTGCTCGCTTTTTATTTTGTTCGCTTTTTGTTAAATCACCAGACATTGAAGAATGGTGTAGAGCCTATTAGAGTTCGTTTTGCTGAAAGTCACTCAATTTTACCAAAATGGGACAAAGGGGGGACCACATTCAACAAAATGTGTTTAAAACAAAGTTCTAAATAACATGACTTCAAAGCGATGTCGTATAAAGAGTATGTCCTCGCTAGTTTTGCATTTCAAGACATGAAAAAGTAAGTTTAGCTAACTTAACATCTATAAACACGATTTGGTTTCGCAGCAAGGCAAAAGACTATTTATTGTCATTGTGTGGGTTGCGATACAACGGGCTGAATAAACACCACACTAAACCAGCAACCACACCAATGCATCAAGACCAAGCAAGTTTATTGGTAGCTGGAATATAACTGGACAGAATGTCAAGCTAAGAGTTTAAACGGATGCTCTAATAAGCCTGTTTGAGGCCAGGTTGGGATTGGGTGTATTGCATAGAGTTCAAATTAAATACTTGAAACACGGCTAGAACTAGAACCAAGAAAAATACACAGTAATATAATTAAAAAAAATGTAAACAGAGAAAAGGTCTAATAAAAAATCCTGTTGAATCATCCAACGCACATTAAATGAGTGAAAGTTTTGGGCAAATGGAACAGGGGGATTCCAGAGCCAAGAGAAAAATGAATAGCAAAATTTCATTCTTTTATAGGCTACTTTGTTTGTTTGTTAATTGACGTTATATTAAAAATAATGGAAAAAACGCACACCAAGATTTGATTAATAAAATAAAGTGCAGCAGCACAGCAAAAGTAAAACAGAGTACGATATAGTTGCAATGCAGCACAATAAGCAAGATATTTATATAGGGACTAGATGTCCAATGGGCCAAAAGCCAAATTTAATGCAATTATTAATGGAGTTTATAAGAAAAAATGGTTTACAAATCCACAGAAAGGCTGGCGAATTGGAGGTGATGTTAAGGGAGCAACGCAGGAAAATAAAATGAACGAGTTAATTGAGGTCTAAAAAGTCTGGGAGGTGTAATAGGTTAAATAATGACTAAAGTCAAAAAAAACAAAATAAAAAAAAAACATTGCAGTATTCATTCAGAAAGAAAGAACGATTTGAATAACGGTCAAGCAAAAAGTTACAGTACAACCAAGACCAAAAACCAAAGTGGTTTAGCTGGACCCTAAACACTTACAGCCTATACTTGCCAGTTTTGATGATTGAGTTAATAAAACAAGTATAAGATGTGAGGACCAATGATTGTAGTGTATAAAAATAAAAAGGGAGAGAATTATGTAATGATAGACACAACGGCGAATTAATTTACCAAAAGTAACTAATTAAAAAGAATAAGAAAGAAAAAAAGTCAGAAAAATATAGAAAGGAAAAAAAAAGAAAGGAAAAAAAAAGAAAGGAAAAAAAAGAGAAAAAAAACGAGGATCAACTTGATTATAAGCAGGCTGGGAATTTTAAGCTAATAGTTATCAAAGCCAAATGGCACATAATGGAAAATGGAATTCAAAAATTGAGAATGACCAAACGAAAGCTAATATTTGAGCTTGATAATGAAAGGTAATTCGCTAAACAATTAGAATTATAAATTTGCCTGATTAAGAATTTGTCGAGTAAAAAGCGAATAAAAAGGATGTTTAATTAAACTTTAATAAAGCAAAGCACAGTTATGGTTGTTCGAAAATAGAGGGAAAAAAATAGCAGTAAAATTAGTAACAAAGGCAATAGTCGATTTTTAACAGTGGTAAAGCCAATCCTACTTTTGTTAGTTAATGGTTTCAAGCTGGGTTGTTCCTTTTCATAAAACGTTCAAAGAGGGAAAAAAAAGAGAAGGTTTTTGAATCAAATTGTTTAAATAAAGGTATTTTTAGAGGAAAGAAACAAAGCTGGTGAAACTGTTTTTAAACTTTTAATAAAAAGAAACGCCATAATTGTTTTTATTTGTGTACTATATATATCTTAGGCTATTAGTATCAATATATTTATTTGCGTCATAGTCCATTAACTTACAGCCAGACAAGGCGTATAGAAGCAAGAGTATATTACCACTAAAAGTTAGAGATAAAGCGACAATAACATTGTATAATTACCAGTAACAGCAGTAGAAGCGGAAATAAAATAACAGTAACAATAACAGCAGGAGAACACAGAATACTTGAACTTTATAGTAGTGTGCTTCTCATCTCCTAATTATTATCAATAGAGCAATAATAATTATCATCTATCTGTACTAGAACCAAACCCACAACACACCACCGATAAAGTGAAATAGACTTAGCCAGCCATGATGAACTAAGCATCTTCAGAACAAAGCGAAAACACCAAATACCTTTAAAGTATTACTCAAATGTATTTAAACAGCAGGATAAAAAAGAAAAAGATACCACAATCTTCTTTTTTTTTTTTTTTTAGCAAACCCAAACATCAATCGGTAAAAGCGATCGTTTAACTTTATAGAAATATGGGATATTATTCAAATAACTACAATTTTAGTACTCAAAGTTATAGCGTACTAGATAATTTAAACGACAAAATTGTACTTTTAAGCAGCAACAACAGCAAAGAAAGAAGAGCCAAGAATAGCAAAAGCTCAAGAACATTTTGCAAACCTAGAAAGCAAGAAATTACAACAGGAGACCAAGAAACCAGCAACCTTTTTTTTTTGTTAAGGGAAAAAAGAGTCACAGGAAGTATAAAAACATTTTAAACGAAACATCCCTTTCCTTTCTCAAGAAACACTTTCTTCATACAAAAAAAAAACCTTCCCTCAAAGAACAAAAAAAAAAGAGCAAAAACAGGAGTAAGAAAAAAAAAGAAAAAAAAACGAGCATAAAGTAAGAGAAAGCGTCAAAGTAAAGTATTTGTAATCATTTTAGAGTTTCCATAAACCGAGCTAAAACATCAGGTGTAACAGTAAAGACGCATTATTTCGGCAATATACAATTACTCATAGCATATACCTATCAAAGCAGTGCACATTGCTTAGACTGTAAAACTAGCAGACACACAAGAACTGCGTGTAACCTTTGAACTATTATTGAAAGAGAAATCCGTAGCAAATTTAACGCAACCTACCAGAAAAAAATCTTGAAAGTTTGACTATCCAAAGCGTAACCTGAGAGAACTATTATTTGGCGGCTTGTTATTTATAAGACGACGAAATCTACCCTTTTTATTTTTTTTTGCAATCATCAATATTATCATTACTTTTTTTTTTCTATACTTCATTTATTTCCTCTTTACTTTTACTTCAAACCAGTACAACTTTCAAGTGCCCGTCCTACCCAAGAGCTCAGCGACCTGTTATACAAGTGTAACACCAGGCCAGACAGTCAGCATTAAAAAAAGGAAAAGAAAAAATAACTAAAAAAGCAGAAAAAAAAAGAAAAAGTAATAAAAAAAAAATAGCGGGATAAACATAAAGGGATAAGAACTAAACGTAGCAAAGAGAAGAGTCTAGTGGCTATAAATACCAAGAATACCAGGGTACGCGAAAGCAAGATATAAAGGGACGTATCTAAGTTGATTATGCTTGCTTTCGAGCCTGGATTTGGATTAAGCAGAAACTCTTCGGAACAAACCAGTAGGGAAAAGGGCCAAAAGGAGGTAAGCTTTAGCGAGGAAAAGAGGCATTTGAAGGGACACAGATACTTTGAAGGTCAGGGAGACTACAAAGGGGTAGAGAAGGATTGCAGCGAAAAGTTTAAAGGAAGCCAAAGCTACAGAGAAATGGAGGATTTGAGGGTGGATAATAGGAACTTTTACGGTGGGGAGCATGGATGGGATTTATACAATAGACGGCAGCAACCCACGACTGGAGAGATGGGGAAAAGCCTAGGGTCACGGGTTCAAGTGGTGGGGGGCAATTTTCAAGGGAAAAAGGCAAAGAAAGTGACGCAAGACCACTTTAACCAGCCACATTGGAGAAAGCAGGTGCCATGGCAGGGGGTGCAGAGGGCGGGGGTAGTGAATGTTGGAGTTGGAGTTGGAGGGGTAGAGGCGAAGAAGGGGAATGGCAGGGACAGGGACAGGGACTGGTGGGGTCGAAACCTGCGGGATAGTGGGGCTTACATTCAGGAGAAAAAGTATGCAGGACATAACAGTGGCTTGAAGTCAGCGGCGGCGTCGTTGGTGTTGAGTACAGCGCATGTGGGCAATGCTTCAGCGGACTATGGCAACGGGAACAGCGGGACAAAGTACCCACCGATTCTGAAGATGGGGCTTATGCCAGAGCCGAGAACACCGCATCCAATATCGCCAGCAGAGTCGTTCCACATTCCGGGGTACGTGAACACAGAGAGTCTTCCGTTTGAAATAGGAGCGATTGTGGAGGATACGGAACAGAAGGTCAAGTACAAGCTGTTGAATGTGCTGGGGGAGGGATCGTATGCGGTGGTATACTTGGCGCGGGCGGAGAGTGGAGGGGGGATGTTTGCGCTGAAGTGTTTATCGCGCCATGGGCTTAGCGAGAAGCAGCTGAATATGCAGAGAAACGAGCTGGAGCTACACAAGGCGGTTTCTTCGCACGAGCACATAGTTAAGCTGTACTCGAGCTTTGAGTTTGGCGAGTGGCTGTTTTTCCTGATGGAGAGAGTCACGGGATCTGATTTGTACGACTACATAATGCAGCACCCTACGTTTGGAATGGCGGACCGTGAGGAGTACCAGTTCTTTGAGTCGCTGAGACTGTTTGAGCAGATGTTGGAGGCGGTTGCGCACGTGCACAGCCACAAGATCTACCACCGCGACCTGAAGCCAGAGAACTTTATCTTGGACGCGAGCGGCAACCTGAAGCTGACAGACTTTGGGCTGGCCACCAGGGAGGTGTCGTCAACCAACTTTGAGTGTGGGAGCAAGCCGTACATGAGCTATGAGAACAGGAACGGAGGTCTGAACTCGGAGGATAGAACCATATTTGGGCCCAACGACGAGTACTCGCCAAGACTTTCGGATGTGTGGGCGTTGGGTGTGCTGTTTTTGAATCTGTTGTTTGCAGAGTCACCGTGGCAGGACCCAAGCGTGGACTCGTGTTTCAGGTTCTGCGACTTTTTGCGGGATGGGTCCAGGTACCTGTGCAGCCAGTTCCCAAGACTTCCTGGTGAAATCGCCGACTTTCTTGTCAACAGAGTGTTTTGCCCAGAGCGTAAAAGGTGCAGTGTTTTGGAGTTGAAGCTTTGGGTCAAGGCTCTCAAGTCGTCAGAGGGTCCTTATAGCACTGCATCAAAGGCCCAAAAGATGTATAAGGGTATTGGTTCAGCAGTCAAGAACATGTACAACAGCTATAACAATAACAATACCACCACCAACATCAATTCTCAACCCAAATCAATCAAGAAGCCTAGCTATGCTTATGGCGGTTTTGTTGGCAATAACAAGGCGTTTGTGGCGAATAAGGTCAAGAATACCAAAGAGAGTATTGGACCAAACACAGCAGCAATACTAATTACCAATAATTCTACAACAGCAACTACAGCTGGTAATACAGTACCAGTTTCAATTCCAGGTTCAATAGGGTCAAGTAAACCAGTACAGGCTATTATGGGACCAGAAACAGCGATAGGAGCAACAGTTAATAATGAGAGAAATATGTATGCTATTAAACAGCCTACTAATGCTATTTCAACACTTTCGTCGTCGGTTCCAGCACATGTTTTCAGTCAAGTGATTTCAGCAACAAAGGCAGCAGCAGCGAACCATGCAATGCCAAGAACACGTAAAAACACAATGGCCAAGGAGGCAGCAGCGACAATCAAAGCACAGAATGCACACAACTATGATTACAACCACAACTACAGTTACAACTACAACAGTAACTATAATTACAACTACAATTACAGTTACAACAGGGACTCGGATGATGTTTGCATGGACAAGAACATTGAAACGCCAACTTCAGGAATAAGGTCGGGGATTTCAGGAGATTTGGTTCAAGACGAACACGTGGACGATGCCAAGAATTCCAAGGGCAGTTTTAGTCGTCTCCTGGAGCACGACAGCGTTCTAAACCACAACTCTAGCGAGTCTGGTGCATACATCCAAAACAAGAACAGCTTTGGAAGACAGGATTTGTACGATGAGAGCCTCAGACAGGTTGGAGGTAGGATGGAAGACAGTGGTACAAGTAATGGGTTTGCCAGCTTTAACACGCCAAAGAGGTATCCATCAATCAAAAAGTCGGTTTATTCCAAGTCCAAACCAACCTACGCAAACACCAATTATGGGTACGCAAATACAAACTCAAATACAAATTCAAATTCAAATACAAATACAAATACAAATACAAATCAAGGAGGCTACACCTCGAAATCGCTGGTAAATGGAAACAGGATCAGCAATCCGAACGAAAGAAACAAACCCTTCTCACCCAACAAGAACGCCCACAACGACTGGTTTAGAGCCGACAACTCCAAACGCAACAACAGTGAATACTCGGCGCTGTCAAAGTCAATGAAGGTCGCTCTTAACCTGGAAAATGACAGAGGCAGAGACACCGCCGAGGCAGATATGAGTTCAGGTTCAAATTCGGCAGCTCCAAGTCCAAGCCTAAGCCTAGCAGGACTGACCAACGAGCCATCGGAAATGGCTGGGTTGGGAGTAGGATTGATGGGGAAATTGGACTACTCGGCAGATTATTCTTGGGCAGAAGGTATGGAGGACGAAGGCCAGTTGAGTTTGGAGTCTGACTACAATGACAATGACAATGTTAATGACAATAAACGTACTCGACATCTTGGCAGCAACGTCCTAGGCATCAACAGGAAAAGCGGCAGTACTGTTGAGGTTCTTGATGGCTCGGATAACACCGTGATTGACAAGTGTGTTGATAATAAAATGTCATTGTTGTATCCAAGCACTGGTTCTTGCCTTGTCTCAGCACCAACCCCAAATCTAATTTCAAGTGTGGGTATGCGTTTGAGTTTAGATACACCTACCAACATGGATATCAACATGGACATTGATGTGGATATGGATATGGTGGACATGAGTTTGCGCGCCAAGTACACCCAAGGAATAGGTCATTTGGATAGAAGTGCTAGTGAGTTGGGTGAGTTTAGTAGTAGCAGCAATGGGTCCAGTTTCAACGATTTTGACGAATTTAAAAAGTCAAGTCAAACTCAAACTCAAAACCAAAATGGCAACATGTATGGTTATCCCAGTTATAATACCAGCTATTTGGGGAATGTAAACAATCCCAGTCGCAAGAGCAACAGTAACAGCAACAATGCTGGTAATAGCCAAAGCAACGGCAATAGACAATATAGCAGATTTGGAAAGCAACAACAACAACAAGCTCAAGTTGGAGAGAGTAATGTGTGTGATGCAAATGCAAATGTTTTTGGTTTGGACCGTGAGTTTGGGCCAAGTAGTGGACATGATCTGGTGGCTGGTAGGAGCCGGTGTCCGGGTACATTTGTTAAGAATGGTGGAGGTGGTGGTGGTGGTGGTGGAGCTTTAAACAGCACAGAGTTTTCCTCGATTAGTGAGGAAGAGTCTGCTGATGTGTTTGAAATGGAATAAAAAACCCAAAGAAAAAGCAACGCTCAATCTTGTTTGAAAAGCCAAGTATTATCAACTTTTGATGAGAAATGGGAACGAATAGAAGAAAGGAAAACGCAAAAATAAATTTTTTTAAAAAAAATAAAATATTTATTTATTTATTTACTTTTTTATTGTTTATGTTTAAATTTTACTAATATTTATTTAGTTTTAATTTACTCTCTCTCTCTCTCTCTCTCAATATATACGTTCAATTTGAAAAAAGATGGTAATAGAGATCTCAATTGATCTTAAGTGGTGTTTGGTTGATAGAATCGTTAAAAGTAAATAAATAAAAATAAATAAACAAAGCAAAAAAATAAATAAACAAAGCAAAAAATAAAAAAGGGGGGGGGGGTTAGCTTGACTTCAGCGCGCGTTTGCAGCTATTCAAGCTAAACATCATTCCAAACAAAAACAGGTGGAAGACGGTAAAGTATAGTAGAAGCAGGAACCTAGTCCACTTTCGGGTCATGAAAAGCCTGGAAAAGTGCCATACAATTCTGTCAAAAATAGTCATGGACCTGTACCTGCGACTGGCTTCTTGGCCTTTAAATGCCTTGAACGGGTTGATGGTTTCCTCGTACAAGCCCAGGTACTTTCTTCCAATTCTATCAGAATCATTATACTGTGATTTTGGTCTACCGCCCTGCACTGACACTGAGGAGTGCGGGCTGCTGTTGCTACTGGTACTTTGTATGTTTGTGCTATAGTCGTTTGATATGACTTGCTTGCTTGACCCCATGTTTGACATTTGTATGCCGCCACTGTTTGTTGATTCTGTGTTTGATGTGTGTGCCGAGTAACTGCGCAAGTACCTTACTTGCTGGTAAAGACCTACATTGTCTTGCTGAAGTCGGTCAGATTGCTTTTGCAGTTCTGCCATGATTGCATGTTGCTTCCTCAGTTCCTAAAACAAAACAAAACAAAACAAATAAATAAAAAAAAATAAAAAATATATATATTTCAAACAAGGCCAATTACCAAAACTATTGGCTGGTTGTTATCAAAGTGTATATTTACTAATATCATAGCCACTAACCTCTTCCAGCTCGACGTTTCGTTGACGGAACCTATCCCTTTGTCCAGTCACAATAGGCAGAATAGCAGAGTCGTTGGAGGTGCCAGTGGCGTTTGAGGACCTTGAAGCTCCTAGGTTTGATAAGCTAATTCCTGAGCTGGAGCCTAAATTGGATAAAACATCTGTGCCAGTGTTTGAGTCAGAGTGCGATGCAGCACTCTGGCTACCATCCAGACCTTGTATGGACCCAATATGCTCTTTGTTGCCAACAGCTATATTCTTTTTGACATCAACCGTCATCAAATCCTGCTCAAGTTTAGTAACCAGCTCGGCTTTGGTGCCCAACTGGGTTTGCAGTCTCTCGATTTCCAACTTTGTTTTGCTTAACTCAAAAGTGACGTCCTTCAACTTGTTGTTTGTGATTGTAAGCGAGCTTTGCATTTGTTGATTCTTTTTAATCAACTGCTGCTCCAACGTCAACCTTTGCCCATTTTTACTTTCAGAGTCCACCGACTCATCCGCATCCCAAGACCCACCTATTTCAACACTCTGTTTATATTCGCATTTACATTTATATTTCAAAAGTTAAAAATAAAATAAAATAAATTAAATTGTTGCTTTCTTTATTATTCTTATTTGGCCCTCCAGCAAGTAATTCAAGTAATTTCACATCAAAATTGTCAAAAAATCACCAATAAAACAGCTTTATTTGTCATTGAGAAAGTCTGATCATTACCTTGATGATTTCCAATTCGCGTTTAATCTCAGAATAATCTGCCTGTTTCTGAAGTTTAAGTCTGACTTTTTCCAATTCGGAATTCTAATTACAACGCCACATCAATTACTTCTGGGTTAGCAAAACGTTATTTGTCACTAATCACCTCTTTATCTATTACAACACTCTATGTTCATTCCTAGTCCATCGTCTTTAAACACACCAACACCAACACAAACATAAACACCAATACAAACAACAATACATCCACACTTGAACCACTTACCTTGGAGGCAATATCTGTCTCAATTATCTCAACCCTTTGCTGAAACCTAGTCTCGTTTATAATCGCTGATTGGGTTGTCTTTTCGGCCTCCAGGATTAACCGGCCAATTTCCGTCTCTTGAGCTTCCAGCTTTTGCTGAAGGTCAACAACCCTATCGTTAAAGTTGGATGTTTAAACAGTATTGTCAGCTGTTTATAAATCAAATTTCTCCAAAGAATGGGTTATTCATACTAAAGATTGAGATGCAAGGCAGCAACTATCTTGTTCTTACACTGTACTTGCACCAACCCCTTCTCGTAAAGCCTGGATTTCTGCCCTTAACGACGACTATTTGTACAATTTGCGCAGTTATAGTCGGGGTTTCTTTTTTTTAGAATCGCATTAGACTCATTCCATTCCAACTACTAATAAATATATACATGTTTTGGATTTGATAAACATTGCCTATTTATTCAATCAATTCAAATTACATTTTGACTCTGCAGGTTGTTCGCTCTTAGATTCGACCTGTCAAGATCAGCCTGAATGATATCCATCTCGGCAACTCGAACCACCAGGTCTCGATCTACAAAACAGCTCAATTTAGTCAATTTTCTTTCTTCTTTTTTCCTTTGTTTTTAATAACAATTTTAATAATATTAACAATAAAAAAGTCCATTTACACGGATTTATCATAGTTCAAGAGCAAATCATTGGTATGGCTGAACATAGGACAATAAAATACAATATAGTGTAATATAACATAGCGCTCTTTTCTCAAATATAATTTGTTGTTTTACCTTTGTTTTGGGATAACTCCAGTAATTCGGTCTGTGTCATGTCGTGGTTATCTCTCAGTAGCTCTAGATTCTGGTTGGCGTCTGATAGCTGCTGTTGAAGATCCTTCTCCCTATAATCCAGAAAAAACCCCCCAGCAACATACATTATAATCTTGTAAAAATACTCACAAGTTGGCTGGTTGCGTGGTTTTTAAAATCCGCGTCTCTAGCCTATTAACCAAGCCAATACAATTCAAGCCAAAAAAAAAAACTCAAATCAAACAAACTAAAGTCAAACAAACTCAAGCCAAACAAACCTGTCTTTCAGATATCTAATCAGATTGGACGACTCTTCCTTTATTTCTGTTTCTTTTTGAGTCACTCTTTCCTCAATCAGCTCATTCATCTATCAACAGCAGTTGAGATACCAGTGATGGTTTAGTTTGGTTTAGATGTTTGTTTATACAAATTACAACTGCAAAAACCAGCTGAAATCTGCCAATGCATTCAGCGTTACCTTCTCATTTGTTTTTTCCAACTGTGTCTTGAGTTGCTCATTTTTGGTTTCAGCTTCTTTAAGCTTTTGCACCTTTCTAAGCAGCAGCGTATTGTCGCTTTTAAGTTTGGTCACTTCTTTCCTTGTATTCGCATCCATTGCCGATTTGCGTCTTTCCTCCTAATTAAACCAGTAAATTAAAATATTAGCAATTAAACTTTATGTTCATACCAAGCAATGACTAACCTCAGCACCAATACAAACTTATACCGCTAACCAACCAACTCTGCATTTGCAATAACAAAAATCTACTCCAATACCAAGAACCACACAGCATTCTTACCAAAAGCTTTGCTAAAAATGGCTCGGGATTAGGCAGCTCACTCAGTCCTTTAAACATGCTAAGAAAAGTGTTCTCTGCAAACTTCATTTTTCTCGTCAAATTGTCAATCTCGTTTTGGTATGCTATTAATCACAGCAACATAATATTTTGAAACTTTGAATTGCTACTACCACTACCACCACTACTACTACTACTGAAATTGTTAATACTGCCATTTGTGGGTATTTTAAGCTCTAATTCCAGCCCATTATTTAGAGTCCTGATACCAATAATTCTCTAAACTTACCTTTAAGCAAACTCTTCAACTCGCTAGAATTCTGTAACTCGGTGTTTTTTCGGAAAGCTACAGTTTAGTTCAATTCAATTCACTTTGATTCACTAGTTCTACTGAGCTTTCTGCCAAAGTATGTACACAATTTACAATCAAGTATGCAGATCAGCGTCATTAGTACCGCGTATCCTGAAAAGTAAATAAAGCAAGAACCTACATTTGGTGCTTTCCGCCAAGGCCTTTCTGCTTTGGAGACTGCTTTTCTGATTTTCAACAACCTCCTCTCCCTTTTTCCCAAACTCATCAATCATTTTCGTCAAGCTCAAGCCTATTTTTTTTTTCATGTCATTTTTGCAGTTACTATTTATTCTATCTTTACAAACACCGCCACACTCCTTCGGTAGTTAAAGGTCATTTCACTAGCAGTTCTTCTCCTTTTTCAAGATTATTATTGTTTTTTTTTTTTTTTTTTTTTTTTTTT
>LUVW01000003.1:477411-501870 GCA_001661515.1 Capniomyces stellatus
TTTTTTTTTTTTTTTTTTTTTTTTTTTTTTACCTTTCCACGCTTCCAGCGCGGATGAAATATCTGTGTTTGTTAGCGATTCTTCCATTTCCAGTTTATCTTGCTTTACTTGATAAGAATAGAATAAAAAAACAGATTAAAATTATAAATGCTGGATATTGCGACTATGTGTAAATTTATACGTTTAACCAAGGACGTCTTGATATTGTCGAGCTTCTTGTTTATTTTAAAAAAAAAAAGATACACTCCAATTGCACTTTTTTACTCTGATTTATCTAACAAAATCAGAGCTGTTTTGCAAATGCCGAGTTGCGTTTAAATTCCCAACACCAATATGGAAGTATTCAACCAACTTTCATAGTCCCACACGATAATTGGCTCCCCAATTCCATTGTTTAATCCCAATTAATCTCTGGCTTTTTTGATTTTATAACCAACTAAATCGCAAATCAAATTGACCCAAACCTTCAAGAACGGCCTTTCTGCAATCAACAAAACCACCAAAACCATCCACCCCCAATCCTTATAACCCATCAATAAAGGTATATAGCAAACACTTGTTTTATAGACCTTGGTGGCTCTTGGCTATATTTGCTCAACAATAGAGACACTGCAATTGCTCCTCTATAAAGAATACGGGGCATAATGATTAGTTTATTAAAATTTACATCTACAATAGTAGTACCGAAAAAAAAGGGGAAAAAAAGGTGTATAAAGTATGTTGGAAAGCGAAATTAATAAATAAAAACAGCAAAGCAGATGTCAAATATCAAATGTAAAGACCAACTATTTTTAGTTCATTAGTGCCTACACTGGATGGGGAAAAAAAATGATAAGGTAAAGCCAGAAAAGCAAAGGCAATGGTTGCAAATTTAGCTGAAAAAGTCACGGATAGTTGATCTGTCAACAGTCTGAATGTAATAGTTTCCAGAGTTGCCTGTCCAACTAACACAATCACTCCAGTAAGAGTACTTTTTGACTTTTAAAATGCTCTCCAATGAGCCAGCGTTTCTTTCTGACAGCTTGAAATCTACTGGGACAAAGGACTTGAGAGAAATTATTTTAGTTCCGTCGTCCAAGTCCAAAAACAAGTTCATCAAATTCATGTTCAGTTTAGAGTCGAAAGCGTGGTTGTTAACAAACACAACTGTAGCTAGCTTTAATACCGAATGTATTTCTGTGCTTTCCAAAAAATCACCCTGAATGAATTTTACAGCACCTCTATTCAGTCCATAAGCCCTATTAATAATAAAAAAAAAATCAGTCAAAAAAATCAATTATAGAAATACCAGTTTGGATATTAGAGTCTTTAGAAAATAGTAGGAATGTATTAAAAGAAAAACTGGTTGATTAAGGCTTGGGTATAAGAAATGAAGCGAGTGGTTACCGTATACGGGCATTATATTCTATTGCTTGCATATGTGCCAACTTTGCAGGAATTTCCATGATTTCAATGCCGTATGAGACGCATCCCGACTGCAGTCCTGTCTGAATAACAACATTTCCAATTCCGCAGCCCAAATCCACAAACACGTCGTCAGGCCCCAGACAACATCTCCTGATAAACTCGTCAACCAGTATAGGATTGACTTCACCATAGACATTGTTTGAAAACGCCTGGTATCGACTCAGTTTATCGACATGGTCTGATACGCATCTGTTGTATATCTGATTAAAAATATGGCTGACTGCCTTAAACGGAATCACCTGGCCATCGTAGTTTTTAAATTTCAGGTTCTTTGTAGCCAGTAATTTGTTAAATCTTCCAACTGCTATCAGATAGTGACTCCCGTTTTTCTTGTTCTTGGACTTCTCTAGTAGCCTCAAAATTCCCGTTGACGGATCAAATATTTCGTTGGTGGCTGTGTTGTTTCCTTCAATCATGTCCCCTACTATACTGACTGTCGCAATCAGGTCGCTGATTGGATTGTATTCGTCTGAATATTTCGGATCTGAAACACATTGAACCGGAACCAAAAGTGAAAATCTACATCCAGTGTTTGCAAGTAAACTTGTTAGAATTTATCGTCCACTTATATTTACTGGTACAAACTGGGTCAATACCGAATATTTTTCCTTTTCATCAAAATATGCGCTTAAAACAAAAAAACAAAAGGTTACAAGTTGTTGAACATACCTTTCAAAAGTCTCGTTTGCCGGGTATGCTAGCTTGACTACTGACATTCCTTCAAAATAAAAGTCGGAAATATCTTTGGGTATTTCAGAATTCATTTCGAAATCTAAAGTCACGTTTACAAAAAAATGCACAGGTGTAATTAGAATAGATAAATCAGGCACATAATAAGCCATCACATCAAAAAAGCAAAAGCAGAGATAAATGCAAAATCAGAAATAAATGTAGTCGAGTTGAGTAATTATTTGGTATTGCTTTGTACCCAAACCCAACTACGCTTCTTGATGCTTACATTTTACGTATTTAGAATTGCTGTTCAACACCAATGATGCCGAGCTTATTGGAACTAAAAACCCATCCTTTTTGTTGAACTCATTCTTTAAATCGTGTAATATTTTACTGACTCCATTACTGATCATACCACCACTGCCCACATTCTCGGTGTCTACTCCGTTTTGTATCGTCCTTTTTCTACTTTCCGTTTTTTCTTTATTCGCGTTTTTGTTAAAACTCGTGTTTTTTTGGTAGCCGGTATTATCTGGCTCTGTTTTTGGCACTAGCCCTACTTCTGACTTTAGCTCTAGATCCAGCTCTAGCTCCGAATCCAACTCTGGTATCAAATTGGTTTTTGAACTGTTCCTAGAGCCCAACTTTGAACTTGGTTTTGAGCTTATTGTGGCCCCTCTCTCGTCTCTGTTTTGTGCAGAGTAATCATCGCTCAATTCACTTGCACTGTCGTCATAGTATCTAGACTTTTTCACAGTCTTATGTCTTTCATCGGGTGTGGAGCTGGCTTTATTTTGCCGTAGGCTGTTCGTGTTGGAGCTGTTTTTTGTGACACTGTCTTTCCTGTACAACGCCCGTTTTTGTTGTTGCTCAGATTCACTATCACTTCCATATACACTCCTAGCTTTTGTATATTCTCGCCTTTCACTGCCACTCAGAAATCTCTGCTTGATTGCCTCCTTTTTCACTACTCGTTGCGTATACCAGGTAATCGTATTGTTGTTATTTCAAGTAAAGCGCCAAGCTTTAAACAGCATGAAGACAATCATCGTAAATATATTTAGCAAGATTGCTTCAATCAAAACAAATATCTAAATTCCAGGCCTACCTTCAAGAGAATCTATCCTGCTATTTTCCCGGCGCTCGGGTGAAGGTACTGTTGAGCCATGCTCGCTACCACTATATAGCCCCCTTTTTCTACTTTCACCAACATTTCCATCGCCCCTAATTCTATCAACGCTCTGTGCTTTCTTGTCCGGATACCCATCCTCGCGTCTCTTTTCTGCGTATCGATCATTTAGCTTTGAGCTCCCATTTCGTCTTACCACTCCATTTTTTTCGCTTTCTCGTGACGGCGAGTAACTGTTTTTTACCGGTGAGCTATGTGTACTCCGAATACCGCTCCCATTTATGCCGCGCAAACTTTCATTTCCCTCTCCCACAACCTTTCCTTTCCTGTTCAAATCTTTATTCTGATCAATCGTTCGGATCGTTCGCTCCGTCAATCTCCTACTCTCAGGCCCTAAATCACCCTTCTTTTTTTTGAAAATTACTCTCTCAACAACCTTGAATTTCACTGTTGGCGAGGGTGTGGGCATTTTATTTTATTTTATTTCAAGTCGAGCAAATATATCTGGTTCTCCTAAACTCTATTTCGGCTATCAAGGTAAGATCTAGCTAAAGCAACCTAAAAATAATCTAAAACCGGCAAAACGTAGAACAATAATTAAATTGTTTCCACCCTATGTGTATATTTTTATAAATATACAGTGTAATGCTGTCTAATGCTGTGTGAATGTACCGAATCTAAATAATCTTTACTTTTGTTTTCTTGACTTTTCAGTATTTTCTAATGAACTTTTTTTTTTTCCCAAATTATTTTACTCGTTTTATTTTGAACTGTGGTTTATTAAAATCGCCAAATTTTTTTTTATCACGTTTTATATCAAGGCAATTAAAATATCCCTTCCCTTGCTGTTATTACATTTCTTGTGATTATAGAGGAAGTGACAAATTTGAATTACGAGCCAACTGCCCATTGGTTTCAACTTACATAAAATCAGCTATAAACAATTCTACGTCTATCATTGCCCCAAGCACCGCAAATCTTCTCTTCGCTTTTGCTTTGTTTTAGCCGAGGATTGCCGCGGCTAATTCAAATTATGGAATGTTCTTTTACCGAAATCAGGTTGCTTTACAAATTAGTGCAGTTTTAGAAGAGCATTTGTAGGCGTTTATTTTCTTTCAATTTCGCTTTTTTACTCGTTTGAACTCTAACACAACTATCCTGCAAAGTAGCTTGACGCTTTTTTCTTTAATGATGTATTATAACGAAGGTTAAGCGTGATCGTTCTCCAAGTATATAAAATACGACTTGGTAGACAATTGGGGAATTTAACAAAGTCAAAAGTAGTAACAATAACAATAACAATGAAAAATACAATAACATTAACAATTCTAGATCAGTTTAGTTTAATAGAAGGAAAAGTTTACAATAATTTTAAATGATTAGAGCTTAATATGTAAAAGTTGGAGATTAAAACTAAATGATTGTGTTGTAAAAGTTGGATATTTTTAGTTCCAGGGCCTTTTTATAAGGCGGACTGATAGGAAACTGTGCAGGAACTCGGTGTTGGTAAGTCGAGTCCTTTTCAAGCTAAAAAATTGCAGTCAAGCACACAAATGTTTAATACCAAGAATAATAGCCAAGTGCGCATTGTTTAAACATTCAAAATAAGCACTACATCTGTGAGGAAATAAGCACTGTATTCGGTGTAAATAAGCAGAATAATCGACTAACACACAAATACTCAAAATTCTTACGTCAAGTGGATAAGTCATGTCAGAATCAAACCCGGACAAATCGCCGCAAGCTACAAATGGGATATTCCACACATTACTTCCAACAATATTCTCCTCTGGAAGGTTTAACGGGATATTCATCAAAGGGTTCGCCATGTTTGGGATATAGTCAGGAGGCGGGCAGTACTGCTGACAGACAATAAACGACTCTATCGATTTATACAATCAATGGCAACAACTTATGTTTATATGCTTGATGGTGAACGCTATGTGACCATTGTCTACTATCAGAATAGTCGTCATTACCTATGCTCGAGTTTCTTGAGCTTCGCGGCTTTACTATATGCACCACTTTGAAAAATAGCTTAACCTGGTTGTAGAGCAATCCTACATCTTTTCCTCTGAATATCTTGGCTATAAACGTACCGCCTTCTTGCAATACGTGTGTTGTGATATGTAGCGCCTATGCGTGTTTGAGATATAGCCATAAATCAGCAACATTAGTACCATATCCGAGTTGGGTTAAGAAATGTACAAACATTGATAGTTGGATCGTAAATGGTAAAAGTCGCATGTGAGTCCAAGTCTGGGTGTAAACCTCATGTCAAATCAAATTTACAAAGCAATAAACAGCACTTACAGCTAATAGTAGTTGTGCTTGGATGTATTCATCAAGGTCGTGCAATCCAGTTACTATAAATCAATATTCATTATAGCTATAAATTTTAGGCAGAAATTTGCAAGCACACACAAGTCACTTGGCTGTTATATACGATATACGATATGCTAAATCATATAATACTAAATGCATGTACAGCTGCTTACCATCAGGTGCACCATCGCTGATAACCATTTCTGCCTTTTCGCCATCAAAGTGGCTTAATATGTGTTCAACCGTGCTTTGTTTGGTTATATCGCCCTGGATCTGTATTACTCCTTCCAGAGGCGCCTACATAATTACACAACCACCATTTAGCGACAAGTTAAAAGAAAATTCCCGTATACATTCCCTGTCCCTATCCTTTCCCCGTCTTTTGACTGAAATACAAATATGTTGCCATTTTCTGCGCTAGTCGCCCCACTCACCATCTCTTGTAAATCCACAGCAACTATCTTGGCTTTCTTTTCTTCGGTTCCTCTAATTTGTTATTAATTCAAATGATGTTGAAGCACATTTAAACTATTTGTATATTCCGCCCGTCATGTTGCCACTACTATTTCCAAAAGATTAGAACCTTTACCAAGACCACATTTAGACTTACCTAACATTCAAACTCAGTACTTGTGACCAACTACCAGGAGCCGCGCATAAATCGACAACTTTTGATACCCCTATAGCGCACAAATTTACCCATTAAACCTATTAGAAATGAGTGTCTTGTATTTGGCAGATCATGCGTGACTGTTTAAACCTGTTACCTTCAAAAATATTAAATTCTTCATCTATCTGCAACAGTTTATATGCACTACGAGCCCTCCAGCCTTCTTCCTTGGCCTTCCTATAATAAATATCGCGTTTGTCTTTTGACGACTTTCCCATTTTATACTTTGTTTTAAACCGCGACTTTCTTTGAATAAAAATAAAGCAGTAACAATATATTATTTTGTCGAATTGTAAAAAATGATTTTGAATTGCTTGATTTTAGATTCCTTTTGCTTTTAATCTTTGTAACAAATAATATTGAAAATGTAAAATAAAAAAAATAAAAGCAACGGAAAGGAAAAAACTTGTAAACTTCGGTAATAAAAAAAGCAATGGAAGGAATAACTTGATGGAATTAGGTAGTAAAAAGTTGAGTCCTGTTGATGTAAAAAAAAATAAAAAAAATTAAAAAAAAATTACATTCTGTCGGGTTGAAATAAAAATCATCAACGAGCTAGCCAGATTTTGGATCGAACTAATAAAACGAAATAAATATTTGCATCGATTTTACCCGTATATTATTATCTTTCCAATTTATCTCCTTGGTACCCAATTGGGCAATATTTTTGTACCAAACACAATCAGTTATTGAAACGGTCATGTTTTTATATCAAAAAGCGTAGTAGCCTTTGCTCAGTTCCGGGTATTGACTGAACCTGTTTTCTACACTGGTTCTCGTGGTTCTGGATATCTCAGATTAATATCAGAAAACAGACTATCAATAAGATCAATTTAATTCAAAAACGTCCATCATACACATACCCTGGTTTCAGCCTTTCTATAGCCATAGTTTTAACAATAGTGTGCAAAAAACTGGGCTTCACGGCCAAATGCTTATATAATTAGAACCAAAGGTATTGGTATTGTTAATTCAAAATTCCACCCACGACCACTACTAAATAAAGTACATTAAGTATGCGGTGTGATAATCTAAACCAAATAAGCTGCTTTGGTTTGGATAGAAAGAGTGGCTCTGCAATAGTAGCAGACACTGATTTAATGACACTCTGTAATTCCAGCCACATCAATCATTGGCTTGAATTCAATGCGTCACTCAAAAATTTAGGCAGTATACGTTTAAGGCACTAAATGCGTGATTGTAATGATTTCAAAACGGCATACGTACTTGGCCTAAAAATATTTTAATACAACCCGCTCAGTTGTTTTGTGACTGTTGTGTACTTTGAAAGCTGATGTGGAATGCTCAAAAAGCAAAACATGACTTTTGTGGCAGGGCGTATTGTAAAGATTTGTTGATACAACATCACAAGTGTAACAGAGACTTAATACCGATTGGAGACAACAATGGTGGTACATGTATGCCCAAAACAGAATCCTCAATAACGCTACTTCTTTGGAGAAAGAAAAAACAATGTGTTTGTTCGCTGACAAATATTTGGAACTATAAAGCATAGCTGTATTGTTATTAGAACATACAGACAACTCTGGTGCATTAAGCCAAATATCAAGTGGCAATAACAATGGTAGCTGTAAGATAGAACAAGCATTGATACACAAGCTAACTATGCTTTTGCTTTTAGCTGTTGCAATACTGACATTGTATTTATTTTAACAGGCCTTTGATCTTAAATGTATCTTTGGTGGTGTTTTAAAAGCATACCAGAGGCAAAGGAAAAGTCACAATGCATCGCATGTTTACTAGAGCGAACTCTACAGAATCTTTTGATCTATCTGATTTTTCCTTTGTCAAGAATAGGTGCCACGAGATTATTGGGTGATGGTAATGGAAATAGGGTCTGTTGATTTTTTGATTGGTGTTTAAAAATAAAACGCCTGTTACAAATCAACATATAATACATTTTCAGTAGAACATAATACACAATAGTGCCTATCAATAGAACATGTACGTGGATTGTTTTGGTAGTGTTCAAAACAAGTAAGTTACAAAATTGGTTACCAAAACGATTCTAAAATTGTAATGGAAATTAAAGTTACTAATCAAATTGAGTTCGAACTTAGCAAAAACGATTAATTACTTCTGAAAAAAATCAAGTGTAACAGTTAAAACTCTACTTTTTATCGAGAATTTAAACGCCTGAAATAGCAATTTGATCTTAATTAGTGTTATGCTTTTTTTGGTGGAGAATGAATTGAAATAAAAGTAATAACACTAATAATTACTAAGGCCAATTAAGGTTTGGTTTACCAAATACTATTTTATTAATTTTAAATTAAAAAGTAAAAAAGCAAGACTTTAAAAAAAGTATAAAATTTCAGCCTTGGATTCAGATTTTGTTATTAGTTTTGGTAACTTTTTATTTTATTTTATTTTAATTTACTTTACTTTCTTATTTGGAAGATTTTTCTTGATACTATTTTTTAGTCAAATAACTTTGTAAACAATTACAATCAAGTGTATCAAGCTTAAAGATCCATCTGCGATTTCCGTTGTATCCTTTAATGCTTTTTAGCTTATAATTGTCCAAATTTAAATTAACAGCAATACCAAAGACAATATCAGCAACAGCGATAAGAACAGCAAGAGCAACAGAAGCGATTGGTATTTGGGTTATATAACACAAAATACCCGAACCTTGGTTTCCATTTTTTGACAACAAAGAGAAGACCGTACCAACCTTAGTAGAAGATTAGGCAAGATAAAAGAAAGATAGAAAAGCTGGTAGTAGCGGTGGTGTTATAAAGTAATTGAAGCCAAGCACCAATAAGCTGTAATTTATTTGGTTTACGTCTCATAAGTGTTAGTTTGCCGTGGCTAACAGGTTCTAAGATATCAGCCACGAGTACCGTTGTGAATACAGTGTACACTGAACTGCAGTCGATATATAGCTTAAGAGCCCAAACACAATAATTATACACATCTATGTGAATAGTAAACTTTTAAAAGTTTATTCGTAACAACAGCAAAAACAATAATATATTTTTACAGTTAAAGCAAGATGAAAGATAATTCAGCAGATGTTATCGCTAGTAAGCCTGAAACGCTTTGGATACAGATATTTGATCCTCACACCGACTCTATATTATACGTAAACCCTGAAAACGGAGACTGTAGCTCAACTCGACCTGACTTTGGTATAATGTAAGTTTTTCAGGCAGTTTATAACCATTAAAGTATTGATTAGGGTAGCTAACCGTACAGTTTGCTTACCAAGACACGGTATATGGCGCTTAAATAGTGTTGAATCAAAATCAAAACAAAAACAAAACTAAACCAGTATTATTTTTTTAAAAAAATATCGATAACAGAAAAGAAAAAGACGAAAATGGCGAGTGGTGGGAGCTGATAGACGAAGAAACGGGCATACCGTATTATTACAATCCTTTACTGAAACAAACTGAATGGGAGCCCCCAAGCAGATCCACAATCATATCAGCCGAAGCATTTTTGGTAAGCTTGGATTCCGGTGATACAAGATATATTCATTTAAATGTTATATATGTATGGATGGGCGAATCGAGTTGATTTGACATTGTCATTAATGTGTACTTGTGGTGCAAAATTAGAACTCTGGAAACGAAGGGAAGCGGTTGTCAAAAAAAGTGGTCTTTCTAGCGCAAAATCTACCCAACGAAGGCAATGACGATGACCTTGACAGGAGAGGTGAGACTGATGGGGCATACATAGCGCTAAACGGAGAAGGTACACGCGGCAGTGGAAGTGGAGGGGGGGGGGAAGACAAAGATATTAACAAGGATGATGACGTAGAAGGGTCCTATGAATATTCAGAATATTTGGGGGGTAAGCTGAAATAAATGCTCTGCCATTATTTAGAAGAATCGCAACTATAAATTGCGGTATAGCAGCACAATTATGATTGGTGCCAATTACCAATGAAAATTATGCCATAATAGTTATTAAATTGCATTATGTCTGTGCTGGCGAGCCTTTTACTTTAGTTTATTCTTGCTTAATTTTGCTTTAAAAAAATGCAATAGGTGGAGGGGAAAAGGATAGCGAGGGCAACCCAATAACTATATTGGTCGATAAGGAAGATAGTGTTGAGGGTAGTAAAGACGCTTCAAGAAGGCTAAAAGAAAAAAGAGCAAGCAGATATAACCAGTTGAGAGTGGAAGATGGCAAGAATGTCTTAAAAACGCAGAAAGGCAGGCCAGGAAGCAAAGGCTCAAACCTCTCCCAAAGCTCGGGGATATTTAAAGCTTTAAACATTGGGCCACAGAACGAAGATACGGCAACAAGCGATTTAGACAATTCAGAGCTAAGCAATGACGAGAGAAGCTTTATACTAGGATGGGAGGCGTTTTTAGAGAAAGGGTTGACTAGTCCAAATGCAGAAGGCAGCTTAGAAAGCAGAGACAGATACCAGGATCAAGACCAAGACCAGGACCAGGACCAGGACCACAGTAACTATCAGGAAGAAGGCAATTTGGTATTAGGAAAAGTAGCCAAGTCAACGTCTGTGCAAGAAACTGTACTAAATGCTAGCATTGAAATAAGTAAAAGCGTTGATGTCAATGATGGCGAAGAAAAGGGTAGTGATAAGATGCACACCCAGGAAAAATTGGACACAAATAAAAAGAGTAAGTTTTTGTACGGTAGGCTTTAGTATTGTTTATAATAGGGGAATGTGTATATTGCTAGATAATATTTAGCTTGGCTATTTCTGCTTTTTATCACTGGTGATTTTATGAAATGCGTACTAAAAGACTACTGATGGTAATAATTTTAGAGAAACGGATTATACGAGATACAAAATTTGATATGAGCAAATCAAGAAATCGCGACCAAAGCTATTCAGGTAGTAGCTCTGATTCTGATGATGACAAAAAAGGGAATGGCGAGTCGCTAGCAGTAAGTTACCAAATCGACTATTTATTCCTTCACTAAACTGTTTTTTTTCTTGATTTTGTTGAAGTCTGGCAGTTCATTTTTTTTTCTAAAAATAAATAAAATAAAATTGATGGGTAAAATGACTGACAATATAATTGATATAGGACTTTCTCAAATCCGGGAAACTTGACCAGATGATGGAATCTAGCAAACGTAAGTAAAATGGATGAATCAAAATATTTTTATACAACCAAACAGCACCAGGTCTGTTGGGGCATTTGTTTAAACGCCAATATGGTGCAATAGCCTACCACTTACCCATATTGGTTTGCTGATAATAATATCAATGTAGCAGCCAGCGAGGGGATTTCTAAGGCTCAAAATTACAAATCAGTCAAGGACCCAAGCGCCATTATAGAGGACGTTACAAGCTACCTGCATTATATGAATTATTCAACAGAAAACTTTGTGGAGCGTAAGGGGGGTTTGTTCAAGAAGAGGCTGTCATTGAAAGATCAACAATCATTTACAACAGATTCACTGAGTCAACCACTGCTGAGTATACATAAACAGTATAATAAGGAGGCGATCAAACTTTTTCGAACAATCCAACAAGTTATGGGAGACAGGGAAAACACTGAAATGGCTATTAGTGTTAAAGATATCCAGTATGTACTGAATTTAGGCCAAAACGTAGCAGCCTTGCACGATGAGATTTATGCACAGCTGTGTAAGCAGCTGGTAAGAAATCAGAACTGGAAAAGCTTGCGGCGGGGGTGGATACTAATGGCTGTAATGTCGTCGGCTTTTGTCCCAACTGAAAAGGCGTTTAAACAAATACATGCTTTTGTTGCCGACCAAGCGTTGAGGTATAAGAAAAGTATAGGCGTGCTACCAATATATAGGCAGCTGTCCATGATAATAGCGTATACACATTCGAGGCTTGCAAAGACCAAGCGGGCTGGCGGAAAAAACTCGCCATACTCGCTAGAAGATATAAAGCTGGCCTTAAAGGCGCCAACGCGGCCGCCGCTTTTTGGCGTTACGCTCGAGGATATAATGAAGGAGCCCGAGTATGTTGACAAGGATTTACATATTCCCTTGTTCTTGAAGCTCATTGTAGAAAAAATCATCGGTCTGGGCGGACCCAAAACAGAAGGAATATTCAGAATACCTGGAGATCTGGATGGGGTCATTACCTTGGTAAGCATTATAAAAGACATTACAACCGTTCCATTTATAAGTCAAGCCAATAAGAGCACGCGTGGAGGGAAAGGGGGGGAGGGGTGCAGATGCAGTGTGAATCCATATAAAGAAGGATTGAATCGAATTGGTCTATATTATACTATATTATATTATACTGAATTGAGTTGAGTTGGACTAACATGAAATTGATTGGATAAAATATGGATTATGATTAACTAGCGATTACGGTCAGAGGCTGGGGATTTAGAATTCAGCAAAATCAAAGATGTTAATGTGTATGCTTCATTGCTGAAAGAGTGGCTGCGTGAGCTGTTGTTGCCACTAATCCCAACAAGCGACTACCTGTTGTGTATAAACAACCCCAGTAACCCGGAAATAGCCCACAAAGTGGTGTTGCGTTTGCCGCCAGTCTATTATAGAACCACGATGTTTTTGCTGAACTTTCTGTCTTTGATGGCAAAGCCGGAGAATGTGGAAAAGTCAAAGATGGATGTAGCAAACCTAGCTCTAGTGTTTTCGCCTTCGTTTTTGAGGTCGCCTGTAACCGATATGAAATTAGCTCTCACTAACTCTTCGTGCGAACAAGAGTTTGTCAAAACATTGATAATTGATCCACCAAAAGAGTAACAGCTGTTATAAAAACATCGTGCTAACCAATACATTTACAGCTTGATACTTTAGTTCTGGAACTAGCTCTCTTTTTTAATTATAAACATTTGTATACTTTTTGTAATAATTGCCGAATAATTTAATCATTAAAAACAGTCGCCGTACTCTTGGAAGCTTGATCACCATCCCATTAGTGTTATAGTTGGTGCTAAATCATAGACACCGCGTGACGAACTTTATCTGGCAAGACACGCTAACTAGGTCTAAAGTAAATCAAAAGACAGTATTAAGATTAAAATAAATGTAGAAACAAAGTGTGACTATAGCTAGTTGAAAAAAAAACAAAAAAAAAAAACAAAGGGTGTGAAACAAATGGTACAAGTATTCTGGCAAGTTGGAATTGGGTAGATTGGCAATACAACCATATCAATGGTTTATTCCTAAAAACCCAACTATTATAAGTATGGTACCAAACAAGTATGTCATGTTGAACTGTGTTCCTTTAAATAACACATCACCTAAAATGCTCAAAGGGATCTAGTAAATAATTAAAAGCAATGTTAAAAAATGATTTTACAATATAGCTGATTCGATAATCTTTTTTTTGCTTTTATATTTATGCTGTGATTCTAGCGATTGTACAGCCTGGTGCAACTAATAAATTAAACTTACTGTGAACGAAAGCCCAAGCGTGACTGTTAGCGGTGACGTCTAAGAAATGTGATGATGAAATGATGGAAGGGAGGATATAGTAAAAAAAAAAAATGAGAATGGGATTGGTGTTGATCAACTAACCAAACACAAACACAAGCACAAGCATAAAAGTATGGGGTAATAATAAACTAGTATTCTGGACTGACCATCATAACGGCTAAAACCCACAAGTAATCGGACAAACAAGTGCCCACAAGCGCATTGATGACAATCATTAGTTGTAGCCGGGTAGATCCAGGGAGCTCAAACTTTTCAAGGCCCAAAATATTTAGAATTGAAATTACGGGCCACATGCAAAGCAAACACGTTAGTCCAACACTTCCTAAAAACAGCAATGGGTCCATTTCTTTGTTTGGACTGCCATCAGCCTGGGGTTCCTCGCCATAATCCTCGTATTCTTCGTCATTGAGAATCCAACTTGATGTTTCTGTGCTGTCGTATTGAAGCTCGCCTATAATCAAGTTTGTACTGGAGTTGACTCTGGACCCCAGCGGATTTCCTGACCTCCTTTTAAAGTTAAAATCATCGCCCATCGTCCATCTTTTTAGCAGAATTGTATATAAACCATAGAGCGCTGCACTGCTTAGTGCCAATAAATTGCCCAGTACCGGTCTATGATCAGGGTTGATCTTGTTTGGATCTGTTACTTCTTGTGAAGTGATTAGATACACTCCCCAGAAACTAAAAAAAAAATTCAAAAATAAACGTCAAAGAAAGTTCAAAATGAAAATGTCAACGCCAAAATACAAAGAAAAATATGTTTTGGTTGATATATTTTCTTTAAACTACAGCCAAGAGTATCAACGACAATGGGTACAAAGTGTTGATTTGTATAAACTTGACTTGGTCTATTAGCCTACCTTATCAATATCGAAATTACTTTTTTCATTGTTATTATCTCCACCCTTAATATTCCGCCAATAAAGAGAGTAAATATCCCTGTTTAACACCACAAGAAAAAAAGAAGAAAAAGGCAAGAGCAAGAGCAAGAGCACGGATGTTACTAGAGCTATTTTCTAATATTTATACACACAAGCGCTTTGTTTACCCGCGCTATATATGGATGTACGTTCTATTAGCAAATACCTGAAGTGGAGCTTAGAATTGTCGAACTAGAAACCGTTGTAAACGCCAATGATGAGTTTTGAAATGCCGAAGCAAAGAATCGCAACACGCTGAACTTCATTCCAATGACAACAGTCTACAATTATTCCATCAAAAAAAAAAAACTATCAGCAACAACTTTGGGAGCAAGGAAAGGTCACGTATCACAAATACGATCATGAATTAAAAGTTGGGTGCAGTCTAGCTGGGTTTGAAATATAAAAAAATCGGTGGTATTGTGAGTAGTCATGAATCCCATGGACATCATACAGATATTGAAGCCTTACGTTTTTTATTTTTTCAATAGCTTCGTTTCGGTCGTAATTCCTCAGTAGCGCATTGACAACAGCGGGTGTTGCGGATTTCCTACAATAGACAATAACTTTGAATATTAACAAGCAACCTCAATAAACAGCAGAGTATATGATGTTGTGAAAAACTGTGATGAAGCTATAGGTCTATAATTGGATAGAAAAAAAACATCCAGGCCATGTTCATACCTTTTGAAAGAACTCAGATATCGTTTCCCATAGTCCCAAAGAAACGGCAGGATGTAAATCACAAAGGTGGAGGTGTTGATGTAGGTAACAAAATAGGGCTTTACATACTTTTCTTCGCCAAACAAATACTATTTAGCACCAATTTTGTTTAAAGTATATTTATAGTCGAGGTTGTGCATGCAATACCAATTTGGTATTCAACGAAAAAAAAAATACAAATATATATATATATACGCTTTTCTATTAGAAACACGAATTATCTTTTGCTTTTGCTTTTGCTTTTGAAATAGAAATAGAAATAGAAATGAAATAGAAAATGTTTACTTACGCTAACAAAGAAGGAAGAAGAGACCCATATCAAAACGACACAAAACGTCAATATAACACCTACTCGCTCTCGAGTCAATATCAATTCCGACATACTTTTGTCTTTGCATTCCTCCATGAGACTGGAAACCTTCTTGCTTCAAATACCGTGTCCAAAAGCTAGAATGGTGCCTAGCCGAGATTACTAAACAAGGCTGGACAGTAAATTCAGCTGTAATTGGTTTATATAAAACTGGTATAGAAAGAGATGTGTAGCAGTCGAGTATGCTGCTATGCTTATGAATATTGCAACACTGGCAAAGAAAAATAAAAGAATGAGGGGAATCTATACCCTGTTTAAATACTTAGACTTTTGTGTTGAAAAGAAGAAAAGACGTAAATGTTCATATTATCTTCTTGTTTTGACAAGTGCGTTTAACTTTTTTTACTTACTTGATTTTTTTTTCAATTTTCCTCCCGAATGATAAAAAGGGCAAAAACTGTTTGAATTTGAGATCCGAGGCAATGAAAAAAGGTCAATCAATCAATCACGGGGATATATATATTCCTTAACTTTTTATTCACGCAAAACTATTTGGCGACCATTCCGACTCTTTTTCTTTTTTCTTCATTTTTTATTCAACGGGAACTTTTAATTTATAGTGTTGTATTTGATTAGATTGACTAGGTTGTTGTAAAACAAGCCAAAGTTTCTTGAATAAAAGTTAAAGCAAGATGTATATATATATATTGGTAGAAGAGTGTTTTTAAAAACATTGTTGTAGCTGCTGCTGCTATTTTAAAAAAAATAGATAAATCCAACTAGGCAAGCACCAAAGAAAGAGAAATAAAGAACCAAAGTTTTAATCCCGTCCCCCCCCCCCCCCCACCTATCACACTACCATTAGACCAACAATATTTGATAATTTTTAACTAGAGTGTTGGGAAAAAAAAAAAAAGAAAAAAAAGAGTAATCAAACTAAAACAAAACAATTGAACCAAATAAACAAAGAGTTGGCAATGAGGCAACTAGTTTGAAATCAAAGAGTTTCTGGTTTCCAAAAGATCCTTGTACCTGTCTTGCAAAGCCTTTTCGGTGGTGTTTAGGTCATCTACCTTTTCGATCAAGTACGCAATGCGACTAGGAATGCTAATGCTTTCACAGCTAGCCAAGAACTTGAACGAGTTGTTCTCAAGTCTTGCTTGCTCCAAGTCCCTGTGAGACGACTGGATCTGGGCAATAAGGGACTTTGACCGTGACTGGTACCCGCCAAGCAAAACAGAAAGCTTCTTTTCGGCCTTTGTAGCCAACGTGGCGTCACGAGCCATGTGTTTGTGGCGCTTTTCAAGAAGAGACTTGTGGATCAGGATGGAGTCGGAGTGGCTAAGGGAAGATTTAGGAAGGAACTCGGACTTGTTTGGCACCCAGACAGAGTCGTTTACAGGTTCAGGCAGTGTTGGGGAAAGTTTGGGATGTTTGTAGTGGGCAGATGCGTGGGAGAGGTCAAGCTCACGTAGCACCAGCTCACGTGCCTTCTGAAGGTCTGAATCATCGATTGGCTCGAGGTCAGCGTTTTTGAGGTGCTTCAGATGGTCGGGCAATGGCGGGTGCGGCAGACCATTTACAACGTATGGGTAGTGGAATCGGTCGTGGATGACAATGTTGGCCATTTCCGCGTTGATCAGGTCTAGAGCTACGGTGATTTCCTTGGACACAAACCTGCAGGATTTGCGGAGTTTTTCCAGCTCTACATACTGAGGCCTTGGAAGTCCCATCTGGACGGCCTTGGACCTACGCAACAGTCGCTTCTGCTCCTCTTCAATCAGCAGCTTTGCAGCTCGCTTGTCAGCCTCCTCTCTATCCTCAACAAATGATTGGGCCTTTGCGCCTGACTGTCCTTGACCGTCTGGATCTTCGCTGCTGGCTTCAGGCATCACTATTTCAAACTGGTTCTGTGGCTTTGGGAGATTCAGAAGCTTCAAGCCTAGCTGAGCCTTCTGGTTCTTGGCCAGTGCCAAATCCTCCCTCCGTGAACTGTTCCCAAACTCCGAAGGCGTGTTCAGCCCCAGCTCGTCTCTCAGCGGTGTAGGCATTGACCCCGGCGTAGACTTCCACGCGCCTGGGGTCGCTGTCACGTCGCCAGCTCTTCGTGGAGTGGTGAGAAAGCTGGGTGTCTGAACTGCACTTGACCTTGGCGTGATTCCGCCATACCCTGTGCCTGCACTTGCATGCAGCGGTGTGTTTTCCTCGCCCAGCAGCGGTGTCTGCTGTGCAGTCAGTCCAATCAGGTTCATTGCCTCTGCCATCACATTGTCTGCCTGTGCCGGCTTCTGCGGTGTTCTTGCCACCAAATCTTGCCTGGACTGGTGCGAGTAGTCGCTAAGCAATGTGCCTGAGGCTGCGTGTTCCGACTCGACCAAATGCTGTGCTTGCTCGCCCTGCATTGCTATTCTCGCTATCGTCTCCAGCTCCACGTCGCTTACCTGCGGTGCTGGGAGAACCAGCTTCTTCCGTGTTAACAGTCTTTCGTTCTGCTCCTTGGCCAACACTGCCGCATCCAGCTTGCTTCTGATAAACGATGCCCCATCCCCCCCATCCTTTCCCTCCTGCTTGCGCTTCTTCTCTTGCCGCTCCTTAATCGCATCCTCCTCCCTCTCCCACCTCTTTTTCGGCTCAAGCTCGTCTAGTCTCTTTCCCGTAAGCTTCCCCTGAATCCCACTTGCCTTCAGCTCCTCTGTCGTGTCGTAAAACCCTGGCATCGCCTTTTTTTCAAACGGAATGTCTGCATTGTAATCAAGGTGCTTCAGCTTCTTCTTCTTCTTCGTCTCAATTCCTGCTGCCTTCAACTCTCTCCTCTTTTGCAACGCCGCCAACCTCCGCGCCTCCTCCAACTGCTTCTCCCGCCCCTTCCTCTTCGCCTTCTTTCCCTGTGTATTCGCCAACCTCGCTCGCGCCTCTGAAAGCATCTCCTTTTCGTCCTCGTCCATATCAACCGGATCTGGCCTCGCTGGCTTGGTTTCCGGATCCGGATCTATCTCTCCCGGTCTAAGCCTCCTAATCTCCTCCGCTGTTATGTCCCTCGTCTCCCCTCCCTCTGGCCCCTGCAACCCCAAATCTTCCTTTCCCCTCGACATTTGCGCCTCTGCATCGTCCAAAAGCTTCTGGTACCTTTCCAAACACTGCGCTGGTGTTCTGCCTACTATAGGCGCTATCGTTCGCCATTGTGTTGGCATCAATTTTGCCAAATGCAACAACTTTTCATCCTCCTCTTTCGACCATTCAGTCTATGAATCCATTTTATCCCCTTTATATTAATAATCTACCTCTCCCCACCCATTAACCTCTTTTCCCAACACAATCTCTAGAATCAAACTTGTACAGTTTCTGCAAACATAAAACAGAAAAAACTCCAAGTGCCCTATACTATCTTGCTATACAGCTCAGTTCAAAAAAAAATAAATTATTACCCCCCACCAAATATATCCATACTCATTCTTACCTTTTTAATTGATGGATCCAACCATTCAAACCAACGCGCCTTGCACTGCTTCGGTGTTTTCCTAACCAACAGCGAGGAAATTCGTGCCCACTGATTTTTTCCATATTTCATCACCGCCGCTTTAAGGATTTCATCCTCAGTGTTCTTCCAAACACCGCCTAGCAACATGCACGTTTTACTCTCCCTTTAGTTTTTTTTACATTCACTAACCCTAACTCCAACCCAAACCTAAACATATCTTTGAATGTAATTCTTACCCTTAATAATAATTCTCATCGCGTTTAAATTATCCTTTTCTAATGTTTATACTCCTCTCTTTCCTACTTTCTTTTCTACGTTCTTTCGTTTTACTGTTTGTCTTTATATTCGCTATTTTGGTGTTTTACTTGCAAGAATTTTAAAATAACAATGGATAAGAGCAATTTATATCTATAACATCTAGATCTAATATTGATTGATTCCAAATCTCGTTCAAAAGTCAAGCCCAATTGAAACAAATTCAAATTTAAAAAAAAAAATACTACTATTCATCCTTCATTTCATTTATTTGACTTTGACTGACTTGTTATTTTTCCTTCATTTTCTTTAAACATTTGTTTTTTTTTGTTTTTTTTTGCTAATTAAACTAATTTATTAACTCGGACCAGTTTCTTTTTCTAGAGCTTTTATTGGAACATTTATCAATGTTTGGCGTTTCGTCTTCTAACCCTAACTCTACTTTTACCAATGGATTCAACTATTTCCAATGCTGAATCGACCAATAATCTATATTTACATATATTCACCTTTACTATCATTTCTCTGATCTTTTCAATTAAAAAACACTAGTGAATGACACAAACATTCAATTTTTCAAGCAACTCAACATCTCTTCCTTATACGAAATATAATCCCAGGTCGCACCATCCTATTTCCCTGCACTAGCTATTGCTATTGAATGGAAGAGAAAGAGGAAAAGAAACAGAAAAAGAAACAGGAAGGAGAAGGAGGGGGAGAAACCCAGGTACACTTAACTGATCCCATTGACGCCCTATTTGCAAGTCGCCATTTGAAATAAGAGAGAACTTGTGTTTAACATGATCAACCTTATTCTAATTTTGGACCTACCGTCGGCGTCTAAAACCGGAAAAAAATGTATTTATTGATGTCATGCCATTTAACTATCCGACTAATCAACTGGCCTTCAATAGCTTGATCGTTTTATCGATATAAAATCAGTTCTACCAACTCTATTGTTTTTTTTCATTTGGATTTGATTATCAGGTCTGTTTTTTTATTAACAGTTAAAGAATTCGAGTTTTACCAAATCAACTCCAAGTTCAGTAAATTGTGTAATTTGAGACAATCAGGCCATACCTTTATTTCCCTGCATTTTGTAAACTGTTGGATTTGCTTTCCAACTCAAAATCACCAGTCTTCTCCAGCTTTACAGTTTTGACATAAAGCCAAATACTCAAGTTTTTAGATCCTACAGATCTCGTCTTTTGCCTTTTGCTTTTGCCTTTGCTTTTGCTTTTGCTTTTGCCTTTGCTTTTGCTTTCTGGTCTCAGCAGTTGGAACAGATAACAATACAGGCAGCATATATTTCCGTTGGTTTTAAAAGCAGCTCTGTATTTTTTACAATATTTAACCCTAAAATCTGTAACTTGTACCACGTCCTACTCTTAACATCGTGTCCTAATCCCAACAACGTGACGCTGGTCGCCATATACACACAGATTAAGGCTCAAATAATCAATAGATTTGACTTCCCTGGTCTTCTTACCAACACCAACTCTAAAAAGCGCATCAATGCCTTTGCTTTGGATTATGGTTTGGGTTATGTTTACTGTGAGTATATGGTGATTTTTTGTGGTATGTTGGGGTGTTCTGCTTACTTTTGGTTTATCGCAGCTGTTGGCAACATGATTTCATCGAAGTCCCAATCTACCAGCTCGATACTGGGCAACAAAATAATTGCTTTGGATTTGATATCTATGCCAATAGCAATCCAATGACGCTTTTGATTATTCTCTCCACTTTCAATTGAATTCTTTATCAGCTTTCAAGAGCAAATTTGCCTATATTATTGGGTGACAATTAAGTTTCGTCCGTATTAGCATTAAAATCGCTCTAATTAATTCCTCAGTTCTTTTTTCTCTGCTTTTTTCTCCAATTGCTTTACAAAGCTTACTTTAATTTTATATCAATTTATTGGTGGGTTCAACTATTAACTAGACATTTAAAAAGAAAGAAGAAAAAAAAAAGCCTTCATTTTGAGTTTTTCTCCAAATTTACTCTGTAAAAAGCAGTATCAATATTTTTTTTTCTTGTTGGAAAAAGCTACTTGAACTTTATCAGCATTTGAAAAAGTGATTTGGATAAATAAACAGTATCTAAAAAGTCGCTACCATTTTAAAGGTGAATTGCTTTTATTTATAGAATAAAATCAAGTAAAAACAACGAAAAAAAGTAAGTCAAACTCGCAATCTTAAATACTACATATTTCACTTTGCTATAACCTCTGTCGCTTACTCCATCTGTTCATCTCTTTCCGGTTTTTTAAATCTCTTGGTTAAATCCATTTTAGATCCTTGCTTTTTAGTTAATCGAAATGAACGCTGCACGCATGATTATGAGAGGATCGGTTGGCAAACAAATTGCCAATCCAATCGCCCGCTCCCAATTCTCAGGTAAGTTTCAACGCTAATCGCTATGTGCACACATCATTTACCTATTCTTTTCGCTACACAATATGCTTCTTTGTCTTTTTTTATTTTATTTAAAACACACAATCACACACATTTCAAAGCAAGCGAATATAAATAAACCATGACAATTTTTTTATTTTAGTCTCAAAGAGAATGTACTCAAGTGATCATGAAGAGACCTACGAACAATTCACCAATCGTTATGTCAAGTTCTTTGAAAATGTTGACGATCAATTTGAATTACGCCGTGGATTGAACAATTGCTTTTCCTACGATCTTGTACCCGATGTTTCCATCTGTGAAGCCGCCCTGCGCGCTTCCCGCCGCATCAATGACTACCCTACCGGCGTCAGAGTCTTTGAGGCTTTGAAGGCCAAAGTTGATGCTCCATCCCAATATACCCAATTCTATGAAGCGTTGAAGCCAGTCAAGGATGAATTAGGCATCCTTACTGTTGACGAAATGAACCTTTAAGTGTAAAACAAATTCAAGTTTTATTCTACATCGACTCTAACAGGTTTATTTAACATCAATCATATGCTTTTTTTTCACAAAAATAAAATTAGTAAAACCAAAACTACTATTCGACTTTCCCTCCCCCCTTTTTCCTGTTAATGGTAGTTTCAATGTTGTGTTGGTATATATATATATCATGCACACAGCAGCTTTACAGTTTGGTGCTACTACACGTACACTCGTTTTTTTTTTATAAAAGATGATGGCACGCACTGGTCTGTTTTGCGCCTTTAACATAAGTTTAAATATCAAACTAAAGTTTATAACCAAACGTTTGAGATTGCCAATGACACTCTTATCTACGTACTGCAGTAGTATAACTAGCGCTTAAGTTGGGCCAAAGGGGTAGCTTTATTTATTAGTTTATTAAAGAAAAAACAAGCAGAAAAACATTCGCTTATTACTAGCGAGTAGTCATGATATACCTTTGAGTATATCCATGCACTTTATGCTGTTAAACAAACATGGCTATATCACTACAATATCAAGCACACAAAGCAAATGAGCACTGCACAGAGTGGTGTATACAAGGTACACAGCGCGCCGTATCAGGTTATATGTCTGATACTTGGTCTGTGTTGGTTCTAGAACCAAATTAAAATACACCAGCTGTTTTGCTCTGAAAATATCAACATAAACTTTATATTAATTTTGACGGGGATAAATCAAGATAAGCCATGCTGCTTGGTTTATACAACGTGTGCGTTTTATTTAATTGCCCACATTTCGTTATTGCCGCCCAAAAATAACTCGTTCGATTTAACTCTCGTTTAAAACCCAACTTTCAAATGCTATTTGCTAGCAAAGTAGCTAAACTTGTGGGCAATAAAAATATATGTGATATTTATGGATATTTTATCCACTTTGCCAACATCAAACAAGAAATAAGCCAAGATTAAAAAGCAGATGAGCAAAACAAAGGAATTTGGATTTTGGATTTTGGAAATTGCTTTGCAAAATGGGATATAATCAAATAAAGTCACGCTTTATTTAATATTGCACTAGAATTTTCAACCACAGGCTCTAGCAAGCCAAATTGATCGATTTATTATTCAGCTTCCTGCAACTTATTGAAAGTCGCTACTAGGCCCAGCCTTCAAGATAAAGTCTTTTTCCTGCAACATAAAGCAGCACCTCTTTTAACTCCCAAGTTTTTATTTTTCAATAATAAACCAACAAAACAAAAACATAAAATAATCAAAGTTAAAGTGTAACAGTAAAAAAAAACAAACAAAAATGGCAGTTAAGTTTAGCAAAAGCTTGGTGACTTTATACTCCTACAAAACGTGTCCATTCTGCCAACGAGCTGCTATGGCATTGATGGAGGCAAAAATTCCGTATGAAAAGGTCGAAATAGACCTAAAAAACAGACCCGAGTGGTACACCAGTGTGAACCTGTCAAAAAAGGTTCCGGCTATCAGGCTAGTGGATGGTGAAATTCTTACTGAATCAATGGTGATAGCAGAATACGCAGCAGACCTGAAGCCAGAGTTCCGTTTGATGCCAGCAGACGCTCTAAGTAGAGCAAAAGTTCGATTGTTTATTGATTTTTTATCTGGCAGTGTACTTCCTCTTTTTAATGGAATATTAAAAGAACAGGACAGCACCAAGCGCAAGTTGGACTGGGAAAAGGCTATCGATGTGCTTCGTAAAGCCAATACTCTTTTGAAAAAGCAGTCACCGCACGGTCCATACTTTTTGGGCGAGGACTTTAGTATTGCCGACATTGCTACAATCCCAATGGTGGATCGCCTCGAGTTAACCGGTCGCTTTTTTAATTACAGTTTTGGCGATAGCGACTCTTTGAGCAGAATACTCAAGTGGAGAGACGCGTGTAGATCAAGAGAGAGCTATAAGAATTCTGTCGCAAGCGAAGAGGATCTTGTTGAGCACTACCAAGGACTGATTCCCAAATAGTTTATTATTTTATGCCATATCTCCACACCAAATTACATTACATTACACTAGCGCTTATTCCGCTTCACCAAAATTGGCCAAAAGCTGCGTCTTTTGTTGCTTTCCCTTATTTAAAAAAACCGTTTATCATGACTCTAATAAAGCTTGAATAAAAAATCTGACAAAATATATTGAAAACTATACAATATTCTAGTTATAACTGCGACTGTAGCTGTGGCTGTGCTTGTGTGTCGACTATGGCAGTGCGCCCCCCCCCCCCCCC
>LUVW01000003.1:501882-549162 GCA_001661515.1 Capniomyces stellatus
CCCCCCCCCCCCCCTGTGCTCATATCGGGTCTATTCAAGACAAATTATACTGTTAGATACGTATTAAATATGTTTACCAGTGCATGTATAATTATAAGACTTGGTAAATAAATCGCCTACCTCCCAAGTCGTCATCAAAATCAAGCAATTGTGATTCGATGAGGCTGTTTATGCTTTCGCTCAAGCTGTTCGGTTTACCACCAAGGAGTTTCGAGCCAGCTATATTTTTATTTGCTGTGCCACTGCTAGTCCTAGCCTTCTTGAGTATGCGCGTCTCAAGCTGGTCAGTGTTAAATGCTTTGGCGTTTGTTTCAGCAGGGCTCAAGGAAAGCTCTAGATCTTTAGAAGAAGGCAACTCGTATGTGCCTGATTTTACCAAATCGTGCTCTTTAGAGCCCACTTCAACCTAAAACAAAATAAAAGCAAATGGTTTATTTGATGCGGACGGTGGTGAAAGTGTGATGCAAAAAGAGTGGCCATGTAGGCAGCATAACTCGGCTTCAAAAGTTAGTAAGGAATTATACAAAGAAGGTTTGATTGATCTTACTGGAATTCTGCCAACCCAATCTCTAAAAATCGAATACAAAGACAAAAGCTCGCGCCTCCAGTTGTTTGTCAACACTATCAGTCTACTGCTAATACTGCAAATAGTAAACGACAACGTCATGAAGAACGTATGCCGGACTTGGTCAATGAAATGAAGATACACATACTGACACAGGGACTCGATCTATTAAAAAAAAACGAGATAAATTGGACAAGTGTCACCATCAGCGGGATATCGCAGTTTAAAGCGTTAGTGGTTTGCTTGTTTTTTTGGTAAATTATAAAATAAAGAATAAACTCCGTCGATGTGTAGATACAAAATATTCAGTGTGATTTTTACCTTGTGTAAAAGCCGAATAATATGTGTTAACCGGACCGAGCAAGAGTGAATGAATTTGACTGTAGGAACACACTCCCACTCTGTCAAGCTATGTATTTTTCCATCGAATCAAAGCACAATTCAAGTTTAAGCAAATATATCGACACTTTACATGCACACCAAGCGATGAGTTTGGGTAATTTGTAGAAAAATACATGACTTATAATTGTATTAGTTAATATATTATTACTTTTGCTTTTTGGAGACGGTAAAGAATGAGTTGATTATAGATTTCAAGAAACCTTGAACGTTTGCAGATTTTAGTCGAAGCAAGTGCTTCCGAAGCTAATTAATGAGTTGGAATGAATCGAAAACAAACTTGGTTTAAATCATAGACAAGGCATGAACAAATGGTCGCACAATATGTAGTGGCATGTACCAAGACTTACCTCAGTGACTTTTTTGTAGTTTACTGATGTTCGTTGTTGATCGCGATATTGGCTATACACCTTTTCAAGAATCACAACTTCGTCCCATAGATCGTTTTTAGAAGCTTGTCTCTCATAAGCAAACAGCTGTTTTAGATACGCTGCATGTTCTGTGTCTAGGTTACTGAATTTCGCATCGTCATGTGAGTTTTTTATTTTTTGATTTGGATTATTCGAATTTTTGTTCTTTTTTTTTGAATTCGCTAGATTTCCTACATCTTTTTTAGCAATTGCCTCGATTCTTTGGCGGGTAATAATAATATCTGGTTTGCTAGACCAGGATACTTCTGATGTACCCTGCATTCCGGGATCCGGCTATAATTTTGTGTTTCTACACGTTAAAGTGGTTGGGAAATTCTATAAAACAATGCTTGACAATGCGGTTGCACGATTTATTCCTGTTGCTGTTGCTGTTGCTGTTGCTGTTGCTGTTGTGGAATGGGGACTGTGTGAACTGGTGTATTGATTTAAAACTCAACACAATTTGCTTTATAATTCAAAAATCTAGATTTGTATTTACTTTGTGGTTCTATTGTTGGTTTTCAGGTAAAAAGGTTAGATTGAAAAAGTTCAAGTCATTTTCTGTGGGATTGTAGGCTTTTTTTGGTTGGTTTTTCTTTCATTTTTTTTTTGGATAATTTGGATAATTGACAATAAAAAAAAAAAATTGGGAAAAGTAAGAATAGATATTTGATTTGTTTCAATGAAATAAAGTGGGTAAATAGAATCGATGGAAAATAAAAGTGAGCTTGGCCAATTAAACAACCAACTTTCGCGCTATTAGTTTGATATTATCAACTTTTATTTTGAGAGTTGAAAAGCTGAGAAAAACAAACCAAATAACGCAGTTAAAATGCTAGATGGAAAAAAAAATAGAAATAAACAACAAAGTTAAAAGTTCATAAAAAAAATAATAATGCACAGTATATTTAACGATACCAACTTTCAAGCTAAACTCAGACAAACGATCGAGATTCTGGACAACAAAAGCTACAAAAGTCCTTTGATGTTCAACTAGATATAGCCAGATTGAAGTCAGTTTTATTTGAGAGCGACAATCAGCGATGGTTAGTTTGATAAATGTGGGATACAAATTTACAGTGATAAATAAGTAACGGGGCAATGTTTGTTGAAACTTTGGTATGAAAAATGGAATTTATAGGGGTTAGGGAATGCGTTCAAAAAGTATCAAGAGAGGACGCATACAGGGAACACACAGAGTTACAGCAACAATGATGTGGTGAGTAATGAGACACTTTGTTATATGTTGCAGTTGGTCGTTTTGGGTTGTATTTTGGGTTTAATCGCGCTATGATGCATTAAATTCACGGTTTATTTTATTTTTGTGAAATTAGAATCAAGGGGAGGTTGAGGAAGTAGACGAATTCGACATAGAAGGGTTGGACATGTTGGAGGAGTTTGAATATTTAGAAGAACATAGCAATGAGGATTCAGGGCCCAAGGGCGGTTTGAGTAGAAATGAAAACGAGAGCGACACTGGAAACAAAAAGGCAGCAAATGACACGGGTATTCAAAAAAATAGTAGTGAGATCAAAGAGTTGGAGGAGGCAGAGTTTGATATAGACATTGGGGACATTGAGTTTGGCCAGGATATAGAGGAGATGTTATCGTATCGGTCCGAACAAGCAGAAAGAGAAACCACGACAAACTCGTATTTCCCGTCAACTGGGGGGAAGAAAAGTGATACAGCAGCCAAGTTGAGTGATATTTGGGATGAAAAGGGCTTGGCAGCGGATGGAGATACTAATGATAAAGGCAAAACTAAAGCAAAGGATGCGGGCACAGACGATCTTATTGTAGAAGATATTTTGGATGGTGGAGAGCTTACGGAGCCTGAGCTGGATATTGATTTTGACCTGGGCGAGATTAAAAGTTTGTACGAAAGCACAAGTAACCAGGAACCGAACTCACAAACCAAAAAACCCGGCTCTAAGGATAGCGGGGTAGTCAGTGAAAGAAACAGCATGGACGAGGGTGGAGAAAACGAGTTAACACCAGTAAACATATATCTGAATAGAGATAGCGTACTGGTAAAAAAAACAATTGTAGAGTCAACGCCAGTACACACGACTAGCAAAAAGAACCCCCACAACAGCGTGTTTAACAGCAGTGTAAACTATAATGGGGGATCGGGGGTTTCAAACACACAACTAACTCCAGCAGCAAGGGGTCACCAGGGCCTAGCGTTCAAGACACCAGAAAACAGGGGCCCTAGAGTGAATAAGAGTTCTACATCTGACAACGGGCTAAACTCGGTTGGAAGAAGCAAGAGTGCGCTTGGGGTGGAAAGGCAGCAGACGGTGACGAGCATGGTTAAAGCTTCGGCAAGAACCTCGGCTCTGGAGGATCAGGGGATTCCTGGACCAGCTGGAGCGTTGGTGAGTTTGTATTTGGAATGTATTTGGGGGTGTATTTGGAATGTGGATATGCAATTGTATTTGCAATGTATACTAGTATGAAGCTTATGGCAGTAATATAACCAGTATATATATGTATGTGTTTGTTTGTTTGAAACTAGAGGTCGGGAATAGAAATGGCAGGGCTTGGGAGAACAGAAACAATGGTAAACACACGAGAGAAGGAGAGTCGTTTTGGGGATCGACATGGGGACAAGGGAGTTTTCACAGATAAGGATTTCGCAAGTCCGGCATGGGCAGCATTACTTGCAGAATATGAGATTCCACATTATAAACGTAAGTAGAAACTATATATTAATGGATGTGAGATAATGAGTGCTTACTAGGTCAAATGCATTCATGATTGTGGGATGAGGAGGAGGGGGGAGAGAGAGAGTGAGTGAGAGAAAATGATTGTGCAAGTTAACTAACGGAAATAATTGATATGATTTAAATATGGATATAAATGTGGGGTTAGCATCGAGGCTATCTAGCATTAGAAGAAACTCGCCGATACTGCAGTGGGATATAGAAAGGATAAAGCAGATTGACACACCGAGGCTAATACCGTACTTGTTAGCTTTGGTCCGAGAGTATAACCCAACAGATTCGGATGCGGGAGCGACGTTGATAGACCCAACGGGAGAAATAACGGCGTCGATTCACCATGGGTTTTTTGAGGTGGCGGGAAACAGGATTGCAATTGGGTCGTCTATATTGCTTAAAGATGTTCCAGTGATGAAATCAAGAGATGGTAGTTGTTATTTGGTAATGACGGCGAGGTGTACGGAAAAGGTGTTTACGCCCAACTACAACAATGTGGGGGAGACGATGGACTCGGCGATAGTTTTGTCAGAAAGCCAGCCATTTATAGTCTCCAACTCCAGTTCAAACGTGGACTCGCGGACGGATTCCAGTACCAACCGTAGTTATAATGAAAGTAGCAGAACTGATAGTAGCGAGTACAGCAGCAATGTGAGTGGCGAAGTGGAGCCATCTTTTGTGTCTACTTTTATTCCCCCTAAAAACAGCAGTGCTGCTGATGGACATGTTGAAAAAACCAGTAATAGAACTAGCAATAGAACTGACGGTAGAAGTGAAGGTAGAGTTAGTAATAGTGACGGTGTAGAGTTTAAAAGCAAAGTTATGAAGGATCTAAATAACTTTGTCAAAAAAATGAATAAACCGTCGAAAAAAAGATCCGCGCTCGATGTCTCTTCTGATGGAGAACTGGAAGACGATGGATTTGTTGTTAGTAACGAATCTGTTGGGGTTGATGAAGAAGGTCATAACAGCAACGATAATGGCAATAACGATGGTATTGTCAATAACAACAATAATGACGATGACGATGGGGTTGATGGGCAATTTGGGTTTGGGTTTGGGTTCGGGTTTGGGTTCGGGTTTGGAGAAGAAGAAAACGGAAGTGCTGAATGATTGGCAGTACGATGCACAAGTACACTATACACACATGTACATACAAACAGTTTCAGTTGACCATTTAATTAGATATTATTATTTATTTTATTCTTGCGTATTTAGAGTAATAAAATTGACAACAAGAGTAAATAAAAAAAAAAAAAAATAGTAGATTGATAATAAATAGAGTAAAAGTGTAATTTTTTTAAAAAAAAAAAAAAAAAATCAGTTGAGCAAGGCATTCATTCGGGTTAGCTTGGCAAAGGTATCAGTAGGCATTCTAAACTGACACAACCCAGCAAAGACGGTAAGACTGTTGGCACGGTATTTTAAAGCCTCCAAAACGATATTTTTGTTGGGACAGTTTGGCATGGAAGCGAGACCAGCAGTGCTGTTGAAGGGACTGGCCTTGTTGGCTTTAAACAGTACACAGATACAGTCCATTGTGGCTAGCAGGATGTCTGGAAGACTTTTCAACACACATTCGTCGTACAGGTTCAGATTTTCTGCTAGAGCTGTTACCTCTGCCATATTTACACTACTACCACTACCACTACCACTGTTGCTGCTGTGTGCCAGCATGTTCAAGTTGACCTCCATTGGCAGCAGCCCACTCGCCTCCATTACTTCTAAACACTCCTCAAACATGCCGCTATTGTACAGCAACGCAAACCTGACCATCTCCAGCATCACTTGGCTTGTCCTGACCAACTTTGACTCCAGAGTTCTTGATATTGCCTCGTGGTTCCCATAATACTCTAGCACCATCACCAGTATTTCCTTTGCATCATCCACATCCACATCTGCATTTACTGACCCATCAACTCTTCCCTTTGTTTTGGTTCTTGTTCTTGTGCTGTACTGCTGTTGGTACATCGCCTCGCTACTCCCTTGTAACCGCACTCCCACTTTTCCATGCATTTGGTTAAATAGCACGTTTCCTAGTTGGGTTGACAACACACTCAGCACCGTGTTGTACTGCCCTGCCAGGTTATACAGAATCACCGCATCCGACAACATGCCTTCGTCTTGACTCTTGTTGGCCAGCTTCTTTGTGATCAGCCTGTCAAACAAGTCACTGTTGTCAATGCCCAACAATGCCATATACTTTTCCAAAACTCCCTTCTATTAAACCAAATCATATTTTTGTTTATTTATTCATATTTTTGTTTATTTATTTACTTGTTTATTCATTTACTTGTTTATTTATTATACTGATTCAACTTACTTTTCTGCTTCCGTCACGCAAAATGTCTCCCAAGAAATACGAGTAGTCACGTGACTCGTACAGGAACCTATTAATAACACTTATTGCCAACTGCTGCTGGTTTTGTAGTTGACTTTGACTCTTTGTTTTGCCCAAGTTTAAGCCTGAAGATGCTGACACCGATACTGATACTGATGGGAACAAACTAGGAAGCGTCAGAAGAATCAAGTAGTGGATAATCTCTGTCCCCATTTGTTTAGGCAACGTCTTAATGTAGTCCATAATCATCTTGTTGTAGTTCAACTTGCACGTGTTTCCAATGCTCACTACTTAATTACACCACATGTTACATATTCAATCTGGTCAATAATCACTCCAACCAAACACACACAACATATCCTTTCATCATTGCTATAAACTAAACTTACAGTATTCTCCTTCATGCGAGTAAGAATCCTCGTCTTCTATCACATTCAAAAATCCATAGTACCCCATAGTAATCGCCAAATGGACAGCATCAATGACATACGCATCGTGTTGCATCAAAAACGCTACTGCCTTTTCAAACTGTTGACTCAACAACAGCACTTTGAAGTACAACAATGGGTTTCCTCCACTAGGGTCAAAGTGGCGCTCCCCAAACTTGGTCAACAGCTGCTGCAAATCCCCCAATGTATACCTGAAGCTTCCTGGAACCGACCCCGAATCTGACTCTCTTATCAATGCCAACTATAAAATTTGACACATTATATTGATTCAATTCAATTCAACATACTTATATATATATTTACAAACTAGTTGTTTTTAACTGTCTGGATTAAAAAAAAAAAAAACCCCCCCACTCGACTTATCATTATTTACATTGACTAAACAGTCAATCAATCAAATAAACAGATAAACAGATAAACAGATAAACAGATAAATAAACTTGCCTGTAGCCATAGATAATCTTCAGTAGTCTTGACAACTTCAGGAACTGTTTTACGTCCCAAATCACATCTTCCCATTATTTTGTAAATCGCAAACTTGAACGGATCTACTAGCTTCATATTCACTCTCATCACTCCAACTGCTGCTGTAAGCTTTTCCCTTTCAGATGGCCTAACCGACCTATCCCCACTTTCTACATAGCTTCTAAGGTACCCCACAAATTCTGGATCACTCTCTGCCATCACATCCTCTATTCCTGAGGCATAATCCAGCATCTCCTTCACCTTCCCACATCTAAGCAAGTAAAACAAGTGTGCCCAAACTGCCTCATTGTCATATACCTAAATTACCATTGTAATTTTTTTGCACAAATCAATTACAATTAAATATTATCCTTTCCGGCCTCCCTCCCCCCTTTTTTCTTTTTAATATATATATCACTGCTAGTAATAATAACAATGATAACAATAATGATAACAATAACAATAATAACAATAATGGTAACAATAATAGTAATAGTAATAGTAATAGTAATAGTAATAGTAATAGTATAAAGGCTGGTAATTACCTCTAGATATTCAGGTACAGTGGATGCTCTATTGAACTTTACTTGCAAAAATCCCTTTATCTTACTGTGGGTTGATGGAACTCCCCCCACAGCTGCTTCGCGTGGGTTTTGCGCAACCACTCTGTCAATATAACTCAGGTACATTGATTCCAAATATTGTCTTGATCTGTCCACCAGCATTTGCCTGTTTCTTGCTCCATCGCCTTCCCCCACAAGCTCCAACTTGCTATCCAACAATTGCGGCTCCTTTCCAGCCAAACTCCCCAAAATATCCCAACATTCCGCCAACTGCTTATCCGCCTAATTACACCATTCAATGCACCATCATTCAATACCCAACGCCATACTCTTTGCTTTTTAAACACAGCAACCGTGTACTGCTCATCTCCAACAATTCCTGCAATATTGTATCAATTATCCAGCCATGTTTTTCTTATTTTTCTTATTTTTCTTACCGTCGCAAACAGACTTTCTTGCCCTATCTTTTTAATCAAATTTGCCAACGCGACTGGCTCTTTGCTCAATCTGGCCGCATTCAGCCCCCTAACTATCTTTGAATATTTCTCTACTTTTGCATTGATCGGCCCATCATTCTCTCCCATAACTGTTCTTGGAACTCCTCCCTCATTAATGTACTATCAAAAAAAAAAAAAAAACACGACATTATCCGTCCAATCCCACCGTTAGTAATATAGCAACAATTATACAAGACATTGTCAATAAAAATAAAAGAAACCAATTCAAAGATATATAATTTTAATAAAACAATGCCCATAAACTTAATTCAGCAGTATTATGTCTCCAAAAAAAAAAAAAACAAGCTCTTTTGCTAACCTTTCCATATTCGCCAATATTGGCTCCATTTAACCCTCCACCAAGCCCCCTCACATCGTGCTTCATACCTCCCCCTGTATGTTGACCAAGCCCCTCAAACACCTGCTTCTTCGTCGCCTCCCAGGCTTGCTGGACATTCAAAGATAGACTGTTGTCAAGATCCTCCAACATCATCATTTGACTGTCTTCAATCGCATTAGTAACACAAATCTCATGTTGATTCGCCAAGTAGCTTTCCACATTTGCATCAAAAGCTGGAATCGATGAATCAAAAGCCATATCAAACGAAAACGTGTTCACTTTTTGGTACAATTCTCGCGCATCAACACCTCCCTCGGCAAAGAATGTCTGACTATTCAAACCCAACAAATATTCTTTATTTCATATACTACACCTTATCACTTTAATAAACACTTTATCAATTCTGCTTTTTCTTAATCTATTTTCTTCTGATATTTACTTTCAACTATTCAATTTTGCCTCCCAATCTTTTTTTTAAAAATAATGAAAAAAATCAATATATAGTCATGTCAACTAAATCTAAACAGCAATCTTACGTTCTTGTATCCATTGGCCCCATCGACTGGACTGATTTTGTAACCAGCTTTCGCGATTCTGATCCAAGCACATCCAAGCTTCTCTCTACCATGGGTATCGCTGGATTTCCAATGTGCGAAGTCAATCTTTTTGAATCATTTAGCAGATCCTTGAACGTTGCTCTTTTACCTTCCTCCATTTTAACTTTATTTTTTTTCGCCTTCTAGTCCTTAAATACTTGCTTTGCTGCTCTGTTTTTTTTTTGCAAGTGTATTGTTTACTTGCGTCAAATCTTACTTATTTTCACCTTGTAAGTTGATTGCCCAAATTTATATAAAATATTATTGGCACCTATTATCTTTGGCAGTAAAACCGTACTTTCCGACTAAAAGTGAATGTTAATCTGTAAAGCCCTACTTTTTTAAACAGCTTCAATAACAACAATAACAACAAAAAATTAATATTCACCTTTTTTCGTTGTTTCGATTAATTGTTTATTCAATTTTTTTTTTCGTTCACTTTTATTTCCATTTACAATTTAATTTTCGCAAATTACACATATTTTTTTGTTGCAAAAAAGTCCTGGTAGTTTTTATCTAAACACTTTTACAACATAAATTGTACTTTGTATGCCTTATAACCCTATGTTTGTTTATCAATTATCTACTCAACCAACGCTACATTTAAGCCTCAGCCTTATTGATACGACTATAACTATATTGAAATATCTAGTTCACCTCTCTACCTCTCTACCTCTCTACCTATTTCTATCCCCGACTCAATCGCGATAATCCGAGCTTAAAAGTGTTATCAATATACAAACTAGCATTTAACTTCATATTTCTGCTCATGTATGATTTGTTTTTATTGATGTTTTATTTTTAGTAAAGTTGAAGAAAAAGAGCTCAATTCAAATATAAATTTATCCAAATAATGTTAAATCAAAATATAAGCAGGATCGTATCAATTATTTAATACAAAAGCCTTGGCACATGCTACTACAAAGCTGTAATCGTTAAAGTGAGAAATAAGATATTTTGATGTTATGAACACAATTCACGTCCGTGTTGCATTTGGCGAAAGTGTAAAAAAAAAAGAATTGAAGCTATTAACAGCAACCCTTGTTTGATGCACCGTCCTTAACACCTATATTGATATTCTGGCCATCGTTGCCGCTTGAAGGTGCATCGTCAGTAGCCGAATCGATTATCCTCTTCTTGATATCCCTAGTAAATAAAATTGGAGAAAATTGGCCAAACCGTTTTAGTGTCGCTTTTTGTCAAACAAAAGGAAAGGATAAGTGGTCAATAAAATAAAAAAAGGAAACCAACTATGGCCTTATATTTTAAAGTAAAGCACTTTGTATTTTAACTGCTGAACCTTACCTTGCTAGGGAATAAAAGGCCTCTTCAACATTGATGTTGGATTTAGCACTTGTCTCCAAGAAACTCAGATTATACTCTTGGGCTAGGGCTTTTCCTTTCTCGGTAGAAACCACCTATTTTGTGACAAGCCAAGATAAAGTATATAAATCGTCCTTGATAATAAACGACGGATTGCTAAAGCTATAAGCGCATGTAGTAGGCTCGGCTTTAATGCACTGGTGTCTAAAAGCAAACGACCAATAGCAAGACATTTACCTTGCGTTCCTCAATATCACATTTGTTCCCGATAAGTATCTTGTTGACTCCTTCACTGGCATGCTGTTCGATGTTTCTGATCCAATTGTGGATGTCTAAAGTTCGATAATAGTAGCACACCAAGCGTTTAATGAAAATTTATATTCAGAATTGGTTTTGAAACATTGATCAACTAATCATAGGAAATGTTCTTACTGTTAAAAGATCTTTCATCCGTAACGTCGTAAACCAACAGGATACCCATAGCCCCACGGTAGTACGCTAACGTAGTACAAATAAAACTCGGGTTAGGTTGGACAATCTAACTTTGATAATACAGTCAAAAGTACTACAATGAAGAAAATTTACCTGTAGTGATGGTACGGAAACGTTCCTGGCCTGCTGTATCCCATATCTGCAACTTAATGCGCTTACCATCCAACTCTATTGTTCTGATTTTAAAGTCGATGCCGATGGTAGTTATAAACGAAGGAGTAAAGGAATCATCGGAAAAACGCAATAGCAGACAGCTCTTGCCAACACCTAAGGAAATGTTTTTATGATTGTGCAAATAAAACGTCAGCTATATCACGATTTCATCTTTGCGCTTTTTTCCTAGGCATGTACATGTATATTTTTTTCAAGCTTGGTTCAACATTTAAATTTATGAATAAATTCACAAAGATGTGGCGATGAGATTATATTTATGTTGTGTCAAGGTGTTGATAGGTCCTTTTATTAGAAAAACACTCGCATATTATAGACTATGGATGTTTTCATAAGCCAGTTTCGCAACGAGCCATCGCGCTTTAAGCAATATACTATACCTACCTGAATCGCCTATTAAAAGCAGTTTGATGAGGTAATCATAGCTTGAATTTTTTGAGCTGCTTGCCATTTTTATGTTGTTACTACTAGTACCAAAAATACAAGAATGCTGAGAGTAGAAACAAAGTTTAATTAAATTCTTATTCCCTTTATTTAAAGAGGATATAACACTGAATTGCTTTTTGTTTAATCTTGGCCTGGATAAAATGGTGTTTTGAAGCTGCGTATTCTCTTTTTTAAAGTTTGTTTGAAAATAAATGCTCAGTTTTGTTATGCTATTATATTTAGCTTCGTTTGGTAAATTGTTTACTCACTTGTTCATTTTCTTTCAACTTTCCATTTGCTTAGCAATTAATTAGTTTCTAAACTACCAGATTCGTTTTTGTTTCTTTTTACTTAAATAACCAAACTCATTTTTGAACTTCAGCCTATTTTTAGGTAAACAATACTGAGCCTGTTGAAGTTTAAATGAGATTAGTACACCCAATAATCTAAACGAGTGGATTTAACTACCAATTGCATGATTTAAAATGTTGTTGTTACACCTTAACTCTTGAAATTCTCTTAAATCTGCCCAGTTGGCTTGAAAACAAACAGCAATATGGCAAAACAGCTCTGGCGAAAAATTAAATATAGGCGCATGATAGTATAGACTGCTTCAACAAAACCTGCCCCCTCCCCCCCAAAGCTAAACCAAGTATATGCATTAGTCACATGCATATCCCACTTATTAGCAGGATAAGTCGTACTTGAACGTAAAAATAAACGAACTGATACATCCGACTTGATTGAACGAGACTGTATTACGATTTTTAGGAGTAGAAAAAATCACCTTGAGTTTATCTCAAATAGACTTTTCCAACCGAAAAAACTTCCAATTCAGACTATACTGCCTTGAAAGCATTGCTAATACCAATGGGTAAACCTTAAAGCACTCGTAGACCCGTCATCACTATCACTATCACTATCACTATCACTATCACTATCGATACTGCATATATACTTCCTTATGTAATTAGATTCACATTTTACTTTAAAATACAGTTGTAAGCTTGGAAACACGTGTTAAGTAGTCAATGATCCAAAACTAGAGCCTATTTTTGTCATCAATGTTACTATTAATGGGCAGGCTTAGCTACACATTCCCATATTAGAACAATCTAGTTGTTAGTTCCTTATCATGTTTTAAATTAGCAACCATACCAGAAATAAATTTATGTTTTAAGCGCCAAGTATAAATTGACAGCGTGGTCTAGCGTAGCAACACTCCACAGTGCTCTAAAACACCCTTGGCTTTTGTAAATTGAACTGGCAAGCCTTGGGAAATTTTGCTAGAGAATTTAAATACCAAGCTAAGCCTGGCGACACAGACTAGAAACACAACAATTAATCTTTGACTTGGTAGTTCTAATTACAAAAGCATTTTGGTGTTACATTCCGTTTCAACAGTTATTGTATAATCCAACGCACAAAATCGCCATCACCATTCCTCCTATTGTACTTGAGCTACATTAAATCTTTCACATTTTTTGCTTTTATTTTACATCCCTGGACTATAAATATACAGAACTTTAGTTGAAAGAAAAAAAAAGCAAACAAACTGGGGTGGCTGTTATAATACATGCAATCCAAGGTCACCTGACAAATAAATATACCAGCTATGTATCCTAATCCAATCCAACCTTGTGATTTGATCAACCAAGTTAGACTTAAGCACAGTGAATAAATTGGCTCTGGTTAGCTCGGGTTCTTGGTAGTAGACTGAAAATACGTATCAGCGAACTAGCAAATCGTACCATTTAGGAGAGGAATGATATCATGCTTTAAATACCATTCAAACCAGGGGGGAGTGCAACTTGTACCTTTTTCTTTTGCCTCATGCCCTACTAACAACACGAGCATTGTTGCATCGACTAAAAACCAAGAATATAATCAAAGCAAACAGCTCATTGCGGGAATATAAAACTAATAAACGTGCTCTTATTGCAAAAAAAAAAGTGAATACCCTTGGCAACAAAATATATTCATTTTTCTTATTGAAGTTTATTAGTATAAGCGCTAACAAATATAAAAAGTTATACAAAGCTAACCATAATGAAATAATATCAAACTACTACAAATTGCTCTTTTAATATATTCATTTTTTTCACTGTTGAAATAACGAAATATATTCATTACTAAAATTATCCATTGCGCATTGTTGTTAATTGGTTTTTGTAATTTTGTTTAAAACGGAACAAAAACACAACCGAATATATATTGTGATATAAACTGTAAAGCTTGGAGTTTTTACATTGTTAAAATCTAGACCACAAGTTTTTACCAGTATAGTACGTCTCAAAAAGAAAGCAAAGCAAAAGATCGGCAGAAAAGAATAAAAAAACAGCCAGAGAAACAAAATGGGTAATGATAACTACTCTTCAATTAAAAAAATCCTAACAACATCAACAGCACAGGATGTAGTAAACGAAAAGAAAACGCCAGAGTTTTTCCACAGCGTATCAAAGTCCAATTCAATTGAGGAATGTTTAGGTTTGTTGAAAGAAAAAAAAATTCTGTCAGTTTCCGTTTTCACCGAAGCAATCAATGGCGGAATTCATAGTGAAACTATAAAAAATGTAAAGAACACATTTTTGGACATAGTCAGCCTGGTGGATATTATCGACTATATCGTTAAACATGTAAGTGATGCTAAATAAATATAGATCAAATTAGTACAGTGCTTTGATTGTGGTACACTTTCCCAGGGACAAACACGCACTTTCGCACCAAACTAACTCAGATCTTCATTAATTCTTTTAAACGCCCCCCCCCTCTCCCATCCGGTAGGAGAACGTAGAGGAAGAAATAGCCCACCAGCTGCTTCACAAAAAGCCATATAGTAACAGCGTTCTCAAAACTAGCATTGAAAAGGTGCTGTCGTACAGACAAAACAAGGCTTTTAGGGCAAAGTACAATATGCCGCTACTAGACCTGCTTCCTATTCTTGTAAACGGGAAATACAATTACATAATTGTTGAATGCGACCTTAGAACCTGCTTGCACGTATTGCAGCCTCAGGAGTGTGTGCAGAATAATGGAGACGACAAGACCAACGAAACGGACTTTGGCAAAACCGAATTGGAGGCTGGATCTGAGTCCGACACTGTCCCAGTCTCTCCTGGAGGGTCTGACTTGTACTTTCCTATAGTAGTTACCAGGCATGATGTTCTGCATTTTCTAAACAACAGGAACCACGAGATGCAGTCTGTTCTTGATATTAGCATGGAGCAGATGTCAAGTATGTTGTTTCGGGGGAAGGATTCTGGTTTAAATGATGTAGCGGGTCTGGGCTGTGAGCTGATTTTAAAAAAAAATGATAATGAACGAAACCAAGACATACTGTACTTGTCACCACAGATCAAAGCGCTGGATGGGTTTCGAATCATGAACCAGTACATGATTAACTCCATGCCAATCCTGGACAGTGATCTAACGATCATAACCGACGTTGAAATATCAGCATTCTACAACCTGACCTCTGAAAACATTGGGTTGCTGGGCAAGCCAGTGCTTGCATTTTTAAATGGTTTGGGGTTGATGGTGGCTAACGACGGCCTATCAATTCGAACACGCGCCAGGTTTATCAACAAATCCTTTACCTTGAATAAAGTCATGTCAGGTATGATTAGTGCCGGTACACGCCAAGCCTGGATTGTTGGTAGTGATGGACAAGTAAATGGGGTTATATCGATTGTCGACATTTTAGACATGTTTTTAAAGCTTTGAGGGAGAGGGAGAGGGTCAGGGTTAAGATTGAAGAGCTTTCTATATGTGTATTGCTTGATACGTTTTCTCTCGTTCTATTCAGTTTACTCTTTGTTTTTTTTGTTTTTCCACTACCACTACCACTACCACTACCACGGATTTTGAGACCTATGCCGATGCAGACACAGACTCTAGTACTAATACAGACACAGACGCAGAGACCGAAACCGATATTTTTGCTTTTACTGTAATTTTAATTTAATAAAACTGGCTTGAATATTTCCAATTTGCAAGAGGAAAAATCTACTTTTGACGATTTGGCGCGCAATAGTGTGGCTGCTCTGGGATATTGCAGCATAGTAAAACATCCTGCAACTGAATTACACTTGGACCCCTATGGCTGTGTATGAACTAGATATAAAAAAAACTAGACAGCGTGGAAGATAACTTGCTGGTTTAAACCCAGTTATGAAATAACGACTTTGGTTGGATTCATAAGATAAAAGCATCAATTCTTAAGCTTCACTCAGGTTAAAGTTGGAGGTCGAATAAAGAAAAAATCATTTTTGCAAAACTTGAAAAAAATAAATCCATGTAGGTTGTTTAAAAAACATAAAAGTGGACAAAGTTTAAGCCTTCACATCCTCTTCCTCTTCCTCTTCCTCAATTTCTTCATCATTTTCTTCCTCATATTTCTCTTCCTCCAACGACTCTGAGCTCTTGCTTTTTTTGGGTCTCCTATCTTCAATCAGATCAGCCAGCTCGTATCTTCTTTTCCTGAATAGTTTTTTCTAAAAACAAGAGTAAGGTAGTCGTGTATGTTAACATTGGTTTTTATAACGCCATGTTACCAACAAAAGGCACAATTTAAATTAAATAGTCTTGACAAGCAGATAAAATGATAGCTTTAACCTACCACAACGTTATTGTCAAACATTGAGCTAAAGTTTCGTGATATTTCTGTCCCTCGCCCTTCCCAAAATGATAAAACAGACTTCAGCTCTGCTTTTAGATCCGATATCTCTGTTATAAGGTCTGTTCTAGTATCCTTTACGCTCTTTTTAATATGATCCTTAAACCCTTCAACGTGCTTTTGGAGATGTAACTCTTGCTCCTAATCACATCACACCACATTAAGTTACATGGTACCATATTATATTACTTGTGCGTTTTTTAAAAGAACTGGAAATGAGGGGTAACAACTAAATGTTATCACATCACGTCAATATTCCAAATAAATATGTTGATTAGACACCTGTATCTAAAATATAGAAACAGCCGGTGATTTTTAAAGAAATGAATACCTTGATAAATGAAATGTTAAGTTCCTTTGCTGTGCTGCCTCTCTCCAAGTTTCTTCTTAAATACTTGTCATAGTCTCTGACAATTCGAGTAATTAAATCCGAGGTTGAGATATTGTTGGTCCTGCTAGTTGGCCAAAACTTGCCTTGCTTTTTGACAAAATCGTAGACATCATCACAGTCAGCTGAAGCGTACGGCAAGTCGTCATGGCATACATAATCTATCTAAAAAAAAGTTATTTTTTGATTAACATAAAGGATAAATTCCAGAATTTGGAGAAAAAGAAATAAAGGGACCCCACCTCCCACCCCACACTCAAACCAATTTTAGTCATAAACACACTATAGATTTAAACTGCTTATTACTTTATGTTTGTCAATAAACTCTTGGTTTATGACCCAGGGTGCATCTCTGACAACCTCATCTACCCATCTGCAATGCCTTAACGATTCGTATCTTTCTGATTCAGTCATAACTGTTTTTCCCTTTTTGGAATGTGTGTCCTTGTCGTTGCATGCTCCTACTATCAAGAAGACATTTGGCAAGCATTTCTTTGCCTGCTCAATTGCACGAGCGTGGCCATAATGGAACAGATCGTATATACCATCGCAATACATTCGAACAGGTCTATCTTGTGCTGGTGGGTTTATCGAGTAATTGTTGGTGACAGGTGGTACAAATGATTGAACAGTCTGGATTGGCAACAATTCGTTTTCTAATTCAAGGTCATAATCGCCCAATCCCATTGGGGAGCCTGGCTCAAGTGGTGTATGAGAGGCAGATGATTTTGCTGGTGCTGATAGACGGCTGTTGCTGTCGGATTTTGAGTCATTTTCTGAGCTACTTGGGCTTGACATTTTTGGATTAAAATGAAAAGGTTTTAATTAATTAACAATTCCTGGCTTGAATGAAGTAGACAAAGGAATCAATATGTCTAGAAACTTTTTGTGAAGTTTGTTCTATTTTAGCGAGGTGCTGTTAATTATTCTTGGTAAACCGAATCAGATAATTGGCATATTAATATTCCCAATTAGTTGGTCTATTGATTCTGCGTTTGTAAATAAATTATTAATTACACTTTAAAATTGCCTTGTTTGTTTATTCACAATTTTCAACGTGCTTAAAGGGCAATTTTGCAAAACAAAACAAAACGAAAAAAAAAAAGATTACACTTGATTAAGTAAATTCAAAACAAAGACTTAAAAATAAGAATAAAAATCAATCACAGGAAAGTGTGCATTGGCGCTGACATATTTATCCACCATAGTAAGCATGTCTAGCTGGGTTTATTTTTACAATCCATCTATATATTTTGGCTTGTGGAATACATAATTGGCTTCTAGTTCAAACTCGCATTGAAGTCTATAGATTGAACACGAGTTGGCGAATACTGGTACTAAACTTTGAGGGTACATTAGCATGCTTTCTTGTTCAACCTAGCTCGATCTCGTTTTACTAGTGTACCAATGTAAACCATTAGTAACTTCAATCTTTAAGAGATTGATCTGATACTTGAATGTTTATTGGACTTTGACCTGAAATTAGATAACCATTGTAGTCTTTTTATCTTGAAGGCTGATTTATCGTTGCTGGTGATGATCCTGGGCGCTCTTTATGGCTATTGGTCGTTTTTTGGTGATAACACATGGATATTAGCATTTGTTTATACCAATCACTTGAATGATTTTTGTTTATTTTTTCGTTTTATTCGTATTATCCGTTTTATTCGTTGCTTCTTAATCAAAATTTCGAAAATGAAATTTGCTGGCCCAACGAAAGTGTGCAAACAGCTTGGATTTTCTTTGCATTCCTCCCCGCTTGCTTTTTTTTTATATTACTAAACCCACATGCTTTTTGTTTTAGCTTTATATACTGATTAATTGGCGAAAATGTGGGCTTTATTCTGCTCTTATTTTAATGAGAATGGGTGTTGTGCAAATTATTGATTTAAAGCGTGTACTTGTGCAGTCTAAAAAAAAAATGATGCTATAGGCTTTGCTCGCCATGTACAAGAACGCATTACTACCACGTCAAGTACATTGGAATGGACAAGTAAGCTTGACTCGATCATACATCAACCAGAATTGTATTAATCGCTCAAAAGGAATTTCTATCCAAAAGAGCCAAATCACGAGAGGTTCTAAGCTAAGCAGATACACAGTAAACCCCAAATATAGTGGGTGTTTACTACATGCTGTTATCATTAAAGACACCGGTTGCTATGGCTGCCAGTGAAGACCAGTATGTATTCAGCCTTGCCTTTGTATATATAGAATCGTATAAGCGGTCTTGCTAAACACAAAATAGTAAGTCTTGTACATACACCCATAGCATCTGAGTTGCTACTGTGCCATTTGTGTGATTACAGTGAGTGGTAGGAGAGTTTGGGGGTTTACTAGGATGATTGGTGTACAGGCGAAGCTGCCGATGTTGTATTTATTAATCTCAATTGAATTTATTTGAAATTGCAAGTCGAAATTGAATGGTACTTTCGGGTAGATAAAACACAACAGCGCCAATATATACGCTTTAGGGCAAACCAAGTAGATTAATTAACTAAAACAAAGTCACGTTAATTCCAAAATGTAAACGGGCTAAAGATTAAATAGTCAGCCAAATGCTATTAGGGTTTAGACGTAACTGCGTATTGCTGCACTAAGGAGCCTGTCATGCTTAAAAGCAGGGCACAGCCACTAAACTTCAAAAAAGAGCAAAGGAGAAATAAAGAAGCAGTATATATAACACAGGCCAAAAAATACATGAGCCTTTCATTGCTTTCTTCTTTACTATATTCTTTCCTCGATACATTGAGTCTAACGCGATATACACTGCGTATTTTAAAAGCCAGTGTACCCCCCGGGAAACAAACTAAATCAGCAGTAATCTCAAAGCCGAACAGCGCGTTGTTTCGGGTTGGTTGGATTTGGAGATGAGAATTATGCGATCAATGATTTAGAAGAAAAAAATTCAATTTACGAAAAGTTAAAAAAAAAATATCAATATGAAAAAAAAATACAATGTTTCAAGTGTGCTGATAAAATAGTTGCCAAAGTTGAACGTCAAAATGCAACTATCGCTAATTATTGTCAAATGTCATCTCAGTTGGCAGAGTTGAGGTGTAATACGGGTATGTTGCTGTTATGCCAGCCTTTTTTTTATTGCTTAAACGTCGTTGCAGGATTGAGTAGTAAGATCTTGGCAATTGAGAAAAAAAAGTGGGCAAGGCAGTTCTACAAACATCTGTGAGGCTGATCTTTGTTTAGGCTGTGAGTTTGATTCTTTAGGTTATAAAAGCAAGCAAGTACTGTTTGCCAACATGCAAGCATATTGGGGATGTATATTTCGTCAGTTGAGTTTGAAAGCGGTGCATGTTGGGGGAGGAGGAGGAGGAGGGGGAGGGGCTGCTCTGAGTTTGAAAAGCGAGTAGTATAGGACATATAATGCTACGGGAAAAGTGAGATCGAAACCAGGAATAGATAAGCAAAGTTAGAGATTGGGAGGTGGTTGACGTTTAGAATCAAAAATAAAAAATAAAACCACCCCAGATTCCACATAATTATTTACTTTTTAGATAATCTTTGATGATTATTTGTTGGCTTTAAGGTTAGCGGAGACACGATTGAAATGAGCTTTGTTGAAAAAGAAATGCGATTTGGATTTACTAACAGGCTTTGGCCAATGGATGTCGGCATTGGGGACTTTCAAAGCTTTAATTACAAAATAACCCATCTGAACTTGCTCCAATTTCAGTAATTTAGATGGAAGGGTAAAGGTTAGGAGTAAAAATAAATACAATTTAGGGCCAATAGACGCTGAATGCGCTGATTAAAATGAAAAAATTTACAATGTACATTGCCCAGGTAATCAAATGACTAACGGCAACAAATGGGTGGATTTTGATAGGACCAATGATTTTAGCGCAGACTTTTCAATTGGTAATTACATTACAAATGATAAATAAAACGCAAAAGATAAATTGCGAGTAGAACGAGTTGTAAAGAAACAGCAGTGTCTAGATAGGTTGATTAGTATGAAGAGTCAACTGTAATAAGATAGTGTTTAAACCAAAGTGGTTCCTAATGTTTAATTTGTGTCTATATAGGCTATGTTAATAGCATTTGGATGTAGTTTAAAATAATATTATGTAATTAAACGAAATGTAAGGAAAGACTTGAATAAAGCGAACAGTCGATAATCCAAATAAACAGCAAAGTAGAATAGAGTTTTGGGCAGAAGAAAACAAGAGTTGAGCTTGATGTTTCTATGAACGTAGTTTAGGATAAATTAGAGGATAATAGGGTGTTGGTGGGATAAAGCGGTATTATGCAAACTTATGACAGTGAGAACCAAGAGAGAAACCAAGAGATTAGTAGTAGGAAAGAAGTCGCCGAATGTTTTTATTATCAGTTTAATGGCTTAATTATATTTATTCGTATTTATTAATATTTCAGTCCATTTAATCCTTGAGATTTATCAAGAGCTATTACAATCAAACCAAGTAAATCAAAAAGAGCAAATATAATTAAAATCAAAAAAAACAAACATTATTAAAATTAAAAAATAAATAAAATTAAGGGATTATTTTTTAATATTAATATTCCACCATTAACAAAAAGACTAAGGAATATGTATACTTTTTTATTGTACTAGTTCGTCTTTTTTTTTTATTGCACGTATTTATTTGCGTATTTTTATTTCCATTTTAATTGTCCCAGCTATTGTTATTTATAACAAATGTAAATATCGATAAGTAGTTTTTAATAGTAGCTAAATAAAAACAACAACATAAATATATATCGAGAAAAAGGAAAACGTAGATGGTGTAAATGAAACCACGTATTATCTAAAAGTAAAAAAACAGGCCAGCTTGACGGAAAAATTAACAAATCGCGTCTACAGCTAAACTACTTAACAAAAGTGGAAGCTAGTGCGTAATTTAGAGTGTTTACACGAGTGAATATACCAATAAGACACAATTACGCATATACACACATATATATATCGCGCATATATATATGTAGCACAGACATAGAAAGTAAAGGTCGCTTGAAGGGAATAAAAGAAAAATACAATCAATTGGCGTAAAGTAGCTATCAAAATTGTGAAAACAGGATTCCAAAAAACCCAGCAAATCTTGTCCAGTTTAACAAAAAAAAGAGAAAAAAAACAAACAACTAACGCGTTTGAAAAGTAAATAGGAATTAAAACCTCGATAAAACCAGCAAGAAAAATAAAATAAAAAACATTAAATAAGGGCAAGGCAAGGGAAACGAAGCAGGATCAGGGGAAAAAGGAAGGAGAAAAAAAAGACAGTAGTGCGCGTTTCACTAGTGTAGAAAGAGGTAATTGGAAAGGAATAGCCTTGAGCGAGGTAGGAAATAGAGAAATCATTGAATCGAATCGGTATAGAAGAAGGTAGAGAAAATAAAGAGGGAAAGGGAAGGGAGAGATTGAACATCTAGAGCTTTGGTAAAGAGAAACTATAAGCTTGTTATGGATAAAAAGCGATCAGGAAGCGTAAAGATGAACAACATGGAAGTTAGATCTACAGGGAATATACAAATAATGAGGACAAACACATCGCCAACAATAAAAAAGAGGCAGGCTTCAAGCTCAATTGCAGATGAAATGACTTCTAGCTTTCAGAAAACAAATGGAGTCAAAGAGGGTAAAAGCCTGAGTCTAGGGAAGTCTGGGGTTGGTAATATGGGCCTGCGGAAGGATATACTTTGTGTCATAGTGATCGAGAATTCAAAGAAGATAGAAAGCGTCTTTCCAAAGTTGTACAACGAGGTTATTGAGAAGATCATAGCGTAAGTTTTATACAGTACTAATTTTTTGCGACTTGCAACAAAACATACTAGGATTGTGTTGAAAATAGTATAACATAAATAATTAAGAGATTGAGCAAGTCAAATATCAGCAGCAGCTTTAGAAAAAAAAAAAAAAAGCAGTGAAAAAGCGAGCGAATTCTAGTTGGTTACCAAAACAAAGCAGGCTAAATGAAGAAAGAGAGAAAGAAAGAAAAGATAATAATTTAATATTAAATTTATGTATGAATGAATAAACAAATAAACTATAGGAGCCTGAGGGAGCCAGTATTACTTTCAGGGACCAGCGTGCCGACCAAAGTGACGCCGTGTGTTAGGTTAGGGGTGGTATTTTATGGAGATCACCCGCCTTTGTCAACGAGTGCAACCATGTCGCAGTATTTTACAACCAATTATAGAACATTTGGGATGGAGCTTCAGAAGCACGAGTTTGAGGTGGGGGGTAGTATTAGGTGTGCAGTGCTGGAGGGGTTAGTAGGGGCACTGGAGATGTTTGATGATTTTGAGGAGTTTGACGAGGAGGCTAAGCAGGTAGAAATCCATTCTTTACATTGTATATTGGTGGGAGGGACATTGCCGTATGGGGCTGAGGCACTATTAGCGCAGAGGGCGGTAAAGATGAACGGGTATGGTAAGGAGGGGATGGGAGGTGGTCAGGAATTGTTACAGGAGAATAATTGGAGACAGTTAAATGGGGTGATGGAGGAGTACTGTAGAGAGAACCAGAGGAGAGAGTATGACAGAATAACGTTGACCAATGTTCTTGAGAAGATAAAAAGTCGGTCTATAAACCTTTCAGCAGTAACATTGTCGAGTAAAGAGGGAGAGGTATTTAAGGATATTGTAAGCAAAGGGAACTTTACAGGAAAGGAGCCAAGCTTTGTGTCAGCAGAACAAACAGGAGGATTCCCGTTATATACAGCCAACATAAAGATTGGGGGAGCAGAGGCGGAGGATGTAACGATGCAGGCAAAAAAGGCACGAATGGGAGGAAATGAGGGGGAGGTGGATAGTGAGATGAATGGGCAATTGGCAGGACCCAGTAGTGCAGCAATGGTAGCAGGGGCAGGGTTGGAGGCAGGAGGAGGAGGGGAGGTAGTAAACGCGACCAAGACAGGAGAAGACGTTCATATGGCAGAGCAGGCGATGTTGAGTGGAATTGACAAGGCCAAGAGTGTAGAGAGTGACTTTGGGGGGCAAGGATCGTCTTCGGTTTCACGTAAAGTAAAAGGAGGCAAAGGAACCTCACGAAAGGGATCGCCACGAGGAGGAAAGTCAGTGGTAGGCGGTAGAATAGCATCGATATCGCCAGCACTGCATAGCCGCAGCAAGCCAGGAGCAGTGGATCAGGTTAAAGGCGAAGGGACGGGGGTAGGAGTGGGTAAAGCTATAGAGCCAGCAGCAGCAGCAGGACAAGTGCAAGTGAATATCGCCACAACACCGGTAGCAAATGTACAAATGGGTACTATAGCCAATGTCAATGCCAATGCCAATATGAGCACCAATATGAATATCAATGTTACACAGGCGGCAGGAACAGCAATAGGAGCAAATACAGCATTGGGCATGGGCCAGAGTTTGGGTGTAATGCCAGCAGCTGTAACGGCGTCATCATCCACTCCGGTTATGGGGCTGCAAGCGGGGCAGGATGCAGCAGGGGTAAATACCGGGCAATCACCGGCGCTTATAGCAATTACAGGACTGATAAGCAAGGTAAGGGCGTTGGAGGCTCAAGTGGCGCAAGTAGAGCAAGGGCAGCAAAATAGAATGAACCAGATCAGAAAATGCCAGCAGGTGGAGACTTTCCAAGTGCCCACAATGGCACACATGAATAGGCAGCAGCGAATGGTGGCAGGGGCACAGGCAGCGCAGCAAAGGACCGTACTTACCCAAGAGTTCCAACAGTACCAGAAAATACAGGTCAACAACCAACAACAGCTTAACATGTTACGCCAGCAAATACAACAGCAACAAATGGCATTCCAACTAAGCCAGCAACAACTTAACCAACAACAACAACTTAACCAACAACAACAACTTAACCAACAACAACAACTTAATCAGCAGCAGCAGCAGCAGCAGGTTCAACAGCAGCAACAGATTCAACAAATCCAGCAGTTGCAGAAATTACAACAGTTACAGCAGCTTCAACAAAGCCCACAAGTTTCTCAAGCCCAAAGTCATAGTATGGGTCAAATGAATGTACAGACAGAAGTCAGGTCGCAGTTGAGTAGGCCGGGATCGGTTGCAGGAATGAATAGTCCGCATTTGACACAACCAGGACTAGCAACAGGGTCAAATACAGAAAACAGATTGATATCACCAAGTCCAGCTCGACAACAGATACAAAATATAGGCAGCCCACAGATTACCAGAACAATATCGCCAACACCAAGCAACATGACCAATAAAACCAATTCTATGGCTAGAGAAAATGACCAAGCATTAAGCCAAACACCAATGAATATTACTACAGCCGAACAGTTGCTGCGGTCACCAAGAGGCCAAAGCATGCAGCAAAACCAACAAAACCAACAAAACCAACAGATACAACAAAATCAACAGATACAACAGCAAATTCAAATGCAGCAGCAGCAGCAGCAGCAACAACAACAACAATTATTACAACAGCAACAGCAACAGCAATTATTACAACAGGCTCAACAACAACAACAACAACAGGCTCAACAACAGCAAAGTGCTCAAAGTTCATCTGTTGCACAAATAACACATCAAATGGCGGCACAAACGATTAGTAGATTGGCACAGATAACAAACAAGGACGCCAAGTCTATTGCAGCTATGCCAGTTGGAGAATTGGTTAGGTTGGTAGCATTGTCTAATCCACCAGATAAGCAGAATACTTTGACAACGCAACAACAGGTTCTAATTAGTACATTGAACACATTCAAGCTTCAACTCCAGCAAAAGAATGCTTTCAATAAGGATGGACAAGGTCAAGGACAAGGACAATCTGCTAGCCAGAGCAACACACCAGTACAGAACCAAAACCAAAACCAAAACCAAAGTCAAAGTCAAAGTCAAAGCCAGAGCCAGAGCCAAAGTCATACGCCATCACAGAATCAAAGTTTGACACAGGCATTGTCTCAAACACATTCCGAGTCAGCTATTCAATCACAAAGCAGCTCAATTGACAACAAGAACCAAAACCAAAACCAAAACCAAAACCAAAATCAAACAACAAACAGTGCTCAACTTCAAAAAACAGGCCAAAACACACCACAAGCTCAACAACAACAAGCTCAACAGCAGCAACAACAGCAGCAACAACAACAACAATTATTACAACAACAACAACAACAACAACAACAACAACAACAACAACAACAACAACAACAACAACAACAACAACAGCAACAACAACAACAACAACAAGCTCAAGCTCAGGCGATGATGCAAGCACAAATGATGGCAGGTAAAGGAATGGGTACACCAATGTTGGCAATTCCAATGGAAGGATCGGTGTCTGGAATGGGAGTCAGTGCCAATTTGGCGCAATTGGGAACACCAATAACAAACAACCTGATCAAGACAGATTCAATGACAAATGGAGGCCAACGAATTGTTGCTACAACGTGGAAGGGATTTATAGTGAGTGGAGCAAAGATGGCGAATGGGCAGCAATCAGAGATGATAGTTGCAGTGCAGGCGGTCTCAGTAGGAGGTGATGGGTCAAATTCGTTGGTGTCTGACTGTATGTTTGACCAATGGCCTGCGCGGCTTTCGATTTCAGGACTAGCACCAGCAAACGCGTCGCAGATGGTCGAATGGGCAGCTGCGAACTCGGTGCCACAGGTTGTGTTTATGCGCAACTCTGAGCTGGAACTGAAGATTGGTGGGCCAGGAGCGCCAAACTCAAACAGGAATTTGTCGCAGACGGATCTGGCAAAGAGCTTTGAAATTCTATGCGCCACGTTGAAGCACAAGTCACTGCTTGCCCTAATCCGCCTGAACGATGCATCGCGGCCTGGTGAGTTGCTGGGAATTCTTCTAGTGTCACATAATGACTCGTTGATGGGTCTGGTGTTTGCCAAGCACCCAATTCCCTCCCACTTGTACTCCAAACCAGGCCAGTCCACGCCTATTGTTAATGCTGCTACCACAACTCAGACAGAAATGAACGAGTTTGCTCTTCAGTTCAACAGGCAGAGCGCCTCTATCCCAGGCTCAGCAATCACCGCCAACTCCAGCCTGGCAATAAACCGCAGTCCCAACCAGTTCACAAGCCCAATCCAACAAGCCAACATTCACAACATCGGAAATGCCAGTAATACTTCTTTGAACTCTATTGGTACTCCCAAATCTGCAAATGCCCAAATCAACCCTCAGAACCAAAATCAAAATCAAATTCCCGACAATCAAACTCAAACTGCCAACTCTGTTACTCAAACCCCATCACTCTCTAACAAGTCTGCTTCAGTGGTCAGCAATCAAAACCAAAACCAAAATCAACAGTTCAACCCTCTAACTTCTCCACACCAATCCAATACAATTCCAGGCTTCAGCAATGCATCTTCAACCAGTATGGGTCTTTCCACCTCACAACAGCAGCAGTTGGCCAATCCTACTGGAACTCCTTTGATTTCCTCAGCCCCTGCTGCACCCACATCAACCACAAGTCAGTCCAATATTGCTGCCAACTTTACACCAGAAATGTTACAGAACATGCTTACTGTCCAGCAAAACCCTCAAAAACAGGCCCAACAACAAACCGCTTTCCAAAAACACCTTCAACAGCAACAAGCCCAGCAAGCTCAACAAGTCCAACAACAACAACAACAACAACAACACCAACACCAACAACAACATCAGCAACAACAAGCTCTACAAGCAATGCAACAACAACAACAGGCACAACAGCAGGCACAACAGCAGGCACAAACTCAAGCTCAAACACAAGGTCAACAAATGCAAATTCAACTCCATTTGTTCCAACAACTTGTTCAACACTTTATTAGTCAAGGTGCAACTCCACAACAAGCCCAACAACAAGCTAAAGTCCAGCTTCAGGCCCAACTGCAAAATCACGCTCAGAACCAGGCTCAAGCTCAAGTACTTGCCCAAGCACAGGCACAACAACAACAGGCACAACAACAACAAGCACAGACTCAAGCTCAGGCACAAGCTCAGGCACAAGCTCAGGCTCAGGCACAAGCCCAACAACAGCAGCAACAAGCACAGGCCCAAGCACAGGCTCAAGCTCAAGCTCAGGCTCAGGCACAGGCTCAGGCACAGGCACAGGCACAGGCACAGGCACAGGCACAGGCACAGGCACAGGCTCAAGCACAAGCACAAGCCCAAGCACAGGCACAACAACAACAACAACAACAACAACAACAACAACAGCAGCAACAACAACAACAGCAGCAAGCACAGGCCCAGGCACTTGCTCAGGCTCAGGCTCAACAACAACAACAACAGGCTCAACAACAAGCTCAAGCACTTGCTCAGGCTCAGGCTCAACAACAACAACAGGCTCAACAACAAGCTCAAGCACTTGCTCAAGCTCAACAACAGCAACAGGCTCAACAACAAGCTCAGCAACAACAACAACAACAACAACAACAACAACAACAACAACAAGCCCAAGCTCAGGCACATCCATCACCACTTGGGTCATTTATGTCAGATAATTCCCAGGTTGATACAGCAACTTTGTTAATGTCGAATGGAATTTCATTATCAGCAGAACAGCTCCATCAATTACGCATGATGAACCCAACACAACAAGCAGCATCGATACAGCTGATTCTACAAAGCAACTCGAACAACGCTAACCAACTACAGCAGCAGCTTAATCAGCAACAACAGCAACAACAGCAACAACAGCAGCAGCAGCAGCAACAACAACAACAACATTTGGTAAACTCAATGACAAGTGCAAATTTATTACAAGGAGGAATGAACTTGAATACTGCCAACATGATGAGCCCAGCGGGCATGAACATGGCCAATCAGAGCAGCAGCGTCAATCCGTTGAACATCAACCAAGGCAAGCAGAACCTAGTAACTGGGCTAAACGCTAATCTTAACAATCAATTACAGAATCAAGGTCTGAATGTGAACTTGGCAATGTCTCAAGCAAACATGGCTGCAGGTTCAGACGCAGGCAACATGACGCCAGGCGGAACATTTGCCCAGTTTGGCCTACAGCACCAAAGGATCAATCAGTTAGGCAATACCAATGTTGTTGGTGCAGGAATGGTAGGGAACATGGGTGGATTGAATGTTGGAGGAGGAGGTGCTGGTGCTGGTAATGTGAATGCTTCTGTTTCAAGTCCTATTGGGACTGGTGGTGGCGGTGGGATCGGAATGTCGCCAATTGCTGGGAACAGTGTAGCAAACCAGAACGCGGCTAATGCCGGTGGTAATAGTGGGTCGATTACGCCCCAACAGCTGCAATTGCTGAGACAGTTGCAGTTGCAGCAGCAGACGTACTTGAGACAGCAACAAAAGTAACCAATTGGATATAGCCTGGGTAAATAAATTCGGTTACCAATGGCGGTTGTTCGTTCATATAATCTCATCTATCCTCTCTCCTTATCTTTTTTATTGCTTTATATATTTGACGTCAATTCTTGGGACTTTCAACTCCGTTTTTTTATTATTAATATTGATATCAACTTGGTATTCTTAACTTTTGATATTCGGTTTATCAGTTTTTTACTTTTTTTTTTCTTTATTTAGTTTTTTTTAACTTCTACATTCCATATTACTTTTTTTTAATTGTTTTGCTATTCTACAATCCCGCTTATTTTAATTCTTTTATATATAGCTCTTTATAATCTGTTTCTCTTTTTTTTTTTGCAATACACAACTATTTATATTTTATTCATAATCATCGTAGACAAAGTTAAAACCACGCCCACTTCAACACCATTTTGTTGCTGCCTAAAGACAAGGGTGTGTTTACTTGGGCTGATTCGTAGATTATAAAAATTGCAAGTAGACCTTTATTTTATTATGGCAACTAGAAAAAAATAGGAAAAAGTTAAAATAAAAAGTCTATGGTACTGTGTCACAAAACCACCTAAACCAGACGGTGTTGCTCTTCAGTGTTGAATATAGATAATATCTGCGTTGTGCGTTTTCAGGTGCCGTGCAGGTGTTATGATTTTTGGGCGGTAGCTTGTGCTTCCTTCTATAGTAACAGGAATACATATTGTGCAAAAAGTTTAGATATTTGAAAGTTTGGCATAAATATAATGTATTATCAACATGTACCAATCTAGATAGGTAATGGTCATTATAAGTATATGCTGAAGAGAGAGAGGAAATAAAAAAACAAGGGATTCTCCGGTTTAAAAGTCTGTATTGTTGATACTATTTAGCTTACCTCCTCCAGCTTTTTCTAAAAAAAAAACAACAAAAAACCAAGCAGTCGTATAAAATATATTTAGTTTTTACAATCAAAGAGGGTGAGTGAGAGAATTCAAGAAATACCAAACAAAACTGTTTATTATAAAGCCGAATTCTGGATTGTAAAAGGTAAATTATAGTGCGTAATATTCGGTATTTGGTTCATTCAACTTACTTGTTGCTTTTGCCTCATAATCTCGGCATCCCTATAAACGAGAAATATCATAATATACATTAATTTTGGCAACACAGCGCTTCAATAAAGAGAAAACATACCCCCCCCCCCCCACTCCCCAATTCGGAGTTGGAATTGTAATATCATCGCCTCATAACTTTGTTTTGTTTGACAACAAAAGAAAGCGAGTAAAATAAAAACTAGTACTGCTGTTGTGTATACCTTTCTTGTTTATTTCTAAAGCTAAGTCCTTCATCCTCCTTCTTTGCGCCTTTCCCAAGCTTTTCTTGTTTTTTCTTGTTTTTTTCTCTAGCCAAATCTCTCTGATTTCCACCTGAATTTCAGTTCCAATCATACACAAACAGATTTAGTATATGTACATTTTCTAAATTGTCCTGTGCTAAATATGGATATGCAAATGAAACGCCCTATTTTTTACAGCCACCCGCTTTTCTATATCCATCTAGTCAATGCCAAATACCACTTCCTACTGTAAACTATTATATGCTACTTACGTGCCATCGTTTTAATTACTCTAGTAGTGTCTTTTTTAATGGGGGGTTTCAAACTCGATTATTGAAGCTTTTACAATTGCAAACTAATTGTATAACAAAAGTCAAAAGAAAGTAAAGAGAAAAAAAGGTAGTTTTATAAGAATTCCTTTATTTTAATTAATTTTTGTATTTACTAATATGTTTGATCAATGAATTTACTATTCCCAGTTATAATCCACCAGAAGCTAGTACTATTCCGCTCAATTTCAGGAATTTATACAAAAGAAAGAAAAATAATTACAAACTCTAATTCAAAACGTTCAAGTTTATGTTTTGTTTCTATTGCTATTACTATTAGCGCTATTATAAATGAAAAAAAAAGCTTGCTTATAAGCAAACTTGATTACCGAAAAAGTTTCCATCGAATTCATGGATGTAGCAAGGCTGCACATATATGATTGGCTATAAACTGCCTTTTTTAATAACGCAGCTAAATTAACGACATTATTAATCAATATAACCAACTAAATAACCCTTGTATCAAAACAAATCAAACCCCAGAATTAAAATTTAAAAAAAAAAAAGCTAAACTTGCTGCTAATACTTTGGTATTTCGCCTAAAGGCCTTTATTTACAAAACTATCGAGTTAAAGCATTGACATTGCACTTTGTTTCGCTGAAAACACAACCGACCCGTAAATAGCAACATGTATTATTAGTTCCACACATTCTCAAAACTAGCATATTAGCAATCTAAGCAACCCAAACTAAAAGCATAATGCTCTTGCCTCGTCAGCAGCTAATCGAACTTGTAAAACACCCTTCCTTACCAAAAAAAAAAAAACAAAAAACAAGACAAAACAAAACAAAAAATGCAGAGTCTAGCAGAAGACAGGTGTGCTTGTATGTGTGTAAATATGTACCGTTTATAAACAATAGTTGGTAAAGTTTATTTAATTCGAGCCATTTTCACACATAATTAAAAAAAGTAATGAGACAGAGATAATAAGAAACTAAAAGTAAAAGCAAAATCAAGAACTAAAAGCAAGAACAAAAACAAAAATCAAAGTATGTACTGTTAAATAAGATGTGATATCAAGGGGAGTTGAGAAACAGCGTTTGATGCAGTTTCCAATGAGATTACTAGTCTTATAGTATTATCGCCATTACCCACAGACGAGCTTGTGGAGCCAAATGTCATAGGCGAGTTGCTGGACTTGGATGCGGATCTAGCGGTCCTGCTGGAGGCTTGTATAGACAAAACGCCAATAGATTCCATCATCGAAACTAGGTCATTGAACTCGCTTCTGGTTAGAGGACTAGGAAGCCTTGCTTCGTTGCAAACATCAGAATACATGGTATATAGAAGATTGATAGTGAGTAAACCAAACGAAGAGGATCCAAAGTTGGACCTTTTGGCTGTTGGTGTAAGCAGCAGCCCGGAACCGACAGACTTGCTTCTTGACAGCTTGTTCCTCTCTTTGTTTTCCTGTGAAGCTTTATTATACCTTATCAAGGCGGCAAGAACTATTTTCTGCTGGAAATTTAGACTGGAAAGAGTTTTTTCTGTGGAGGAGCCATACAGGTTGGAGAGAACCTTCATCATTTGCATAACGGTGACATTGGTTTGATTTTTGCTTGGCGTTGATGGCAGGTTTAACAGACCCTTCCTTTTTGAGTCGGATTTCAAAGCCTCAATAGCCAGCCGACAAGCGTCAAGTGCCTTTCTCATATCACCAGACGCAGAAGCCACTTTTCTAGCACACAGCTCTAACGCAGACATCTGTATTGTGATGTTCGTTTGTGTTTGAGCTGGGTCTAATAACTGGTCGGTTGTTTTCGGTGCTGAGGACGTAAGTGTGCTAGACAGATTATCCACTGAGCTAAAAGTTCCAATCTTTCCTGTTGGGGTAGAAACTACAGAGCTGTTGCACGGCAAAGCAGAGTTGTCTGGAGTATTTAGCAAATCCATTCGGTGCTTCAGTACACTTAATATATTCTCTACCGAGTATGGTGTGAAATGTAGCAATTCAGGAATGCAGCTTCTGGCCTGCAGGCGAGGAAGCAGCCTATCAGTTAGATCTAGTGCATTTGCAATGCCAACAAGCAAAAGCCTCGAATTTTGACTCATCGCCCACTCAAACAACGAGTAGATCACAGTCGGATTCTTTGAAACAATATTATCAAGCTCGTCCAACACTACAATATTTAGCATATCCGTGCTCGATCCAACAAACAGCTCCTCTAACCTATTTCTCAATTCATGCTCAGGAAGCTTCTCAATCCCTTCCAACTGCACGCCAAGTTTACTCAAATGGCTCCTGTTAGCCTTTTTTGTATCTTTGTAAGAATCAAGATTTGTGTTTTGGCTCAAGATGAGTTTTTCGTAAAGCCTTAAAAACGTTTGCTTTGGGTTTGTTATAGACATGCAGTTGATGACCGCTACGTTCGCAATCCCATTCCCCTTACTCCCAACCGTGCTATTGACGATATTCATCACACAAGCTGTTTTTCCTGTCCCAGGATTTCCCGAAATATACAAACTCCCGCCTTTCCTGTTTTCCAATAAATCATCCACATGTCTGCTAATGACCTTTCTTTCGTTTTCTCTGCCAATAACATCAAAATTCTCTTCTTTTCTGCTGTAAGCAACTATGCTGTCTGTCGAGTTTTTGTTGTCCCCAATAGCATCAATACCAGTAGATTGTACAAATGCATCATTAATCGGTGAACATGAAACATCGATATCAGCAAGCCTTGAGCTCAAAGTTGTACTATCCAAGTTTTTATCACTACCATCTTTTAAAGCCACGCTTTTTTTCCCTCTACCACTCGCAGTTCCTTTTCTCAAGGCTCTTGTTTTTGAAGGAGTTTCAACCGCGTTATCTTCTTTTTCCAAAACTCTATCAGCTGCCACTTCCTTTGTGGCCCTTCTTGTTCTAGTCGATTTGGGGATTTGCCCCAGTGTGGAGTCTATTTCTTGTGCAGTAACTATGGATTTATTCACCCTCTTTAATCTAGTGGTTGGGGTTTTTGCTATTTCTTTTGTCTCTACCTCCTTTGTCTCTGCCTCTTTTGTATCTATCTCCTCCGTCACTACCTCTTTCGTCTCTACTTCTTTCGTCTCTATTCCCTCCGTCTCTATTCCCCCCTTTTCCTCTTCAACTATTTCTGTTTTAACTTCGGTCAACGTTTTGGAGTCATTTTTTTCTATACACTTTAGCTTTGCCAGTTTGCCCTTTTCAGTTTGCATTAACATTTTTAGCTCTGCTAGCTTTTCATCGCTGGCAAAGGTAGACAGCTTCCTTCCAGTCTCGTTGAGCCCGTTTAGCGACTTGTAGTTGCTTATCAGCTTTATGCTTTTTGGCATAACCTTTTTTTCTATCTCCACCGTGATCTTTGTATCTATTGGACAAGCACACGTTTAGTTGCACTCTACAGCTACAGCAACACACAACATTATGTATATATATAATTAGACTCTGAACTGAAGCTTTATTTACCTTTAACTGTGCTGTAAATCGATTTCAGTGTTACAGCCTTTTTAGGAGTCACATTGCCTTTTGATTCCAGCTGAATACTAGCCATGCTTTTATTTCTTCTTGTTGTCATCTTTTGCATTCTGTCAATCATTAACTCAATTTCTATAACAGATAAACACATCAAACCCGTTATAACAAGTGGTACATGGGCCAATGGGCAACAAAAAAACGCATTGCATGGGTTTAAACAATAAATTCTTCTCCTAAAAACTACAACTAGCTGCAGTGTAACCAAATACCTTTTTCTTCTAGGACGCCATTCCTTTTTCGCTTCAAACCACTTAGTGGTGATTCGATTTCCATTTTGTAAAAATATACGTTGCTGTCTAATGTTTCTACTCACTGGAGTATCGAGCTTATCAATGTCCTTTTAAACAAATTTGCGGCTTTTAGGTGATAAATTGTCAGTAAAGTGAGGTATGTTGGTGGTCCAGACTTGTAAGCTTTAAACTATAGAAGAAAACAGTTATACTATCCAACTGCGCTTATCGAGAAATACAAGTTTAAAAAAACGAATAATACTTATTTAATTATTTTATTTACAGTTTATTTTACCCTGGATGAGCTCTCCCTCTCCAGCTTATTTCTTCAGTGCTAAACTCAACCCAATTGGTATTTAAATGCGTATTTACAGTTTCACATTCCCTGCTTTCACGCGTTGGAGTTCGGTTTAACCGGAATCCATTGGCTCAGTGATCAAAACCAAACAATCAGCTTAGTTTCAACTATAAAAAAAACAACAATGAAAATAATCCCTAACTTTGCTTGCTGAAATGATGGTTGCTTTTCGCTTATTTTTGTTTTGATTTGCTGAACACGCTTTCTAATATTAATAAATACAAAATGAGAAATTATTCACGGCAAAAGCACTAAACCATCAACAGAATAAAACCCAAATCTAGTCCAAAAAAGCAAAGTATTTACTTATTGGTTTGTTTTGTTATGCTGCACCAAGCGAAATCGCTATTGGCTTGGTCATTGGACAAAGCTATTTACGTTGCCAAATGTTCAATACTTGTTCTCATTTAATATTTAATATTCACCACTTATTTCTATTTGATTATATTACTCACCTCTTATTGTTGTTTATTATTTTTGTTGTTTATTATTATTATTTTTATTAGATATTGTTTTTATTTGGAAAAAAAAAAAAAACTGCAAGCTCATCTTGGTTATTGTAAAAGGCAGCCTGATCCAAAACCTCAGGTCGAGTTATTCCACAAAGTTGGTCAACACTTTTGTTGATCCTCTTTTAAACTGCTTGTAATATAAAGTCGCATCAATTATAGCAATAATCCGATTTGTTTTCCAAGTAAGAAAAGCTGTGTACCGCGTCCCAAACATAGAGTGACGCTGATAAAAGAAATGTACTTGTCTTCAGCCTTAATACTTTCAAGTGTGACAAGAAGGCCTGGTGTATCCTTCTTTAGTGCTGAGGCTATAGGCGTCGTTTTTCTTTTCTAGCTGTTTGTGTTTATGAAAAGGATTGTGTTGGTAATTAAAAGGATACGGCGATGATATTTCAGAACTTTAACGATCTCTACCAATATCTTTCATTGCCAGCTCTTGATCAACTCTAGTATTTATAAAAGCTCTCCTTTGGTTTTATTTCTCACAGGCCGACTACTCATCAAATGTCAGCTGGTCAAAGTTATTTTTTAGATTGTATTAGCAAGGGAGGATGTGTGTGGTAAATTCAGCTTTTGAGAGAGCCAAGGAAAATAAATGTTTTTTGTAAAATAAAAATATTGTAGCGATGCCTTTTATAGCCTGTGGATCTCTGTCTGTTTGTTTTAATGTAGCTGCTCCTGAAAGAATTCGTATGCTTCCATAACCAAACGGCATCTAATCACATTGTACTTGCCCATACCGTTGTGCCGGTATACTGTAGCACATCTATTGGGTAAAGAAACAATTGGGACGATAATAACCGAATCACCGCAGAAGGCAGTTGATTGTTGGATTTTATAATCTTGGTTTAAATTTTTCTTGCTTTTGTTTTTTCTCTCCAAAGGCGGCGTTGTTATGGGAGAGAGAACAAATTCAGTAATGTCTTTGTCTTTTTTTTATGGAGGCTCTGAACTCTAACGGGTTTAGGTAAGTTTAATGAGAGGTTAACTATCAACCAAGTGCATTGACGTTTAGATATTGACTGTATTAAAAAAAAACGCTCTCATTGATTGTATTGCAGCACAGAATTTAAAAATCCCTTAATTATTTTAAAACTTAGGCTGTAAAGTAAAGAAAGATAAGCAAAGATAGTATCGATTTGGTCTTGCTCCAGTAATGTATGTTCAACTTTGGCGAGAAGGACAAAAGTGCTGTTTGAACCGATTTTTAGTGAATTTAGCGACCAGTTGCCTTTTATTATTAAAAATAAATCCTTCGATAAGGGGGAAGACTGCGCTGGGGATGGTCTTATATTCTTCCCATACTTGTCGATTTATTCATTTGGTGTGTCTATGGCGGCTCGACACGATTGTGGGCAACTATGATGTTGGTTTACGTAGTTTGGTTGTTTGTGGGACATACGCAGTTCGGAATATATAACGACAGATGAACAGAGATCTTTGTTTTGGCTATAGAAGGTACTTGCTTTTATTTACTATCTTTCAATGATTTTTGCCACACATTCCCCCCAAGCTGGTACTTAATACATCTAAGGCGTATCATTGTATTGGCTGATGTACCTCTAACCCTAACTTGCCATCCTCAACAGCTGAATCCAGTCATTACTATTTAAATTATGTTTTGTTTTCTTTAACGTTATTTATCGGCTAGTAATATCTGTTGCGGGCCGTTAAGTATTAGAACTCAAATATTTAAGCGTTTTGATTGTCTTTTAGCTGTTGAGAATAATATTACCAGTGTTCTCTTGATACAACTAGCTCTACGCACCTACCTTTTTACGTTTGTAAAAAATAGGGGCAGCGAGGTGGGTAAACTGAGGTTAAGAGAACTCTCGAGTTGGTTTTACTTTTTATTGTGGTGGAATGGAATCTCGTATTTATCTCCTTGAGGATATATTAAGCAAGTCCAAAAAAAAATAAGAGTACTCTTTGTTTTAGTAGAACATTACGGAAAAATTCATCACAAACAATCATTTAGAACAGAGTAGAAAACAAAACATTATTTTTTCTTTAAAAGGCAATCTTCATTTTTTTTCCTGTTTTGGGACTCTACTCTTGGTTTAATTGAGCTGTTTGTGTTTGATTATTTCATTGTAACATTTGGTTATGGGACGTACTTTAGGGGGTTTTTTTTTTTGGATTCGCTTTTATGTTTTTGTTCGGGGGGTTTTTTTTTTGCCATTCTCTTGGTGGCATTGACCAGAATGAAGTAAATTGAGGTTTTGGTTTTGCTAGAAATTTAGAACACTTGAGTGGATCTCGTTCCTTCTTTTTATTACCGCTTCAAATCGTGTAGTAGCTAACTTTGATTTCTGTATATACATTTATACATTTATCACAAGGAAAAAAAAAAAATGAAACTGCTTGAGTTCAGCTTGTTAAAAACAAAACCAAAAGATCAGCTGATTGAATCGAGTTGAGATGAGAGAGTTGCGTTGAGATAAAAAAAAAATGGGGAATAGTCTCACCCTATACAGGAGTGATTCTCTCCTTCCACCCCACCCTTTGGTTTGGGTTTTTAGGTTCAAAATTATGCCGTATTTTTTTTTTTTTGTTAGTAGCACCACTCTTTTTTTAGTTTATCGACACATTCGGGTAGTAGGAGCGTACAATTATGACTTGAAGGTACTTGAGATGTGGTACACTGATGCGTTTTTGGTGGTTAAGAATATTCATTTGTCAGCTCTGCTCTATTTTGGGATTGTGATATACTAAAGCGGCTTTATTCTTGGAGGACTTATTGGATTACGGCTGGTTTGTTGTGATTTTATTCCTGTTTACATTGCAGTTTCTATACGAATATATTGGCATTTACTTTGGATCCAGGCCTTTACCTTGTTTCTCTTGTGTTCTTATTCCTATAGCCTTCCATGGGGGCTTGCTGATGTGTTACTTGCATCGGTATTTCCTTGGCTCCTAGGTTAGATACCAAGGAATCGATTGGGTTGGGCGGGGTCAAAGGCAAGTGCCGATATAAATATATCAAATCGTGTTTTATCGATTTCCACGATTGCATTCGTTTAAATTCATTCAAATGAGTGCGAGAGTGCTTTTTTTTTAATTATTTGAAAAAAGAATCGATATACACAAACCAGATGGAGTATCAAACGAAATATCACAATGTCTAGTCTTGCTTTTTGAATTTTTTTTTGAGATATTTGCTTAATCCTTTTTTTTTTCCTTCTACTTTTACCGTTGAATTTGTAAAGTTTCTGCTTTTAGTTTTGTTTACTTTGTTTCTTTGTCTTAAAAAACAGGCAAGCGGTTGTATAGACAGAAAGGTTGATAGGAGAAATTCACTACCGACTCTAGCAACAAACAACAGACAGGTTTTTTTTTTGACGTAAACTTGCTTTAAAACTAAACCATACTGCTTGTTAGAGACCCGATTCTTGCCTTGTTGCTAGAGTTCCGGTTGTTTGACTTTTTCTTTTATTTGCTTTTTTGGCATACTTCACTTGCCAGTTTGATGCGGAGAGTTATGAAGTAAAGGCTAGAGCTACAAAGAGGCTTTGTGGATCAACAAAAGAGTTGGATAGAGGTTGCCAAGTATTTTAGAACCGATAAAGATTCGAAAAGTGGCAAATGATGGATGTCGTATTTGTATCCACTTGGTACACCTTTTAATTTTAGCTTTAATGTATAATGGAGGGTGGGGGAAGGTTATTTTTTTTTTTTGTAAGGAAATATAAAATTCAGGGTTAGCTTTGGGTTGTTAGGCAATTTTGTTATTTACAGTTTTATACTTTACCGATTGTACAAGAAAATACAAACGAATTAAAAATAGGAAAGGGGAAAATGGAACGCTGACAAGGCGATATAGTCCGGTTGCTATCAGTGCCATAATTTCAGCATAGATAAATCACCTGAGAGTACTGGAGCTTTGTTTGGTTTTGTTTGATTTCACATGGGTTTTAGAAAGGCTGGAAATCGGCCGTCTAGATTCACTGCTGTTAAGGTCGGACAAGAACAGCCCCAGTTCCTCGTCTGGAACAGATAGGTGCGACCGTTGCAATGTTGTTTCTAGCGAAGCCAGCCTCAACAAACATTCTAGCAAACTCAAGCTGCTGTTTTTCCACTCTTCTGGGCTAAAACTCAGTTGGTTTTGAGTATATGTCGAGTCGAGTTTTGATGGATGTTGGGTATTTGTCTGGGAGCCGTCCTTATGTTTGGTTATGTCCGTGCTGCTTGCCTGGCCCTCTGACTCGCTACCTGACTCAACTTCGCTTGAGAAGTCTGAGCCACTACCTCCATCGTTCTCGTTGCAAAAATCATCCACTTGCAACGCATACCAACAATACCCATCAAAGCTGTTGCTCGACACAGTATCTCTAACTTCAGAATTCGAATCCGAGCTACAGCCTGAGCCTGCTCCTTCATCTTCACCTGTATCCGAGACATTGCCTTTGCTTTGGTCAGTATCGCTATCGAAGCTGCCCTCGTCAGTCAGGCCCAACTGCGTATTTGAAGCTGTATCCTTGTAGCGAGAGCTTGAGTCAGAGTCAGAGTCAGAGCCAGCGTTGCTTCTATCGTCCAAACCTGGTTTCTGTCTAGCAATTGACTCGGAGTAGGGCTTTTTAGATTCTCTGTTTCTGTTTGTACTCCTATTATTGTCTGTACTACCGGTTCGACTTTTTGATTTGACTTTTAAAACCAAAACAGGTGTATTTGATCCTTCAATATTCAGTAACGAGCCAGCCGACGAATAGTAAAGCTGGTGAATATCACGCAGGTCGATCCCAAGCGCTTTTCCGGCAATAAAAGACACGTCGTCATCAAAGGCACCTTTACCACCAGCATTCTCACCTTGGCTGCTACTTCCCCCTAGCACCACGTCCTTGTTTTTATACTCGACATCCTCATGGTATCGCCCGTCATTTAAATTTTCAATGCAGGTTAATCTATAGCTATACGTGTTTATCAATGTTTCAGTGTCGCTTTGGTCCTTGTTACTGTTGGTGCTTGAAAACTTTGGACTCTGTCTATCCAATGTACCAACATCACGGTATTTTTGGGCCAGTTTTGTGATTTTTCTTTCCAGAATGGTTTTGCACCTGGGGAATTGTTCTTTCCACGTAAAGTCTGATTTGTTTTTTGGCCTGATTGAAGCAGAGAACAAAGAGTATAGCGTCAAGCTAAACCCCTTCCCCACTATAACAGGCGCAGTTCTCCTACGTATAGCTCTGTCATGTTTATCTCTGCCAAAAGTATCACCTACACCTTGGCCTTTGCTGGCAAGGCGGTGGATCTCTTTCTGATAATCTGCTGATGCTTGAGAAAGATAAAACGACGACTGCATTAATCTACTCATAGAAATTCCGGCTGGCACACTGCTACCTAGATGGATCCCAGAAGTAGCCAAGGCTAGATTCAATAGTGGAACAGATTCGTCTATTTTAGCCAATAGACATTTAAGCTCAATACATATCTTTTCGTCGCTGCCTTCCATTCGGGCTTTGCTTTCTGAGCTTGTAAAAGGATTGATGTTTGTGTTTGTGCTTGTTTGCGCATTTGCATTTATGTTTGGTCTTTGTTTTGGCTGGCTAGGGTCTTTGCTGGACCTGGTCTTTGAGTTTGCTGATACTTGGCACTTTTCTTTAAAGGTATCTACAAGACTGTTTGTTGGGCTCTCGCTCTCCAAATCGCCAATTTTTTGGCAAAACCCATCGATGTCTCGCTTCAGCTCTCTAATCAACGGAATTATCGTTTTCATCGTAGAGTGACCTCTTGCTGTCATGATTTCTATCAGATCTATTGCTGGTATTATAGCTTTAAGTTTCATTTCCAAATGCACCTTTAACATTAATAGCTCCGTTTGCTTTGACTCTGTGGCTGGAACTTTTTTAATATACTCGGAAACGTGCCTCTACACAATTTCAGTTGGAATAAACTTGTTTTAATGGTGCTGTTTTTGTGCTTTGAACACAGCACAGAAACAAAGCCAGACAACCTTAGCCACTTATTATTATCATTACATGCTTTTTTTTTTTTGTAGAAAGAAATATTTAAATTGTCGGAGTTTCTATTCTTACTATTGCTATACTGCTTGCTGCTCCAAATGCCGCCTTGCCGACCAGAGAGGCTGTCTTTACTGCCAAATCCGAAAACAAAAAGTCCATTGTAAAACTGTTCTGAAGCTTTTATTATTGCTGAGAAAGTAGATTAAATATTTAAAATATGTTTATTTGTGAATGCAATTCGCTTTTTATTTATTTTCTCTCTTTCTTGAGTTTAGAATGTAAAGCGAAAATATAGTGTGTTGATAAAAAGAAAAGAAGCGAGATCGCAATGGTCATATAAGATTTTATTTTACCAACTGTTTAATAAGTGTAGTAGCATTTACATGTCAAACGACAGTTTGGTTAATTTTGGCCCATTTAATTGACCTTAAATTAACTAATGGATATACTTTATGCCAAATATGTAAAAACCTAAAATCCAAACTAAATTAGTTTCCATCCAATGAATTTGTACGCATTTACTTGCGATTTTGTTTATAAAATCTTGGATATAAAAGCGCTTTGTTTGGAGCGATTAATTGACTTGAGTGCAAGTAGCTTACAACCAACTGTCATGGTGTTGATTGATGTTAAAAACAGGACTGGCGCAGTGATGATATTTATCTACGCTAAAGTGGGAGGTATTGTCAGCCCACAGTACACAATGAACCAGACATTCCTAAAGTATAAAGTGTCCGGTACTTTAGATTCTTGTTATTATTGAAATGTATCCAGTACTTTTGGATTTCAATGCCAATACGCTAGCTATAGCTCTCGCCGCTTCGCACTCAGTAAACCAAAAACGACTTTGTTCTTATTTTTTCTAACTCAATTACATTTTTTTCTATCTTCCTTTGTCAAGTGCATCAGATACACAGTGAGTTATTAGACAAATGCGGAAATAACGGCACTAAAGGCAAATTTTAATTAAAATGTAATAAACCAAAAAAATATCAGAAACCAAAAGCAAATAAGAAGCAAAAACAAAAAAAAAAGAAAACCAAGGATATGTGTAGGAGCTAACAAAAAAGGAATTAAAAGTGGGGAATCAACGACGGTCCTTTTAATATCCAATATACCGGTTTATAGAATTGGTTTTATACTCTTCAGCCCGCTTGTTGTGTATATCGTATATAATATAAAGGTGATCTCAAAGAGGGAAAAAGAAAGAATTAAACAAGCTTTTTAGCCTCAAAGAAGCGGCGTAGATGGCGAAGTTGCCAATAGCAGACCAAACCAATCAAAATAACTTGGATAAGTGCCCAGACATAAACACGCTGATTGATCATTTTGCTGGTAGTGCTAAACTCAAACTCGCGTTCCTATTGTTATAAATTAAACAAAAAGATGAGTTTTTTTTTTCCAGATAAAGTAGACTAGACCAGACCAGACCAGACCAGACCAGACCAGACCAGATCAAACAAAAAGAAAAAAAAACCTGAGGGGAATGAAGCTTGAGTAGAAACATGGTGTTGATAGGAGAAACAAAGCTTACCTGCTGGTACTTTTGTTCGTCACGGATGGAACGGATTCTGCTGTTTAGCATGTTGATGCTGACCTTGAGTTCGCTCATCTTTTCAGTAGCCTTCTTGCCATCATCTTCTTCCTCGTTGGTGCTCATATCAAAAGTCATTTTCTAAAGCGAGTTGAAAAGCAGAATTCAGGATTTGAGATTCAGGATTAATATTGCTAATAAAACATGTACTGGCACGTGGGTTTTATAATTGAGGAAAATATGGATGAAGAATTCTTACGAGCTTGTTGTAAGACTTGAAGTTTGGATTTGGACTGTTGAGGGTGAAGCAAATGTTTTGTTTTCCACTCTTGACAATTGTGTAGGTGAATTTACCACGATGACCGCCTTTTTGGTCCATAATACGTTGGTTGGTATTTAAATCCTACAGAAAAAAAAATCGTGTTTTAATAAGCCATTATCTGTTTTGCTTTTGTGGTGGGCAAAAACAAGCAAATCATGATAAACCGAGTAAATAGATGCTGTGGTAATCGGGATGCTTACGTCAACGGTAATGTGGATGTTGAGGGTAGGGTCTTCAACAGTTCGCTTTTCGGCAACAATATACTCGTCGATAGAATATTTACCTATATTCACGAAGATAAAAAAAACATTTGAATTATAGATGGAATTAAACGCACATCCGGATAATAAATGGAACAATCTTTAAGTTTTAAAAAGCAAACAAAAAGATGGAAACAAAAACAAAAACAAAAAAGCCTACAAACGTCATCTTGCTTGATTAGCTTATGACATTTACTGTGGAATAGGATAATTACCTCTGATGATATAATTCATTGGGGCTTCTTGGACAAAACACTCTCTTTTGCCAGCATTGGCGTAGTAATAGAAACCATTGACGGCTGTTGATAGGGATATCGAAGCAGCAAGCAGATTAAGAAACTTCATTTTTTTATAGTTATTCCTGGTTATTGTTTACTTTTGTAAATAAAGAGTGAACAGACTTTTATATAAAAGTATATGAAAGTATATAAATGGATTTGGATTTAAAAGCAATAAAGAAATAAAAATAAAGCCTTTTGACAACAGTAGCTGAAAATAACAAGTGAAAAAAAATAACTAGTTGTAGAAGTATAAACTCCAACTTTTTTTATTTATTTATTTGTTTTTAATTGCTTTTATGTTCAAGCAAGAGGATTTGGTTAGTGGCATTTTGTTTCCAAGACTGTATAAGACTTTCGACGTTTTATTTTGCCACTTTTAATTTTCAAACTCAACATAAAGTAAAAAGTATAAAGGCGAGTTTAAATCCAGATTGTAGAAGACAAAAAGCAAAGGCAAAAAAGAAAAAAAGGTAAAAAAAAGAAAGAAAGAAAAGCGCCAATGATAGGGCAAATAGCATTGGGCAGAATTTAGCAAGAACAAGATAACTGGGCTATCCAATAAATCACTTACACAACAATAAAACAGGAACAATTGGAGGAATGGGAGAATAAATAAGAAAATAATAGAAAATAATCGGCTAATTGTAGTCAATCAAGGTAAAATGAAGGGGGGGGGGGGGNNNNGGGGGGGGGGGGGGGGGAAAAAAGTATAAATCAGTATATAAGTAAAGGAATTAGGGAGGCTTGAACAAGGAAGTTATTGTGGGATATAGGATTGGAATAAAGGATAAGGGAAGCGGTAAACTGAATAATCAGGAGTTGAAGTGTATTAATATATAAAGTAAAGATATAGAATATATTATAAAGAAAAAGAATAATGAAAATAAAAGAGAAGGAGAAAGAAAAAGAAAAAGAGGTTAACGTTTTGAGCCCTTCTTTTTAGAGTTGGACTTATCGGCACGGACATCCTTTTTGAGTCTGCGATCAACCATCTTGTACTTGCCCTTGACACCACCAGGTCTTCCTTGGACTCTCCTGTTACTGCCCTTGGCAACAACGACTTTAGTTTTCTTTTTAGTATTTTTGTTGACCTTGCTCATTCCAGACTTCATGAGCTTATCGATGTTCTTGGCCTTTTCAGCCTCAGTCATGTCTTCACTGTTAGCCATACTTTCGGCCTTGGCCTTCAGCTTTGTGAGTTTCTGATTGGCGTGTAACTTTTTCCTGGCTTTTGCTTCCATGACCTTTTTGATTGGCCTGGTGTTGATTGCTTTCATTTTGGCCTTGAGCATTTCAATGGCCTCCTTTGTGACGGGCAGAACTGGCTTGTTGTAGCGGTTTTCATTGTCGGTAAACCAGGATGGGAGTGAGTCCTTGTCGTTGAAGGAGCCCTTGTTGAAGAACTTGTCGACCAGATCGGACTTGTTTGTTCGTCTGTTTATCAAGTCCTGGGCGATTGTGATGGCTTCAGGGGTAGCAAAATCAGTGTAATCGACGTGTTTAGCATCCTTATCGATTCCATCATCTAATTCGTTTACTTCAAGCAGAGCTGGAGCCAATTCGATATCATCATCAATATCGCCATCATCAACATTACCAACATCGCTATCATCACTGTTGTTGGACTTGTGTACTTTAGCTGAGGTTTGGTCGGCTGATTCAAGCTTGCGTTTGTTTGATTCCTGCTTGGGTTTGTCTGAGTCAGTGTTGTGCTGAGGTCCGGCAACAACTGGGATGTTTTTGAAGAGGGGTTGGTCAAACCAAATCGCTGCTTTTTTGGTCAGCTGATTGGGAACAGCAATGTCTTTGACGCTACCAAGCTTGATTTTGTTCTTGTTTTTCAAGTCGATTTTACTTTGCTTGTAGTTCTTTTTCATTTCCAGAATTGCTGCCTCATCGTCTGACTCCGAGTCGCTGCCACTAGATCCTGACCCCGACCCTGAGTCTGACTCTGAGCCTGTATCGTCAGCTTCCAATGCCTTTTGTCTTGCCACGTCTATATCCATTGCCATTCCGCTTCTTTCTCCGCCTTCGTTGCCATCACCTCCTTCCTGGTCGTTTTCGATTCCTGCCAGCATTCTCGACTGCTTTTCAAGTCTCTTTTTTATCTTTTTTCTTATTTCCTTTTTGCTTTTGTAGCTGTCCGAGTCCGAGTTTCCATTTCCATTTTCATTCTCATTGTCACTATCTGATCCAAATCCTCTGAATTCCGATTGCTCGCTTCTCTTCTTCTTGATGTCAAGCTTTGAGTCTCTTTGTCTTGCCTTCTCGGTGTATCGTTCGTAGATCATATCCAGCTCCTTATCTACTTGAAGTGCTCTTGCTCTGTCTCTATCCAGCTCCAAGTCGATGTTCACTAGATGTTCATCCTCCTCGTTTCCGCTGTAGTACTCGAGATCCTCCTCTGAATCCTCCATCTCAATCAGCTCGTTTGCCTCGTCAATATCTACATTTGCAACTGCCTTTCTTATTCTCTTTGCATCCGACAAGTTTCCTGTTGCCTTTTTCTTCACTGAAAACAGCGATGTGTCGCCCTGGTCTATTCCAATATCGGTTGGTGTTGTCATGTTCAGCTGGAGCTTAATCAGCTGCTTCTGTCTTCTTTCGTTCACCCGTCTTCTCTCTTTACGCAACCTCTTTTGCTCATTTCTTGCCACCAAATCTAACTCCTCCTCCGATTCTGACGATCCTCTTTCCTCCACATCCTCTCCTGCCTCTCCTTCTACTACTCCCTTCTTTTTGATTGTCGGCAATTCTGACTCCTCCTTCTCGTCCAGCTGCATCCGCTTCCTTATGCTTGTTCTCCATTTCATCAGCATCCTGAAATCCTTTTTACCCAACACCTTCAAATCTTCACACGAAAGCAGCACTTCTTGGTCTGTTTCTGGGTACTTTACCAGCTCCTTGTCCTCCTCGTTTTCAAATATCAAAGCATTGCATGATCCCAACACTCCTGCTGGATCCTTGTCTCTAATAAACTCCATCGCGTGTCTTTTCTTGTGCAATGTATAATTTCCCTCCTCGTAACCATCTCTGTGTCTCTTCTTCTGCTTCTTTTCTGGTGCAAAGATATCTATCGATGTCAACTTCTTGTTTATATCCAAATCCTCAAACACATACTTTGGATCCAGCAATCTTGGATCAATCTTCTTTGGCGCTATAAACCCTTGACACACCACAAATATTTCTGCCGACACATTTCTATTTACATTACATCACATATTTAAATTACATATTTAATCTTTTCTTTATTTCTTTCTTTCTTTCTTCTTTCTCCAATACCCATCCCTGCTACTTATCCCTGATTCTTACCTTGATGATGCTGGCTTGGTAGCTTCTACCTTTTCAAACAATTGATTAAACACCCACATCAGACAATTGTAATCCTTTGATCTAAACACTTTTGTAACAAACACTCCCCCTTTCTTCAAAAATTCTGTTGCCAATGCCATCGACCTCAATACCAACTCTGACTGTGTAAACGCATCATGTTGCCACGATGATCCTACGTTGGGTGCTCCGTCATGAAGAACTCTATATATATCCATTATTATTCAATAATCATCCCAACATTAGTTATTTGTTTTTTTTTTTTTTTTTTTAAAAAAAA
>LUVW01000003.1:549170-572207 GCA_001661515.1 Capniomyces stellatus
TTTTTTTTTTTTTTTTTTTTTTTTTAAAAAAAATGAACATCTCTACCAGCCACAACCACAATTATCACCACCATTATTCACTTACACATCAGCCTTCCACGTCTTTAACGTTTGCTTTAAAAATGTTCTACATTTGTCTGATGTAATATCTTCCGTCATAGTAATAACATTTGGAATCGACTTAATAGGAACCAAATCAACTCCAATAATTATACTCGGCGAAGGCATATACTTTTGTGCCACTTGAAGCCATCCTCCTGGTGCTGCACAAAGATCGATTAATGCTTTCGATGATCCCAAAAAATTGTATTTTTTATTTAGCTGAATCAATTTAAACGCTGAACGTGCTCGGTACCCCTGCTCCTTGGCCAAATGGTAGTACTTGTCAAGACGTCCTTTTGCTGATTTCTTGTTGAACCCCATTTTTCTTTGCTATTTATTTCTTGTGTTTTTCTACTTTAATAAAACCCCCTTTGTCAATTGTACCTGGATATAACCCAAATTTATTTTTTTCTTCCCCCTACTTCTTTGCTTATGCTGCCTGTGCTGTCTTTGTAGCCTTGTGCAATCTAAACCAAGTATACCTAAAAATAAAAGAAATAAAAAGAAATAATTGTACTAATTTGAATCTACTTGAAGGAACTTGGAGTATTACCAAAATTTGAATTCAAACTATAAACGGTCCTGATATACTCTGCTAGTTTTTCCATTTCCATCCTCATTCATTTTTTATTTTTATTTTTATTTTCTATTAATCACCAATTTATTATTTTATTGAAAATGTTTAAAAAAAAAAAATTTTACTTAAAATTTTTTTCTTTTAGCAAACTTGGTAGTCGATTGAAAAAAAATGAAATAAAAAAAAACTCTGATCCAGCGTTCCATTCGCCAATAATTAAACCCTGATTGGTAAAGCCAAAAAGTAGGCTAATTAAAGTTAATTCCAAATCCTATTTTTTTTTTCCACTCTGATCCTTGAAAACTTCACTTTACCGAACTATCGCGTTTAAAGTTTTAATTTAACCGAAGCCCCAGTGCCTTTAACTTGTAAACCAAAGCTACTCTAGCCATCACATCCAAATCTAGAGCGAATTTCAGTACACACACATATACCCATGTCAAAGTACTGTTTGAATTGTAACTATAAACTAAAGTCATTGATCGTCGAATTTACTTGCTGCAATTATGTAGAACCGAACTGTTATCAAAACAAATATCAAAAAACAAGCCAAAAGATTAATTTCAGGTCTTACCGAGAGTCGAACTCGGGCTACTGGATTCAAAGTCCAATGTCATGACCGTTAGACCATAAGACCAGCTTAAAATTTTTTACTTTTATGCCTCTACATCCGTAAATGAAAAATATGCGGCGTCATGTTTTTTATTATTATTGCTCCTCTCCTATTGCCTATTATACTCTGGCCGTTTCTTTACTTTAAACCCCAATTTCATAATCATAGATATTGTATTGTGGTCGTGTTGAACATCGCTGCTGAAATTAATGGAAATAATGGCACAAAAACGCAGAATCCCAAAATCACTGAATTATCACTATCAACTCATTTGAACCATTTAACTCGGATTTAGCTTTGCACTTAATTTAGCATTATAGTGACACACAAAAATACACAATTTTTATTGAAATTTACGAGCCATCCCCCTCTCCCCACAAACATGTGTCACAACCTCTGTATGTGAGTTTAAACATAAAGAAATTCCGATAAATAGGATAATTCTGCTTGGCCACCCCCCTCCCCCCATCCCTACAACCCAAGCATACGCACAAAGCTGTATCATTATTTCTCATGTACATGTAGTCAGATATTATTCCGATTAGTAGACTGTTGATAAACTAAGCGTGTCGATATCAAGAGATAGCACTTTTGTAACTCACTGTAAAGCTTGGTATATCTAAAGTTGGTAATCCCACAATCAGCATCACGAATATTTTTTTATAAACCACAATATTAAGAGAAACATAGTGCATATATATATACAGCACCTAGTAACACAGTAGCTTAACTATAGCAACTGTTTATGGGTTTCTATGTAATTCTGGTTTTTTTTTTACAGACATACTTTGGCCCAAAATATGAGTCAGATATGAATATACTATTATAAGAGTGAGTATATGGATATACGAGCAGGCAGTAATAGGGCTGTTGAAAAGCACTGGATAGCTAGCTGGACACATCAACTACATGATTTGTAACAGCAGTAACAGTAACCGCAACCACAATAACCATAGTAAACAGGATTATACATACACTCAAATTGTCTTTATTATTATTATTGAATGTATCTCGTTTTTTTTTTTCGGTTCCGTGGTATTGATTTTGGTTGAAACAGCAATTGTTCACTTTTGTATAAATTCATCAAAACAGAATGTGGTAGTGACTCTCAAGCATAAAAAGAAAGATAATCCAAAACCTACAAAGCCTTACCGTTTATTTATTTTTTGAAAGGTATATTCCCAGAACCTCATAAGATATAATTAAAGCGCTAGATCCAGCACATAACCCATAAAGGTTTTAAAGTAAAAAACGATGATATTGTCAGCACTTGGATGTTTGCTGGGCTTAAGTTGCACTGTTGCTCAGTGTTCAGGTGATTTTGAAATCACTTCTCAGCTAGATGCAGAAAGACTGTCGTACTGTACACGATATAGAGGCTCGATATTTGTATCCGATGTTGTCGAGGAAGAGCTGGACTTTGGGAACCTGTCTGAAGTGAATGGGGACATGTATTTTGAAAACAACTTCAACCTGAAATCAATCCTGTTAAACGGGCTGGCCATTGTCAATGGCTCTATAATAGTGCATAAAAACACCCAGCTGATTGGACTGGCTGCGCCTAAGCTACACACGCTGTCCGACTTATCGCTAGTAGAAAACCCAAACCTAACGTACTTGAACATCCAATCCATCAACAATGCCAATTCTATAAGAATATCGCAAACTGCAATAACCGAGCTAGAAACATTGAAAGTCAAAAAACTTCGATTTATTGATATCCGAAGCAACGAAAACCTCAGATCAATTGTTGTCCCAAAACTGCAGAAAACTTCCGATTTTATTAGCATATCCAACAACCATCCCCAATCAGTGGTCTCGTTTCCGTCTCTTGGCTCAATTGGCGGGAATGCCACATTTGAGGGGGTGTTCGATATCAGTGTCCCCAAACTAACCGAGGTAGCCGACATAATCGTCTTTATCGAAAACACCTTTGAAACAATTGCATTCGACTCTTTGCAGAGCACCGGGAAGGATCTCCACATAATCAGAAACGAAAACCTAAAAGCGTTCTTTTTTCCAAACCTGAGAAAAATAAACGGCGCAGTAATTATTCAAAACAACACGGCGCTGACCACCATTGAAGACAACTTTTTTCCCGCCTTAGACCAGCTAAACGGAAAAGTCCTAATCGTTGGTCCACTGGATTACATAAGCATGTCTAATCTCAAAAAGACTTCTGGCGCAGTCACTATTTTGTCGTCAGGCAATATCGACTGCACTGACACCAAAAAAAGACTTGAACAAAAAAACAAGGACAAATGGATCTGCAACTCCCAAAAAAATAAAAAAGACAAAAACGAGCCCAAAGATGTTGACTTTGACAAGTCCACCAACTCAGTGTCAAAACTAGGCAATTGTTTCGCTTTATATTTAGTGCCGCAAATCGGACTGCTGTATCTGCTATTATTGCTTGAAATCACCCAATAGAACCAAGGCAACAGAGTAAACCTAAACCTCCTAAAATCCGGCTGAACATGCTTGCAGGTTGTCCAAAAAAACACAAAACCCACTCGAGCAGGGTTATTATTCCATCTACATATAATTTAGTTTATAAAATTTCCTATCTGACTTTGAACCAAGGTCTATTTATACTCGGCACATCCGAACTCATCCTTTTCACACTGAATTATAGAACCAGAACCAGGCATATTAATAACTAAAAAAAATATTTAAGCTTTGGGTATTCCCCAAACAATCTTTACTCAGTAACACCACACATTAATAAAATCAAATTTGGCACTTTTATGCTTTAAATAATGTTACAGTTTGTGTTTGTGTTTGTGTTTAATCAGCTATACCAGCTTAATTAAAGCCTCAAAATAAAACAAATTAAAGTAACATCCGCTGTAAGTTTCCCCTCCCAGCAGTGCACCACTATAAAAGATGGTTTTTAAAAATACAAACCAGTTCATTTTCACGATCCTGAGACAAGTCCCAAACCATCGAGCCACCCAATCCGTTATTTACTATGTACTGGCACTTTGCGTTAATACTATCGCGATTATCAAATGTAATCCATACGCTCCTATTTGGACTGTACAAGTAAGGTGCGCTAGAATCATAGTCCCAGTACATGGTAAACCCAAACTCGTTATTAGGATCAGCAAGCCTCTTGATTCCGTTATAATCAAACACTCCGTTTTCAATAACACCTGGGAGCTCATCCACATTTGGAACACCACTGAAATGTTCGCACAGTCCTAGCGGAGCCCCGCTATTAGTTGCGTTGACACCCTTAAATCCCTTTCCGCTAAAAGTTACGCCCAAAACTATTTTCTTTCGGTCTGCTCCTTTGTTGATGTACTCTGTCACCACCTGATCAACGCTCATTTCACATGATCTGTTCGAGTCAATAAACAGATTGCTGTTATGTTGAGTGTGTCTGGACCAAGACCCACTAAAATCTATTGGTAAATGTTAAACCAGTCGTTGTTATACATTGTCACGATATATCCTCACATTCTGTATTAAAAGTAAATAATTAGATATAGAAGCTAACCATATAACATGATGTTCATGAAATCGACACTCGATGAAAACTCTGAAAGGTCCAAATGTCTGGTTATACTGCGTGCTGCTGGCATTGCAACCGATATTTCATAGTTGTCAGCTCTCGAACTGCTTTGTGCTTTAAGATTTTCAAGCCCTGCTCTCATCTCTTTTAAAAGCTGTATGTAATTGGCTGCATCGCCTGGAGATCGGCTGTTACTTTCCAAACCACCTTCGACTATTCAATTTATAATAGATCAAGCAAAGTAAAATAAATAAATAAATCCTAGTGATATATTTGGATCGGTCAACTTGTTGTGTTTACCGCCAATAGCACTAAGCCATATCTAAACCCAAAGATAATAACCAAATTCTGAGTAAAAAAACGGAAGAAAAAACAGCAAGAAGGACGGTTGGGTGGCAATTGAATACTCTCAAGTATTTACATATTTTTTTTTACCTGGGTACTCCCAGTCAATGTCCACTCCATCAAACCCATATTTGTTTACAAATTCAACCACCGAGCTTATAAATTCTGCTCTAGACTGCCTTGTCGAAGCCACTACTGAAAAATCCTTAGACCAAGACCAACCACCAATGGCTATAAGTGTCTTTATGCCTGGATTCTGCCCTCTAAAACGCCCGGTTCTGCTATTAAAATAACCAAAAGCGCCGCCAATCCCGTTGTACTTGTCATCCTCATCTCCATAGCTCTTTTCTATGTCTGAAAAGTGTATTCACCATTTTTAATATACTCACAACGCAGAAGGGCTTTATAAAACTCTTTGGGTCAATAACATAATTATTCTCAAATACCTGCCCAGCTGTCGCCTAGCGCTATCCTTCCATCGACGATATTTGCAAAAGCTACAGGCGTTGTACATTTCAAAACAAATTAGCAAAATGAAACTTACAAGCAGATTAAACCAAATTTTGGATTGAATGATTTAAAAGCAGCTCGATTCAAGTTGATATGTTACTGTATATAATTAGCGCTGGGAATTCTAACCATAAATTAAATGCGTGAGCTCTTGTGCAGGAACATCCTGTGGTGAGTAATTTCTGCCATATACCCCCCAGCTGGTGAAATAGCCAACCCTTCTGTAATTCTCGCGGTTCGACATATGGCCAAATAAAGTATCTCTACGCGAGATTGTGCTCTTGTTTTGTTTAAAGATTTGGAAACAAAAGTAATCACGAGTAACGAAAAATAAAATTAGAAAACAGAACTTTTGAATGGAATATAGCACAGGATTGGTAGTAAAGCCTCAAGCCTCAATTTGAATGGTTACAACTTGAAATTAAATATAAAAAATTATAAAAAAGTATGATCTATTGGCTTAAATTTTAAAGTCAAAGTCTTTGGATACTGGCAATAAATCTGGGCCACTTAAAACCTCGGCTATTAACTTTGATAATTTCAGCCAAAGTCAGAAAAGAAAACAAATATAATAACGAAAAAAAAACTAGCGCTAATAGTTAAAATATTTTTTCAGATTCTCAAACGAGCTGTATAGAGTAAGACTACATCAGTTATATTTTGAATTTAGCTATTCGCGCCCAAAGAGTATTTTGAAAACTAGTTACAAAATAGAAAAGTAAGAATAACATTGTACGTAAATGGCACTCATTCAAGCACGTGTATTGATAGTCGAATGAAATTGTTTTTCAAGTCTAAACTTCAACAAATATTATCTTCTACGGCCGTGTTTTGTTAAAAGAAAAAAACAAAGCGCAAACAGCGTGGACAAATTGTAATGTATAAAAGCCTAAACGAGAACACTGGAATATCCTTGAGTAGTAGAAGCGCGAGTGGAATATATGCTGGAAATGAATCGATTAATGGAATAATTGAGGAATCAGGTCTTCTGATCAATAGCCAAATTAATCAGAATCCTCTGCTAATAAATGTCAATAAAGGAATGTACAATAACATGAGAATAAGCAGGGAATATCGTGGAAAACCTGGTGTTCATACGACCTCTGTAAAGTTTAATAAGGATGGAGCAATGGCGATCACCACAGCGAATAATCACACATTACAATTGTTCAGCTGTGTTGATGGTAGCAGGAAGAAGGTGATTCCTAGTCTAAAGTACGGATGTAATTTGGCGGTGTTTTCTTCTGAACACGATAAGGTAGTTTACGCGTCAACAAAGGTCGATGGTAAGTTTTACTTGGCAACCCGCTTTTCTTTTCTTTTTTTTTTACTGGAATCACAAGTTGGCTATTTATGCATCTTGATTAAAACGACTTGATCAAAGCGAAACGAATACTCGATTAAGCAAGTTAACCCGGTACTAATTATTGTAAAATTTGTAGATGCTTTGAGGTACCTTTCTCTCGAAACAAACGAGTTTATTCGATACTTTAAAGGGCACAGCAAAAGAGTCAATTCGTTGGCATATATACCATTAGACCATATCGATCCAGTACAGCCTTTAGAAACTGCAACAAATGGGACAAACTCAGAAAAAACTGGATCTAACGAACCTAATAGTTCTCAAACAACTGATAAAAAAGAAAGCAAGAAAAAAGATCCCAAAACACCAGCAACACCCAACATGGGCAATCTGTTTTTGACCGGGTCTTGTGACAAAACTGTGCGACTTTGGGACACACTATCTGCATCAAGCGTGGTAAGTTTAGAGATTCCAGAATCGAATCCAGAATTTGGTATTTCTGTAGGATTTGACCCAACTGGCATGATATTTACTGCAGCTTCAGAACACGAGATCAGACTGTATGATATAAGGTGTGTCGGGAGGGAACCCTATTTAAAAACAAACATACTAGAAGAGATCAACATGACGTTTAGACAAACAGCAAGCTGCTTAAACACTCCCAAAGAAGTCAGAGAAGGTAGTATTACTAGCGTAAAGTTCAACAATCCGTATGGAGACCACATGCTGGTAACTACCGCCTTTGGTCAACGATACTTGGTTGACACATTCAATGGCAAGGTTTTGCTAAGATTGGACGAAAATATAGGCGCCCCAATAACATCAAACGATTATAAACAGGGCACCCAACAAATGCAATACAATGGCCAAAACTCGGACTTTTCCGCATGTGGTGGATTTGTTGTAGCAGGAAACATTCAAGGAGGGGTTGGGATGTGGGATATTGAACAGGCTATAGAGTATCTAGGATCTAACACCGAAAAAAGCAACAAAGAACGGCAACCAATATTTGGAAACGCTGGTAATTCACCCTTTCCAGACGTCGGAATTATGCCAAAAAAACTGGACCTGGTAACGAGCTGGCAGGGTCATCACCAAAAACCGGTATGCGCTCTGGGTATTAACCCTAACTATTTGATGGCAATATCGGCTGCCAACGATGTAGTAAGCATTCTTTAATTCAATTCTACGCTATTTTATTTTATTCTGGTTTTTTGGATTTTGGATTCTGGACTTTTGATATGTGGTTGTGGTTATGGTTATTTTACAAACGCAATATCTACCCGATTCGTTCCCCAGGCTTGTCTGAAAAGCTACTTTATACATTAAACAGCTGTTGACACGCAATATACACAGCTGTGTATGTTGCAAGATAGCTGTGTATACTACAACTTTTCAACTATGACACTCTATAGCCACAAAATAACTAGCAACCCAATGCTTCACGAGTTTATATCAATGTTAACTAATATGGTGTGTTCTTGGGAACTATGACCTGTTGGTTGTTTTGTAGTTATTTCTGGTTTTATTTTTAATCGGCATATCAACTAAACCAGCTACGCTCAAATTAGTATCCTAACGGATATTGAAAGAGCATTTTAGCTGGCTTATTTCCAAAAACATCAACGAGTATTTAATTGCTTCTGGTAAAGCTCCGCCAGCTAGTCCGCTTAGATCGATGTTTAGTAAATTTGAAGTTTGGATAGTGGATTAAAATCCTTTAATCAAATTTTACGTTAACTGGATTTTGAAAGTGGCTGTGCTGGAAGAGCGATCATCATTGTGCATACGAAAAATTATTTGATTTGTATTTGGAAACATTTTTAAACGTATGCATAAAAATACAAGAAACGGTCAAAACTAAAGCAATTTTTGATTGAAACGAAATAGGCATTCTGGGAACCATTCAATTTATAATTTGTAAAATACTAGTAATACAAGTAAATCACCATCTGTTCAAGGCTATCAGCGATACTATCGAATTATTATTATTATTTTTTTATGTGGTTTATTGGTAACAAAATCAACACAACAAAACATACAATATTAAACAATACCATAAAATACTATAAAACACTGTACTATTTTGATATGTTAAATGACTCTATTAGCCAACACCCCTTCGATCAATTAGATCGTCCGATGGTTTTTACAGTCGGGGTTACAATCAACGCCTGCGAATCTATAATTGAGTGTTTTAATAAATAAAAACGTGAAATAGGCACCTAAAAGAAACTAAAAGAACAAAACTAATTAAACACAATTATGCCGATTAAAATGTTAAATAAAAAACGCTACTAAATAGAACAAGAAAACTAGCTAAAACCAAAAATAACATATCAATTGGTAAATTGCCAATCTGGAACCGAAAAAAGTTCAATGATAGAGTAAAAATGGCAACGGCAAAGTCTACTTTTGAGCCAATAGCGGTCGTAGAATGGATGTCGATCTCGCCAGCTTCGTGATAAACTCCTGCTCCAAAAGCTCCGAAATAGTTGCCCTGCTTTCGACATCCACGCAAAGACACTCCGCCAAAAACGACTTGATTTGCCGGCTCAACGTCTCCGGGTTCTTCAGCGCCGGTGTTCCATTGGTCGCAATCAGGTACAGCGCCTTCAGCGGCTCCTCGTCCAGGTACGGTGGCTCCGACTCTATCATCTCTATCACCATGATCCCCAGCGACCACACATCCACCTTTGGTCCGTACGGCTTCTGCTTCACCACCTCCGGCGCCATCCAGTACGGCGTCCCCACCATCGTCGCCCTCTTGCTGCGCTGCTCAGACAGCTTTGCACAAAACCCAAAATCCGTAATCTTCACCTGCCCATCGTCGCCCAGCAGCACGTTGTCCGACTTGATGTCCCGATGAATAATGTTCTGCTTGTGCAGGTGGTGCAGGCCCTGGCACACCTCCAGCGAAATCGTTGCAATCTGCGCCTCGTTTATCTGGTTGTTGTCTATCACATCCGTCAGCGCTCCCCCGTTCATGTACTCCATCACCACCCACAGCTCCGTCTTGTTCACCAAAAACGACTCCACGTAATTTACAATGTTCTTGTGCTGCGATTCCTTCATCACCAGAATCTCGTTCACCAGCAGCTCCTTTCGTGGCTGGTTCTTCAGGTCCATCTGCTTAATAGCCACAATCTTCTTGTTGATCAACGACTTGGCCATGTAAACACTCCCAGAAGCCCTAATAAACAGCACAACAAAGCATACACACACACATCAGATGTTACTTTTGCTATTGTCGTATTTGTACTTGTACTTGTATTTGCACTTGTATTTGTATTTGCATTTGCACTTTTATAGTTGCTAAACCAACACTTACCCTTGTCCAATCTTCTTGATTCTCGAGTATGCAGCCTTTGGGTCTGCCTTCGATACAATGGTAGCTACATAACGTTTCACCAACCATATTTTTGCAATTAATAACAACACGGGCATACAAAAATACAAACATACGTGCTCAAAATTAATTCAGCTAGAGTAAAACCAATTCAGCTGGAGTAAAATCAATTCAGCTGGAGTAAAATCGACTCAGCTGGGATATAACGAGTACGAATGCATATAACAAGTAAAAATGCATATAACAAGTAAAAATGTATATAACAAGTAAAAATGTATATAGCAAGTAAGAATGTGTAAATACATTGAATAAAGCTTACCAAGTTTGGTCATAATTTGGGATTCTGACAAAAGAGATAATCTAGGATCTTCATTCTTTGGCTTGATGGCAACCTTCTCAACTTGGCCAGTTAACATGTCCATTGCTTCTTTCCTTCCGCCATCTTTCCCAGTGGTTTGGCCCATATCAAAGAGACTATGTTGCTGCTGTTGTTGTTGCTTTTGTTTTTGTTGTAATTGTTGCTGTTGCTGCTGCTGGTCTCTTAATTGTTGTTCTCGCTGTTGTTGCTGCTCTCTTAATTCCTGTTCTCTTAGTTGTTGCTGTTGCTGTTGTTGCTGCTGTTGTTCTCTAATTTTCTGTTGCTGCTCTCTTATTCTTAGCTGCTGTTCTCTTAGCTGTTGTTCTTTTATTCTTTGTTGCTGTTGCTGCAGTAGCTGCTTTTGTTGTAACTGCTGCTTTTGTTTCTCTAACATTTGTTTTTGTAATACCTGCTGCTGTTGTAACTGTTGCTGCTGCTTTTGTTGTATTTCAAGATTCTGCTGCTGTTGTTGCTCCTTTAACATCTGTTCACGCTGCTGCAGCTCTTTTTGCTGCTGAAGTTTCTGCTGGTGCAAAAGCTGCTGTTGAATTAGTAATTCTTTCTGTTGCTCTTGTAGTAGTAGCTGCTGTTGTTGTTGTCTCTGCATCTCCATCTGCTTTTCACTCTCCTCCTTCATGATCTGGATCTTCTCCATCTGCTCCTTCTTGATCCTGAACTGCTCTTGCTGGTACTCATAATCCGATACCTGGTTTGGCTGGCTGTTTTGCTGCATTTGCATTTCCTGTAGCTTTTGCAGTCGCTGTAGCTGCTCAAGTTGCTGCTGCGCCTTTCTAGTCTCCAAATCGTTTTGTGCCATTGCCACTGCCGCCGGTTTTACTGTTGGCAAGTTGATGCTTGCTGGGTTTGGTCTGGCTGGTGGCGCAACATTGCTCGGTTTCTTTTGGCTTGAACTCTGCTCTCCGTTATTTATTATACCATCATAAGCATTACTATTGAATCCTGAAACCAATGCGGCCATTTTGTCTTGCTGGTAATCAGTTTCTCCACTCTGAGCCATTCCGTTGTTCTTTGTGTAAAAGTCAAGCACATCCAGTACTGCCTGTGGATTCTGTGCGTAGTCCTGCTGTGTAATATTCGATGTCTGTAGCAGCCGAGACCACTGCTCTGGTAATCCCTACAAAAACAATCCACACCCATCAATACAATTTCAGTTTATACCATCTACCATCTACTATCCAATAAACAATCAATAAATAATCAATAAATAATCAATGTAGTCCTTACCGTAAACATCCCGCTTTGTGGATCAAAATCGACATGCACCTGATGGTGGAAATTTGTTGGTGAGGAAACATCGCTTAGTAGTGGGCAGTTCTAATCCACAAATCAAAATCAAAATCAAAACAGAGACAGAGACAGAGACAGAGACAGAGAAATAGGCACAAACAAAGAAGCGTGTTAGTAATGTCATCTCAGTACCAAGCATAGATCATACTTGATTATAGGCCATATCCAGCAAAGCCACACTCGCTAAAAGAGCGGAGTATGTGCAATATGTACAATACATTTATCACACACTATACATCTAACACGCTTGGGTTGTATGTGTGTGTCTGAGTAGTTTATATACAGTATAAAAGTCTTTACAAACTGCAGAAACACTCCTTCATCCCACATCCCAGCTTGGTCTGACACGTTGATCAGCATGGTTAAACGTAAAGTGGTGGCTTAAAGAAATGGTATCGAAATATCAAGATATCGATATTGTGATATTGTGGTATTGTGGTATTGTGGTGCAACCACAAAGTCAAAATCTTACCTCGTACACTGCATCCATCCACGAGTACAGTTCGTCGTCGCTTTTGCATTGCACAAAGTAGTCGCGGTCCTTGGTGTTTAGTTCGATACAGTATGTTTTTAGATCTGACCTGCTGATTCTGGTGACTTCTTTTAAAAATATTAGTACAATTGCTTGGTGAGAAGCGTCGTTTTTGTGGAAAGTGAGAGTTTGGGTTCGGAGGACAGCCCATCGTTTTGACCATAGCCAACCTTCTTTTAGTGTCAGGTTCCCTCGTTTTATTATTGTAGACATTGTGTCTTGTTTGTGTATATAAGCCGTTGTATTGTACAATTACCTTATTTCTTTGAATTAGAAAGAGGATTCCAATAAAAATTAAGTTCTTTGTAATATTGGTCTAGAAGTATTAAATGGTTAACTGTACGTTTAATGCGTTTATTTCTGTTGAAGGTTTGCTGTTAAAACCACTCAGCTATTTAGACCAGCTTTAATTTAGTCTTGTTATTTCGAATTTTTCAACTTGCATAAATTCGATTTCAATCAAAGCTTAGTTCCGCAAACTTTTTTATCCATCTATTAATAGGAAGCTATTTTGGTTTTTTTATTTATCTAGTTCATCTAGTTTTTTGAATTATTTCTTTATTTTCGTTTTCATAAACTTTTATTACTCGATTTTTAGTTAGGTACTATTTTCCTGTCTTTGGTTTGTCAGCTAATTAGCTCAGTCCCCGTTATTATTTCGCTGCTTTGCCAATATTTACAGTTCCTCAAACTTGGATTCGCGCTACTTGGTTTCTATTTATAAATACCATTTTTCTATAGGTGTATAATCCGTATTTATACTTGGCCAATGGTCTGACTGACCTTTAATAACTTTTTCTTATTCGAATTCCTCCCCCCCCCCTCCCAGTTACAAATACTGAGATTCCATAACAATATTTTGCGCTTTAGTTTCTTTATCTAATCCGCTTGTTTTAAATTCATTGATCTTCTTGGTTATGTCTGAGCTTATACTTTTGTTGAATCTTGGGTTTTGCATTTCAAATAAAATCGCTTTAGAAATTCTTAGCTAATCACCAAGTCGATTCGTTTTTTTTAAAAAGTAAAATAAAAATATGGTCAAACATGATCAATTGCCCTATAATCTTAACAATTGGTCAAGTTACAATGTTTACAACCTTCTTTTCATTGATTTGTCAGTTTAAATATTGCATAAACAAATTCGTGTACTAGTTTGATTGTTGCTATACATACACCAAGAATCGCCTTTCCTGTTATACAAGCGCAAGGTTTAGCAGACTTGTAGTATATAGCACAAGTAGCCTTAGTAACAGCCAAACGCGGTTGTTTGAAAGTGTTGAAAATTTTTATAGTCCAACTTTTGGCCAAACTTTTATCAAACACAGAGTCCAAGTTTCAATTATTTTGGCTTGATAGATATCAATACTAAATAGATACTTGAGTTGGTTTAACCAACGCATATTATTCAAATAGCTTGTTAAATAAGATATGAAAGCCTAGACGGCCTATCGGATGCGAGATGGATTAGAGTCGACGCCAAGTATACCAGTATATTTCTGCTTTCGATGGGACAAGTCAATTTTTATCTTCAACAGAGGATAAGAGAATGTCAGGCGAGTAGCTTAGTAAGATTAGAAAATGTAATAAAGATAGAAAGAAAAAAGTGTAAAATAGACTATTGTTATTATAGAGAATCGTATTGATTTGATAGTCCTTAAAGTTTGCACTGTTCATGAGTGGGAAATTCTAACTAGTTCAATTTAATTTTAATTTCAAATGTATATAAATAGTGCGGAAAAGAGGAAAAGATAAAAAAACGGGTGGTAATTTCAATAAATAAAAAGAAGAGTGGTTGAAATTCAAATGAGAAGGAGGCATTTAGTTAAATAGAATAGTCCCAGGTCTAAAGAAAGCTGATTGGGTTTGTTGACATCGAGTTGAGTTTGAAAACAATGAAGAATTCTGTAAATCAAGACCCTATTTTCTCTCTGGAAAAATGCTGTTGAATTTTGACCATTTAATTATTAAATTGTTTTCTGATTTTAGGCTTTTGTAAACTAGACAAAACCATGTTGGCTAATGAAACCAAATCAACTTGATTTGCTTTGCTTTGTAAAAGAGGTGAATCAAAAAGAAAAGAGTCTATAAAAAAAACGTAGAGAAGAGGGAGTGTGGAAAAAAGAGAGCATAGAAAAGAGAGAGTGTGGAAAAAAGGGAGAGAAAAGTAAAAAATAAAAATAAAAGCTGTAGGTTGGAATATTCAAAAAAGAGTATAAAGGTATCAAAGTTTTTTTTTTTTCCCAATGATGGTAATAAGAGAAAGTGGAGCCTGTGAAATTAATAAACACTACATCTTTTCGAGAGTGCTCTTAGCTAATATCTGCATTTATTTCGATTTTCTATTAAATACCAACAAAGGGTTTCTTTTATAACTATTGAGGAATAGAGTGAAAGTGTAAACAAAAAACAGAAACAATAGTCAAAAGATACCAAAAAGACTTTAAAGCCTCAAGTTTATTTACAACAACATTTGAAGCTGTTTTACATACATATATAAGGGTAGTCGATAATAAGAGGAAGAACAAAGTATACTATTAACGCAATTTGATGCTATATTGAATAAAGAACATGGCTGAGGTAATTGACAAAATGAGGTTTTTACCAATCATGAATAATTCAAAGAACTGTAGCGTTGTGGCAGAGAAAAGTGTTGGTGTTGGGATAGGATATACCCAAATAGTGTTTTAAATGGTAGCGAGTAGATGGGGCATGCAAGTTGGTGCAAGAACTGTAGAGAAAGTGTAATTAAAAGAGAACTAATTTTTGTGAAAATGTAGAATTCAAACGAAAATAACACGATGATGCTTATAAAGCCAGATGGATTATCACCAGGGCGGTATAATCGGGTATCGGAGTTTCTTAAGGGCAATAGTCTAAAAGTGGTTGACAAAAAACTGGTGTGGCTGAATGAGGAGCAAGCGACGGAGCTATACCCTGAACACAAGACAAAGCCGTATTATAAAGATTGGTTGTTGTACATGACAAGCGGGCCAAGTTTGGCCTTGAATGTTTATGGAAATGGATCAGTTTTGACAGTTATGATGTTTTTAGAAGAGTTAAATGAAAGTATTTCTAAAGTCGGTAGGGTAGGAGGCGAGGGTAATGGAACAAAGAGGGGGTATGGGACCGGGGTGTCGTGTTCCGAAGAATCAGCAAATGCGGAAAGAGAACTCAAGTATATATTTTCAAATGCAGTAGCTGAGCTTTCAGAAAAAGATTACGGAGTAAACCTTGCAGAATGGGCAAAGAAGGAGGTTAAGGACTCGGAGGCAACTCAATCTACACTACTGATTATCAAACCAGATGTTGCGAATGACCCTGAGATAGTATCCAGTATAAAGTCCAGGGTTGTTGCGAGAGGGTACGAGGTTAAGAGGACGATCGCTAAGCGACTTGGAGATAATGAGGCGACAATCTTTTCAATGAATGAGATTGGGACAGGAGATTTAGGCAGAGTTGAGGAAAATGTAAACTTTCTGAGTGGGGGAGACTGTTTAGCACTCGAGGTTGTTGGAGACAACGTGGTTGACGGCATGGCCATTATGGCAGGGATAAAGGGCGCTGAGTCATCAAAGGATACAATGGGTTTGAGGTAAAGTATATATAAAAAATAGATAATAAGTAAAAGATTGTACGCTGGCGTATTTGTTGATAGGGGGTAATTTCGATAAAAATCAATTGGTTCGGCTTTGGGGTAATAGAATTTATGAGAATAGAAGTACAACATTTAATGTTGTTTACAAATGAGTAGATCGCTCTATGGAGCAGATGGGGTACACAATGCGGTGTATGTGAGCCCAAGTGCAGAGGTTGCGCCTGGCGATATCAAGGCGATTTGGACGGAGGGCAAGAAAAAGAAGAAAAAGAAGAACAAGAACTCATCGAACAAATCAACACCAGTCATTGAGTCCAGCGTGACAAGTTCGGCATCTTCTCCGGCTTTGAAAGAAAACGAGCAGGAAATGGAAAATCAGAAACCAGCTTTGCTAGTAGACACCGAGAACCAAGAAGCTCAAGTTGAAGTTGAAGTTGAAGTTGAGGCTGAGGTTGAGGCTGAAGTTGAAGTGAAAGAAAGGAAAATAGAAGATACTCTGATTGTAGTCAAACCCTATGCAGTTGATAAATTTGGAAAAGAAATTGAAAGTATTATTGTTGATGCAGGCTTTGAGATTAAACACAAAGCAAGATTGGCATTGGATAGAAAAGCCTCAGAAACGTTGTACGAATCAAGTAGGACCTACCCTGTGTTTAATTCACTTGTGGACTTGTTGACTGAAGGGGAGTCTGAATGTTTCATTTTGGAGAAAATTGATGGGTTACAAGCAGGTCTGAATCTTGTGGGTCATAAAAATCCAGTGATGTGTGGTAATGGAATTGTAAACCCATCGTAAGTTGGTTCTCAAACGCGTTTATAACATTATAAAATGATAAAATATACCGTGGTAAATGGACAATGTTATTTATATGTGAATATCAATGTATAAACTATAGAATCAGGAAGAGATTTGGAAAAGATATCAAGTTGAATGTGGTTTATGTAAGTGAAACAGCTGAAGAGGCAGCCAGAGATGTTGCTTTGATTTTAAGCCAAATAAAAAACAAGCAAGAGGCTGAGGCTATTGAAACCAGCAACAAAACAGTTGATAATGACAATAACCCAACAGAAGAATCCGCTGAAGAACCAGCCAAAGCAGTAGTTGAAGAGCCAGTTGAGAAAATAATTGAAGTTCCAACTGAGAAAATGGTAGTTGAAGAACCAACCAAAGCAGTAGTTGAAGAGCCAGTTGAGAAAACAGTAGTTGAGGAACCAACCAAATCAGTGGTTGAAGAGCCAGTCGAGAAGATAATTGAGAATAAAATCATAAACAAGGTTGTTGCAGAGACTCAAATAGAAAACAAAGAAAATGACAAAAAAGAGAGCGACAATGGCAAACTGGATCAAAAGAATAAAGAAGAGACTGTGGTTGTAGAAAAAGAAATAGTTGTAGACCAGCCATCAAAGCTGCCAGAACTAAAACAAAGGAGCGAAATTTATACAAAGTCAGCAAACCACTCGGCCAAAAACTCGATTGACTTGGACAAAGCATCGCCACAGCTGGCTCAGTTGAAGTTGTCAAAGTCAAGCAAAGTAGAAAGCTCACCATTTGTTATACATGACTTGAAGACGACGTCGTCCAAGCACCCCAACCCTGAAACCAAACAAGAAGCAAACGAGAACAAGTTATCCAACAAAAAGAGCACTGAACTGTTTGGAAAAACCAACCCACCACGTGCTGAATCTTTGATTACCAAGCCAAGTGTTGTATCTACTTCTACCACACCAATCAAACCTGCAGTCACCCCAGTCAAAACTACTACTACTCCAGCAAAACCACCAGTCACTCCAGCCAAGACCACTACTACTCCAGCCAAGACCACTACCACTCCAGCTAAATCACCAGTCACTCCAGCTAAATCATCAGTCACTCCAGCCAAAACTACTACTACTCCAGCCAAATCACCAGTCTCTACTAGATCAACGCCTGTCAAGCCTGTTGTTTCTAAAATCACATCAACAAATTCGGGCGTTGTCAAACCGGCTACCACCAGACCAGTCGTTTCTAAGCCCACACCTACCAAACCATCTGGACCTGCACCTGCACCTGCATCTGCTTCTGCTGCCAGATCACCTGCAACTACCAGAACTGTTTCAGCCAGACCATCTGCGTCAAGACTGGCATCAGGTTCGGCCGCTGGTTCTATCACCAGAGCCTCCAAACCAGACATCTCATCTTCTCTTAGAGTCAGCAGAGTAGCAAACACACAACCTCCAGTAAGTTCTACTTCATCATCAACCAAACCAGTACTATCAACCCAGCCAAGAGCTCGACCAGCTGTTGGCTCCGGTCAACCTACAACTACCAGAACCACAAGTATCCCAGCCTCAGCCTCAACCCCAGCCCCAGTCTCAGCCTCAGCGACTCGCAGTTTATCAAAGCCTACAGCAGCAAGCCTAGCAAGAACTGCGGCAAAAATTGAAAAATCGCCAGTGCAGCCCCCATCAACAGCTATTAGAAAGCCTGCTTCTTTTGTTAGGCCATCACTTGGAGTGAGTAGGCCAAGTTTACACACTGGCTCCGCCTCTGGTTCTGGTCCTGGCTCTGTTCCTGGAAAGTTGGGTGGCGACTCGGCTCCAGTAGCCAGTGCTGCGGCCAAAGTAGTCAGAAAACCAGCATTGCCAAAGTTTTCCAGAACCACTGCATTGCCAAGTAGCTCAACTTCTGCAACCAACGCAGCCAAAGAGAAAACCAAGGAAGCTGAACCTGTTAGAACTAGAAAGCCAGCTTTGCCTCCAATGGCACGTGGCTCTTCTTCTCATGTTCTGGCCAAAACATCTTCTGCGGTCGGTCCTTCCTCCGCTGCCAAAGCCACTGAGAATAAGCTCTAATCCAGCTAAATTCGGTTGTTGTCCTTTTCTCTCTCTTTCTCTCTCTCTCTTACTTTTCACCATTATTGTTTTTCGAATTCCACGCACCCTCCTCAGCTCCGACTTTTTTTCTATATGTTTAATTTTCTTTTTTACTTTTGATATCATCATTGCTTTCTAGCTATCATTTACCAATTATATTCAATATATTTTAATGATTACCACTTTGCTTTTATTGCTGAAAGTTGGTCTTTTATAATCAAATGTTGGAAATCCTACTATTACCACGCTTTCTATTTGTCCAAAATACACCTGTTAATTTTTCAAACTTTAACTCAATCTACCATCTACTGCCTCTTATTTGTTGAGGCCAGTCTCACAATCTATTTCTTTCTTCATCTTTGCTACTAATCACCGTGGGCTTTTTTGAACCACGATTGATAAATCTGGCCAGTGGCGATTAAAAGATAATGCAATACTCTGAATATTGTATTTTTCTAAAAATTAAAAATTAAAAATCAAGTACGTACCATCTGATCAATTAGTTGCTGGATTTTATAGTCACATTCTAGAAATGTTCTGAGCTTTAATTTATTTATTTATTTTATGTTTTGAGTTTTTTTTATTTTAATTATTTATCTATTATGAATTAGATGTTTTGAGTTTTAATTTATTTATTTATTTATGCTTTGAACTTTGAGCTTTGCATTTAATAATTTGGAGATTCCTTTAAAAAATAAAAATTTCTCTTTACATTACAGAGCCCAGTCAGTTTTGCTGTTTTTTCGATTAAACTTTTATTGGGCTTATTTCAAAATATCCAAGTCATCCAATTGGGTTTACAATACGTTTGAACGAAATGCACTAGCCTCTAACTTTTAGTTCTACGCTCTGTATTTTACACAAGATTAGTTCTTGGTCACCAAAATTATACGTTTTTTTGTTGTACTCTTTTTAGGTTGATAATTTTTGTTTTTTTACTGTTTTTAGCTTCCTTGGAATTTGATTTAGCGAAAAATTACCTTCAATCGAAACAATATTTTTTTTTACAATTTTCAGTCCTGATAGATTCATATTTTTGACAAAATTCAAGATTTAAATTGGCACTTTTTATATCCCATCTCGTTCTCGAGCTCTTGATTATAAAGATCTTCTCTTCAAAAAGTGTAACTAGTTGTGCTGCTAGTTTATTTTCTATTAATGAGGCCCGCGCTCTGATTTGTAAAGCTAAAGACGTTTTTTTTTGCGAGTTCAATAAAATAGTAAAATGGCAAAGTATGTACAGTTGCCAAGTGGGTACTGTGTAGCTTCTAGTGTAAAAAGGCTTGTTCGCAGTTTTAAAAAACCAAGAGTCATTGAACTAATGATCTGCGACTTCAAAAAACAATACTGAATGGTTTTAAAACTGAAAACGATTTGGTTTACTAGCCTTTTACCAGGGAATTTTTAAAAATACCATTAGAAAGTACGCGGTAGTTTTTATGAAAAAAAGAAGTGCAGTTTGGGAAACTGACTATTAGTAAAAATCTTTAATAAAATTTCAACTATTGAATTTTAAACACTCGAAAAGATCAAAGTCGAAATCTTGAGCTCGGATTATTTATTTTTTTGAGCCTATTCTGTGAATTTACATAAATTCAAAGAAAAGGTTGATTGGGCAACTTTAAACGAATCTGTGCTATTTGTTTATTTTAAATCTGCGACTTGAATTCAAGTAATAGTTTTAGTTTGATGGTTAAAAACAAAAGGCGAAAACTGTGCTAATTACCAAAGAGCACAAAACACAATGTAAAATGCACCGAACAGTAATAGTAGCCCGACAGGTAATGCTTACTGGTGGTCTGTATTGGAACCAAGACTAAAAGTGAGCAGAAGAATAGAGAAAACAAATAAGATCAACGAAACTGAATTATTAATAACGTTTAAAGGCGCTAAAAGAGTGAACATAATAAAGAAAAAAGCAATAAAAAGGCGAAACGAGTGTAAAAAAACAGTCCAATGTAAAAGTATAACAATAGATAATCCCAAAAGTATGAGCAAGGATTTTTGGCATCAAAATTAGAAATTGCCAGGCAATAGGTTGAAGAGCAATATTCGATTAATTCAAGGTGATTGTAGTTTGATGTCTCGATGAGGCAAGAAAGTAAATCATTTACTACAACTGCTATTAATAAACTGGCTTTATTTATAAAAGGAATGAGTTGGTTTGCTAGCAAAAGTGTAAGGAACACGAGAAAAGCTGCGACATAATGGCTGATAAAGCATGCAAGGTAAATCAATATCACCCAAAGACACTGAGTAAGGCAAACAAAAATAAGCGTAAATAAAAAACAGGTTTTGCAATGTTTGTGAAGGGGACAGGATAGTTTTAGACCCAAATATATCAAAGCAATTTATGTAATAAAAAAAGCGAAAAAAGCATACTAAAATGTATTAGTAAGAAGAGAGAAAAAGAAAAGCAACAAGCTTTTAATGATTGCAAAAATAAATAAATAAAAGAATCGAATTTCAAAGCAGGACAGGAGACTATTATTGCTATAGATTCAAAGGAACACTCGAAATAATAATAACAAAATCTAGGAGAATAATAAAACGTTAAATAAAACTCGTAAAATCAAAATATATCAAAACAAGTCCAAGTCGAAACAGCTTAACTTTCAAAGCCAAAGCCAAAACCAAAGTATATTTCTATTGTTTAACCCATCCCTAAAATCCCAAACTTTGATTTTATACAAGCTGAAGAAGGCGTTACAGTGGTAAATACAATATTAAATCTGCAGTAATAATCCATAATTATTTTTGTTTATTTTTATCCACTATTTTTTTTTAAAAAAAACACCCCATAAACAGTCATAGGATGAACATCAACAATACTGGCACCAAAGATTAACACAGCTAGATTATTAAAAGCCCATCCCAGATAAATCGATTAAAACCCGGGGAGGGGTGAAAGAAAAACAAGAAAAACAAAGGAATACACACATAAACATTATTTTGAACCAATCTACAGAACAGCAACACCAAACCAGAAATAAAAAAAAGAAAACAAGTAAAAAGCTGAAGCCAAGAAAGCCAGTACAGACCAACTTTACCAGAACAGAACAGAAAACTTTATAGGAATATAGTAAGCTGCTACAACAGTGCACGCCAACCAATAACCAACCGTGCACTATAAATAATTGGAACATAGGTAAGTTGGTAATGAGCAAAATTTTGTAAACTTAACAAAAAGGTGCTGTTACAGTTATATTCAGTGTTATGATTGAATTCAGATTAACAATCAGTACAAATACTGTCGAAACAACGCGTTTGCCAATAAATAAAGCGAAAATTGAAACAAACACGAAAAGAATAAATGTATAATGTTGGAAAGTAATAACAGCATGAACCCACAAATACCATGTACTAGTACTTAACCAACCCTCCTCACTATGAATAATTCTAGATAACCCAAACATGTCATCAATAATTAAACGCGGAAACCTAACTCTCAAAGAGTCCTGGCTATGGTCAAAACGATGGGCTGTCCTCCGAACCCAAACTCTCACTTTCCACAAAAACGACGCTTCTCACCAAGCAATTGTACTAATATTTTTAAAAGAAGTCACCAGAATCAGCAGGTCAGATCTAAAAACATACTGTATCGAACTAAACACCAAGGACCGCGACTACTTTGTGCAATGCAAAAGCGACGACGAACTGTACTCGTGGATGGATGCAGTGTACGAGGTAAGATTTTGACTTTGTGGTTGCACCACAATACCACAATACCACAATATCACAATATCGATATCTTGATATTTCGATACCATTTCTTTAAGCCACCACTTTACGTTTAACCATGCTGATCAACGTGTCAGACCAAGCTGGGATGTGGGATGAAGGAGTGTTTCTGCAGTTTGTAAAGACTTTTATACTGTATATAAACTACTCAGACACACACATACAACCCAAGCGTGTTAGATGTATAGTGTGTGATAAATGTATTGTACATATTGCACATACTCCGCTCTTTTAGCGAGTGTGGCTTTGCTGGATATGGCCTATAATCAAGTATGATCTATGCTTGGTACTGAGATGACATTACTAACACGCTTCTTTGTTTGTGCCTATTTCT
>LUVW01000003.1:574065-622201 GCA_001661515.1 Capniomyces stellatus
AGCTGAATTGATTTTACTCCAGCTGAATTGGTTTTACTCTAGCTGAATTAATTTTGAGCACGTATGTTTGTATTTTTGTATGCCCGTGTTGTTATTAATTGCAAAAATATGGTTGGTGAAACGTTATGTAGCTACCATTGTATCGAAGGCAGACCCAAAGGCTGCATACTCGAGAATCAAGAAGATTGGACAAGGGTAAGTGTTGGTTTAGCAACTATAAAAGTGCAAATGCAAATACAAATACAAGTGCAAATACAAGTACAAGTACAAATACGACAATAGCAAAAGTAACATCTGATGTGTGTGTGTATGCTTTGTTGTGCTGTTTATTAGGGCTTCTGGGAGTGTTTACATGGCCAAGTCGTTGATCAACAAGAAGATTGTGGCTATTAAGCAGATGGACCTGAAGAACCAGCCACGAAAGGAGCTGCTGGTGAACGAGATTCTGGTGATGAAGGAATCGCAGCACAAGAACATTGTAAATTACGTGGAGTCGTTTTTGGTGAACAAGACGGAGCTGTGGGTGGTGATGGAGTACATGAACGGGGGAGCGCTGACGGATGTGATAGACAACAACCAGATAAACGAGGCGCAGATTGCAACGATTTCGCTGGAGGTGTGCCAGGGCCTGCACCACCTGCACAAGCAGAACATTATTCATCGGGACATCAAGTCGGACAACGTGCTGCTGGGCGACGATGGGCAGGTGAAGATTACGGATTTTGGGTTTTGTGCAAAGCTGTCTGAGCAGCGCAGCAAGAGGGCGACGATGGTGGGGACGCCGTACTGGATGGCGCCGGAGGTGGTGAAGCAGAAGCCGTACGGACCAAAGGTGGATGTGTGGTCGCTGGGGATCATGGTGATAGAGATGATAGAGTCGGAGCCACCGTACCTGGACGAGGAGCCGCTGAAGGCGCTGTACCTGATTGCGACCAATGGAACACCGGCGCTGAAGAACCCGGAGACGTTGAGCCGGCAAATCAAGTCGTTTTTGGCGGAGTGTCTTTGCGTGGATGTCGAAAGCAGGGCAACTATTTCGGAGCTTTTGGAGCAGGAGTTTATCACGAAGCTGGCGAGATCGACATCCATTCTACGACCGCTATTGGCTCAAAAGTAGACTTTGCCGTTGTCACTTGGCAGTATATTTATAAGTTTTGTCTGTTTAAATCCAATCAAATGGTCATATTTTAGATGCCTATTTGGTTGAGGTATATTTTTATACTATTATTTTTATACAATTCCATTTACTTTTTATCCGTCTTACTACTTTTGTTTTTCCCTTTTTCTACTTTCATTCCAGCTCCTTTCTTTTCTTTGCGTTTTATATATAATCTTGCATTTTTATGATTCTTTTTACATACGAATATTAATAATTATCTAATTGCTTTAGCTTTATTGTTCACGTTAATCGTTTAGCAAAGTTTCATTAGTACATCTTTTTTTTTTTTGTTCAAGAAACATTTAACTCTTTAGTTTGATTCATTGGCACATTTGAGTAGGTTGGTGATTTTGATGTTCAGTCACGTTTTGGTCGACAATAGGATTCTCATTCCACAAATTTCGCAGTGATTAATTATTGTACATCATTTGCCATATTTAATTACTCTTTCCTATTTTTCATATTTTTTCAATTTTACTGTGACAATCCTATAATACAATGCACTTGTTTGAGACTATTGTATTTAAGATAATATATCCATTACTATTGACAATAGTTGGTTAAAAGCTGTAATTGAAACGATAGCGTACACCGGCAATACCAACAACTTCAAAAAACTTGTTCTCGGCCACTGTCTACAGCCTAGGGACGTTTGCTGGTTATCTCCCTTCCATTTTACAATTTCAATCGGTAAATAAAAATACATATGACCTCTGGCAAAAAAGTAACTCCACAACGGGGAATCGAACCCCGGCCACGACGGTGAGAGCGTCGGATCCTAGCCACTAGACCATTGCGGACAACTGGAAGCGCACACATTTCCAAGCCCATAAATACTTTGAATATTTTAATTTGTTTGAACCTAGTCTATCAAATCTTTTGGCTTTGTTCATTATGTTTTGTTAAATTCTCTTAACAAGTCTGTTTACATCTTTATACACAACTTAATATTGTTTAAATATGATGTCGTAACTTGCACCTTATAGCTCGATTCTTCGAATAGCCCGAAATTTGGCTCTTTTCCTTGGTTAGTTTTGAAATCGACTGGAATATTATAACTCTTAGTAATTTCAAATAAAAGTAATGTTCAAAAATTAACTAATCAAAAAACCTCAAAATTAATATATAGTCCCCATAAGCCAAGCAAAGAAATTTTATTCTACTGGAATTAGTACATATAATGTTTGAGAGCTGCCTATTGGATGTTTCTTTATCAGTAGAAATATTTAACAATATTTTTTTACGAGCATCTAAATTTCCCATACTGATGAGTTAATATTTAATGTGTGTTTTTTATTAAACATACATTTTATATTCGAATTGCGGTGTCGGACCAGACAATGTTCAAGATCTGGGGAAAAAAATTATTTTTTTCTCGGCGCTGTTAAAACAATCGCTCTTGATCCATAATGAAAGACGATCACCTGAACTTCGCTACAATCCCATTGTAATATAAAAATTAATAATAATAAGATGCAAGAATAAAGTTTTTGTTTATTGTGTCGATAAAGACATCCTGCAACGATAGAATATATTTCTATGTGTGCTTATAACAGTGGTATGAGGAAGAAGAGTCGACACTTACGTCCAACTCAGCTCGTAATAAGCTGATGGGAAAGTTACTTGAGGGGAGGAGAGACTAAAGATGGAAGTTTCTGTTATCCAAAAGAAAGAACTCGAGCACTCTGCCTTCATGACGCTTTCAGCAGTCTCACTCCTGACTTTAACACGTACAACCTGATTGTTAAAACTGGAAGATGATGGTAAATAACCAGTTCCTATGATCCAAATTCATCAAGCCATGTTTATCTGTAGTGGGAGGAGAGATAATAGGATAATAATTAATCATATTTTTGAGCCTATTAACATTACAGTTATTATGGGGCAAAATGTTGGGAATAAAAGCATGTACCTGTGCCAGCCTGCAGCTGTTATCAACACCTTTAAAAATATTTTGTCAATTCTGTCAATAAAAAAAAAGTATAGTCTAGTACTGAAAGTAAATAATGATAAACTGTACCATTTACAATCAAGCCGATTTCATAGTGTTAAAGTGTTGTTTAGAAATATAAGGATACCGTGGAAATCAGACTGATTCAACATAAAACAGTTCAGTTCAACATGAAACAGTCCGACCCAATATAAAACAGATAGAAAAACAAAAAACCACGGCTAAACACAAAAAAGAGCATAACTATGTTTAAACCACCAACTATTGGCAAGTTTAACGGCTAAACTTCAGGGTTAATACTATAAAAATAGTAAAGAGTTCTGGAAGCAAGGAAATCAGGTATATATCACACCTGATGATCCTATCTCTCCCCAACCAGCAACCCTACAGCAGCATGTAGCATTGGAATTGAGCCGACCAAGTATTACTAGAAAGACATGACTTTTACAAACAATAATATGAGAATGTTAGCCGAAAAGTGTATTTACATTATAGAAAAGACAAAAACAAGAGTATATAATATAAAATATAGGGTATAGAGTATAGAGTATGTTTTGTAGAGCTAAAAGTGAGACTCAAGTTGGGTCTGATTCTTTTAATTTTGGCTTGTGGTTTATTTGTATAAATACCGAGTGAAAACTACTGTTTTTATTTCCTCAATTCTAAACCAATTTCAAGTAGTAACATCAGCAAAAAGCAAAAAGCAAACCAATATTATCAGCCATGAAGGTCAGCACAATCAGCGTTCTAGTCAGTTTCTCATTGGCATCAGTGTCAGGATCCTGGATTTCGGATCTGAGGTCGGATACGGTAAGCCAGGGAAGTAGCTCTGGAGAAGGACAAAGCTTAAGCAAGAGGATCATAGGAGGTGGTGAGATCGAGCTAGAAGATGTGCCGTACATTGTTTTTTTATACTACTCAGTAAAAGACAGTGAAGAACCTGCTATAAACCAATGTGGAGGATCAATAATTTCAAAAAGTTATATTCTTACGGCTGCGCATTGTGTTGAAGATTATCTGAAAGATATGAATAATTTAGAAATTGAGATATCGGCCAATTCAAAGCTCGGTTTTGCGAGTGAAGCAAAAAAGTTTAAAGCGAGTAAAGTCATAATGCACCACAATTACCGTGATGTGATGTATGGGTATGATATTGCGCTGATACGAGTCGACGATGTGGAATTCCATAATCTTGGAATAAAGTGTGCCAAGATTTACAATCGTGGAGTTGATTCCTCATACAAAGTCAAAGTTGCTGGGTGGGGTAAGACCTCTAAGGATGAAATACTTGTTGCAGGAGGTCCATTGAAGGCAGCGGATGTGAGTCTTATTAGTAGAAGCGATGTTTTCAAGTACTTTACAGTTGAGAAACACATACCCTACAGTGCATTGTTTTACTACAACAAGGGTGATGGAGAAGCAGCTGGCGGGGATTCGGGAGGACCAGTGTACTTGCCTGAATACGAAAACGCAATAGTTGGATTGGTTTCTTTTGAAAATAATCTAACCATCACTGATGAGTTTAAAAACGCAGGTTTTGATGATATATTAAAAAGTACTCGAGTTGTTTCCATAGACACAAAGTTGAAAAACCATGTGGACTGGGTTCTGGAAGAAGCAGAACTTGAACCAAAAGACGTTCTTAAACACCCAGAAGAGTATGACTCGTGGAAGAAGGATAAGGATTCCAAAATTTTAAGAATAAATGAGGGATATGAGAATATTCGTCAGGTTGTGGAAGCAGAAGCGTTTACCGAGGGTCTTGCCGAGCAGGCAGCAGCAGGGCTTTTAAAAGCCACAAAAGTATACATAAAGAAAATTGTTGACGAAACGTTAACTTCAGATTTAGGATATTACGAAGGTAATTTAATTAAAGAGATTAAAATTCTTGAGATTAAGACGATGGCGATGATCGATGATGATGTAAAGAAGGACAAAGACGAAAGAGAGGGAGTTGATGTGATTTTGAATGGGGTGCTAGAAACTATGGATGCTAGTTTATATGATCCAAATTCACCAGTCTACAAATGCAAAATGTGCACAGAGATAGATTTTGCTGGTATGATTGAACAGTACATAAATGATGGGGTCAGTGAAAGATCTGCTTTTGTAGATAGTGAAGTAAGGGTCAACGTAATGAAGCTGTGGAAAGGCGTGGATGTTGATGATTCAGATTATTTATACTATTTTCAGGAAACTATGATTGGACAGTCTAATATTGTAATTTCAAAGGAACTTAAACGTATATTTGAACAATACCGTATTCAAATATCAGAAGAGACGGAAGTTGCTTTCAATGAACTAAATTTGGATCAACTTGCCTCACGTAAACTCGAGACTTCGAAAAGACTGCTTAAGGACTTTGGTGATAAAATTAGGAGATATTACCTCGAAGAGGCAACAAAATCTTAGTAGAGGTTTTACTTTTATTATTTAGTTTTACAGTGCATTTCACATACTTGGAGATGATGTGTGTCAAAATGAAGGATTTAGCGCCTTGATGTAATGATTTTACAGTTTTATCTTATTATTAATAATTGGAATTAAATAAATCAAGAAAAAAAAAGAAAAATAACCTGACCGCTCAGGCTCGATGAAGCTTGTAACAGCCTTATTCCTGACATTAAATTGCGCAACCCGATTACCAGGGCTCGATGAGGTTAGTACAACACCAGCCCCACTGAACCAACGCTGACAAGGTACGGTGTCTCTAGAGGGACGACATGGAGTAGGATAGTATTTGAAATAGCCAAATTTTTTTAGATAGTGTTCCACTAGCTTTGTAATACTTTACACTATTGAATTATTGAACCCATAATAAAAAGTAAATAATAAATTATTCAATTGCTGGGGTGTTTGGAGATTTTATATTACAGAAAAAGTTGGTATAATAATAATCGACGCTGGGCACGACGGTAAACTACCGAGTAGAGCCTTTAGCTATCTCATCAGAGATTGTTCTAGGCTTTACTCCAAGTGTTATTATGTTGAATTATCAGTTGCGATACAAACCAAACTTTGAAATCATATGTATACTATGCATAAAATTTCAGAGCAATTTACACTTAAAGAAAAATAATAAACTCAGAAAAATCTGTAAAAGGTTAGAGACAGATGTAGATGCTGCACATGTAACAGTAGTATATCAGGGTATTATACTGTAATTGCGGTCAGCAGGTGTTCTATAGATCCCAAATTTGCACCTTACCACATATTAGAAACTCAGCTTTGTGAAAAAGAACAAACGATTTCAAAAGATACGGCGTATTCATAATGTATTTTGTAAAAATGCTCAGCTTAATGATTTTGGCTAGCTCTTAAAATTTGTGTGCTTTGTTTTTTCAGAGTATTTAAACAGCCAGTTCAAACAACCAACCCAAAATAAATATTATTTTAGCCATAGTCTTTGTCAATTTGATTCATACTCGTAAAATAAATAAACAAATAAATGAAGCAAAGTATCAAGAAGTAAGAAATGAGTGTTAATAATTCGTACAAAAAAATCCCTGAAACGATCTTGTCAGAGATATTTGTTCTAGCACAAACATCATCGATATCGACAGTGTCAAAGTCAATGTACATTGCTTCGCAACTCAACAGCACAAAGAAGCGGTACTTGCTGAATTCAATTGGATATGAAGCGACGTTAGCACGAATGGATAGGTGTTCTGGATCTCGTTTCACTAGGTTGCTGAGGAACGAAGAACTGGCGTTGAGTATACTTCGTGCAAGCAGAAACAACTCGTATCTTAGTATATTCAAATTATCAATCAAGCATGGGTGGAGCAAAATATTTATTAGTTTGATAAAGATGTATATAGTTGTTGAAACCAAAACCAACAGCATATTAGCAGATAATCTTTATTTGGATAAGTACAAGAAGCACAAATTGGATTTGGGCGGTAGCCTTTACAGTGGGACAATAAATGTGCCTGCAGAAAAGGACGGTGTTATTTTGGAATTGTTGTGTACTAGTATTTATGATTCATTAAGAAATAAAACAATGTTTGATAGCAAACGTTATTGCAGAATGGCAAGTGCATTGCTTAGTATTAAAGATTGTGATATCGTAAGCGAAGATACAGTGAAAACCTTGGGGCTCGATATTGACAAATCTAAACTTATAGATTCAAGAGAGTACAAGTTTATGGTTTCATACTTGATTTACTTGGGTTCTGAATCTGTTGACTTTGATCTGGCTAAACAGTATATTGGCAGTGGAATGACATTTACTAAGGGTGAGTTGGACGAAATAAATGAAAATCAAGTTTATAGCGAAGATAGAATTAAGTTTGATTTGTTATTAAATATTGAGCTTTTGGACGCGACAGTCAATCTTTCAAACCATATTATTATAAACACAATTTCTTGGGATAATCAGGAAGAATTTGAGCAACTGATCGATAGAGGCCTGACGAGTCATGAAGCAGATCACTTGCTTGCCAAGTGTATAGAGAATAAGTATTTTAAAGCATGCGGAATTGATGATGTCGATCTGGTGGGTATCTTGATTGGCCAAGGTGTAAAGTTATGCCAGGAACGGTTTAGTGAAGCTAGTAAACCGTGTGAATATAGTATGGAAAAGACAGATTACCACTTTTCGAGTAAGCTAGGTATATTGCCTTTAACAACGCGTGAAGAGATAATATATGCAATTGATATAGGTGGGCTAAATTTAGTAAAGCATATTGTTAGAAGTAACGGAGTAAGCCAAATAGTGATTTTAACAAATTTCAAATATCATTTTGAGACCATTGAGAGTAAAATGATACAACTGCTAATAAATAATGGAGCCAATATTAATGAGTTTCACGGGAATGTTTTGAGAAAGGCTGTTACTTCAGGCAATGTTGACATAGTGGAGCTTCTGATCAAGAATGGGTTTGATCTAAAGAATGAGCTGCAAAATGGAATTGTGGAGGCTTGTAGGTACAATAGTATTCCAATGATCAGATTTCTGATAAAAAATGGAGCAGATCCTAACTCCCATGGCGGATTGGCTATGAAAAGGGCAGTTGAGTTGGGACATGTTGACATAGTCAGATTTCTGATCGAAAATGGAGCAGATTCTAATTCCCATGGCTGTTTGATTATGAAAAGGCAGTTAAGCTGGGACATGTTGACATGTTGGAGTTTCTGGTCAAAAATATTTTTAATACTATTTCTCATGATGGTTGGGTTATTAAAAGGTTGGTTGAGCTGGGGCTTGTTGGTATTATTGATTATTTGGTTAATATGTATGCAAGACTAGATCGTTTCCCCAATAAGAGTAAGGCATATTGTATATGATATTCAAATAGTTTTAAGTGGGGTTTATAAGAAACCTGCCTCAGTAATTATTACGAATTTTGAGAACCAGAACTGCGGGATTTTTCTATTATGTTGTGGAATATTATCTTAGTATTTATTATTTTTATAATCACAAATTGGTAAATAAACAGCTTTATCTCTTTACTAACACTGAACCAACGCCTCCAAGGTACGGTGTCCCTAGAGGAACAACATGGAGTAGGATGGTATTTGATATGTCACTTTTTTTAAATAATGTTCTACTAGTTTTGTAGTATTTTATAGAATTGTATTATTGAACCCATTGCAAAAGGTAAAAAAAATAAAAACTCGAATTCTTTAACAAAAAATAATCCGATCAATAAAATTCAATTGGTGAGAATTAAACGGAATGTAAAAAAAAAAAAAAACCAGGACACGAAAAAAAAAAAAAAATCAAATTGGTAGAATGAAAAAAAATACGCTGGTAGGAATTGAAAATACATAGTAAACAAAGTGACCAGGATATTTTAATTTTTTTTTTGCTTGATAAAAAGGAAAATAAAGATTCAAAGCTTTTTTTTTTGAAGTGTAAATTCTCCAAGAACTTTTTTAAAAAAAAATTATAGATTGATCAAACAAATGTCAAAATAGAAACACGAAACAGAGGAATATTCGAGTGAGGAAAAACTTTTAAAATAGAATAATTTAGGTAAGAAGAATAATACCAAAAGGAAAAGAAAGGAAAAAAGAAAAGAACAGGCAGGCATACAAGCAAACAGAGAATATCGAAGCTATAGGGAAAATTGCAAGTAGAATAAGTAGGAAAATATGAAGAATCTCGTTATTTCTGTTCAGCAGCAAGTTAAGCTGGAGACGGTGGCCGAAGACAAGAGTCGATTGGATTTAAGCGATTCGATTACTCAGGGGAAATTAACGATAGATAGCGACAAAAAGTATAGCTACACGATAACAGGGTCTGAAGATGGGACAGAGTACTTGGCACGCTTTTTGTCTGATCCTAATGTAGGTTAATACTTGTACTGTTGTGGAATATTTTTTTTTTTATTTGTAAAGGGAAATTAAAATGGCAAGGATGATTTGGGATTGATATGATTTTAATTGGGAAATAAGAGGAATTAATTGGAAATGAATGTTGGGACTTGTAAATAGAAAAGGGTAGGGGGGCTACAAATCATAGCAGAGCTTCCATTCATATCAGAGTTCGATAGGGTTGTGGGATTCAAGTATCTTGCAGAGCTGGACAGTGTTTATGTGAGTTCATCAAGTGGGATGATTTACACGCTTGATCTTAGAGGTATTGGTATGGGAGAGCGACAAGCTAGCAATACGGTGAGTTTTTGGTTGGGAATTAGACTAGAATGGATATATTGGCATGTTTACTGTTTGTTTGTGTGGTAGTTTGTCAAGAGTGATAAAAAAAAAATGAAAAAAAAAAGTTGGCGATATTTACAATGATGAATATGATGATATTGGTAGTTTGAGTTGGTTGGATCATTTGAGTTTGGTATCAAAACAAGCGAGTGGAGTCCAGACGAAGAATTGTTGGCGATTATAACGGGAGAGGACAAGGTTGTGCTGTTGAATTCGGAGTTTGATATGGTTTTTGAGGGAGAGACGCTTGTTGACAGTTCAGCACCAGGTAAAATATTATAGATATATAAAGAGACTAAAATAGAGGCAGTTTTTAAGCGCAGAAAAAAAAAAAAAGTAAACTTGATTATATTAGGGGTGGTGGTGGTGGTGGTGAAAATAGAGATAAGGGAGATTAAAAGGGAATAATAATGTGGACTTGATAGATGGATTTGTGAGTGTTGGATGGGGTAAAAAAGAAACGCAATTCCACGGAAAAGAGGGTAAAGAGGCGGCAAAGAAGGATGTTGGGGATGTAGAGGGGAGAATATCGGAGAATGATGATGGCAGGCCAAGGATATCGTGGCGAGGAGACGGAACGAGTTTTGCGATAAGTTTGAAGGGGAAGAACTGTAGAGTTATTCAAACGTACTCGAGCGATGGGAGATTGCAGAGTGTTAGCGAGAAGATAGAATGCCTGGAGCACAACTTGGCATGGAAACCAAGTGGGGCGATAATAGCAGGGACAGAGAAACTGGGACATGTGTACAGAGTGGTATTTTACGAAAGAAACGGGCTAAGACATCACGAGTTTGACTTGGGAAATCACGTGAAGAGGGTGGTGGGATTGTACTGGAATGTAAACTCAGCGGTGTTGGCGGTAGTGGCTGAGGTTAGTGTAGGAGATAACGGAGAGACTTTGAGTTGTGTGCAGTTGTGGCAGAGCGGAAACTACCATTGGTATCTGAAGCAAGAGATGATGGACGAGGAGCTTGGGGGAGAGGTGGAAAGCTTTATGTGGGATGTTGAGGATGCCAACTTGGTTCACATGACAGTGAATGGAAGGGATGAGAGTGGGACAGTTGGCAGAAGAATGTACAGCCAGATCAAGCTGAGCAGCAGCGCGTGTGTGTCGAAGGTGAGTTCGGAGAAGAGCAGTGCGGTAGCAGCAGTGATAGACGCAGGTAAGCTGCTAGTGACTCCCTTTGGGATGGCAAATGTTCCACCACCAATGAGTCTGTATACATTGGAGACAAAAGCGGCTGACGGGACCAGGAATTCGACAAGCAGCAGAAGCGTGGCTATGGCAGGGTTTGGAAGTGGGAACTGGATTGGAGTGCTGGGAGGAGGAGGTAAAAGTGTGCAGCTGTACTCGGTTGGAGACTCGGCAAAGTCGGTAGGGTTGGCGGTGAGGCCAGAGTATTTGGGAACCGTTGCGATTCCGCAGGAAATGGAGCTGGAAAATGGAAATATGACCAGTAGATTTATTGGGAGACAAGTGGTTTGGCCACAGACCGATCGAGTTCTGGTATTGGGACTTGTTTATGTTGACGGGATTGAGGCAGGATTTGATGCAGTTGTCAGTTTGCCGGTTAAACTAGGGTCGGATGAAGCAAGCGAGGGCAGTGTTGCGGTCAGAGTGTTTGATGGTATTGAGGGAGTGGGGAACAGTCCAGTTCTTTGCCTAGTCAATTGTCCACACGCCAGAAAAAACCTGATGGTATGCGGAAATGGTGACATTTATGAGGTGGATGCTGGTGATCTGGATACCATTGTAAGGCTGGACGTCAGTCTGACAGAACCAACATCTAATGTAGATGCAGTACTGGTTAATGTTGATGGTGATGGTGATGATAGTGGTGGTGATAGCAATTATGAGCTGGCAGTGATTTCATTGACAGAAAGAAACATGTTGAGCATAAATAATGAGCTGGTGACGCCAGCCTGTACATCGTTTTACCTTCGCAACGACTTTGTAGTGCTGACAACCTCCTCGCATTACCTGCACTTTATGCCCATTACGAACAAGTTTTTCACAAGTTACCAGCAAACAAGCTTTGAAGAAGGAGTTGTTGGGGAGTTGAAGAGAAAGGTTGAAAGGGGTAGCGAGATTGTGGTGGTTCATCCGGTTGGCGACTCGGTGGTGATGCAGATGCCACGAGGAAACTTGGAGACGGTTCGACCAAGAGCGTTGGTGCTGTCGATGATCAGAAAGTACATTGATAGGCTAGACTACCGTAGTGCGTTTTTGGCGTGCAGAACAAACAGAGTTGATTTGGGGATTTTGTTTTCTCACAACCTGGACATGTTCAAGGCAAAAATCGATTTGGTAGTTGAACAGATCAACGAAACCGAGTATCTAAACCTACTGATTTCAAGTTTCAACACCAACATGAACTCAAGAGCCAAGGCCGGAATATCCAGTGCCGCCAACAAGCACTACGAAGCAACTGAGCAGGAAAAACTGGCTGATCTGACAACAAACGAGTTGTGTGAACTGACCAGAAACAGTTTGCAAAAGCTTGGTGCTGGCAAGAACCTGAAACCGATACTCACCACTTTTGTGTGCCAGTCGCCTCCAAGAATCGAAAGCGCCTTGCTGATGCTGACTGGAATGAATAGCAAGCAGTCGGTGCAGTCGGAAGCCATCAGCTACCTGCTGTTTCTAGTTGACCACGAAAAGGTGTACCAAAGCGCTTTAGGTCTGTATGATTTGGGCTTGGCACTGTTGGTTGCGCAGAAGGGCCAGCACGACCCGAGAGAGTACCTGGGGCTACTGGCCAAGTGGAACCAGATTCCCGATAAGGACTACATGAAGTACCTGATAGACTCGTTTTTAGGCCGCGTTGAGTCTGCCATTGTCCACTTGTCCGCGTGGCTCAAGACAGTTATCGGTAAACATGGTAGTTCCAAACCTGACTTTGATGTGCTAGAACTTCTAGACAACCCTACTGAGAACCAAATCGTCCAAAACTCCGCAACGTTTTCGACAACCGCAACAGTTCAGCAGTGTTGGGAAGTGTACTACTACTTTGTCAAGACCAACAAGCTGTACAAGCAGGCTTTGAACCAAATGAAACCTTTCAACTCGGCCTTCTACACCCGTCTTTGCTTTGTCTACGCCAACTATTTGAAATCCGATCTCAAGGACTACATCAACAGCGCTGTTTACTACACCGCTGCAAACCGCAGAACAGACGCTATTGCTTCATACAAGCTTGCTAACATGTGGTCAGAGGCCCTCACTATAGCTACTGACCCGCAGTCTGCCTATTCGAACGCCCAGATCCAAGACTTGGCTGTTGCTCTGGCCTCCCAAATCATCACTGAAGCCAAGCCCAAACCCGACAGTTCCGCTGCTGCTCCTGGCGAGCCAATGTATGACCAAAGGTCTTTAAGGAGCATTGAAGCCTCTAGAATCGTATTTGATTACACTACCAACGTGGAGCTGGGCGTGTCTTACTTGGTTAAAGGGATGAACTGGTCAGAATCTATTCGGATGGCGCTCAAGTACAACCAACCAAACCTCATCCAAACCCTGATTTATCCCAGCCTTATCGAGTCGCACGAACAACTGCTTGATGACATAACCGAAACCCACACTCAACTCGTTGAAAAAATCGATCGCCTCAAACAACTCCGTTTGATCCCGCTAAACCAAATTGCCGGTAGTCTGATGCCAACATACAACAACAACGATAACGACAACCTAGAAAACATCGATGTTATGAGTGATACCGCTTCAATGGCGTCACAATACTCTGTATACACTGTTCAAACTAACAAAACCGGATTGTCATCTAGCTCCAAATCTTCTAAACTGTCAAAGAAATCAAACTACACGTCTTCGTCAAGACAAAGAAAACGCGAACTTAAAAAAAAACAACGCGGAAGAAAGGGTACCATCTACGAAGAATCATACCTCGTTGGCTCCATTTCCAGATCCATCCTCAAAATCTCCAACTTGGCTAAATTTGAAATCGCAAACTTCAACCTCTCCCTAATCCAGTTTGGACACGACTCTAATGCCACCTCCATTCAGTCCAAGTTTATCGAGTTGGTTGATTTTGCCAATTCTATCATTGACTTTGTCTTTGCTAACCAACGCATCATCGATGTCTCTTTTGGATACGGTGCTCATTCCTTTGACAATGACGGCCCTGATAGCTCCAGCATCGCCTTGCCAACCCCTCCAACCATCAATAAATCATTCATCATCGACATTCTAACTTGATTCCTTTTTTTTTTTTTTTTTTTTTTTNNNTTTTTTTTTTTTTTTTTTTTTTTTTTTTTTACTCGTACTTTTTTTTTCTTACTTTCTTACTTTCTTTCCTTATTTCTTTCTTTCTTTTTTTACTTTACTTTGTCAATTAAATTCCAAAATTTTCAATTTTTCTCTCACCACCGTTACCTCCAGTATCTGGTCTTTTTCAGCTGATAGCGCCCATCTATTGGTTGTCAATATCTTTCTTTTTTGTTCACTTTGCAATTCTAACTTGCAGTTAACCGGCCTGTTTCAGATACCGTACAACCTTGATGTCTTCATATAGCTATTTTTAGATTTTCTTTCTTTTTTTCTTTCTCGGTCTTTTCATATTCCGTTTGCAAATACATCAAAACTTCTACTTTTGGCTCTTTTTTTTCTTTTTAAATTTCACTCTATACTATTATTTATTACGCCTTTTATCAATCTCTTTCTTTTAGTATTTCATCATAGTTTATCATCATGTGTCTCTAAATACACCCAAAATACTTTTTATTTGCTACCAGCCATAGCTCTTGTTCTTTTCAGTTTTTTCAGTTTTTTTGTTAAACCCCAACATCAAGCATATACAAAGGACGCCTCAAACATTTTGTCATTTACGACTAAATTGCGTCACATCATTACTAATTACTAATCTACATGTTAAGCAAATAATAGTTTTCAAATTACTTGAACGTCATGTCTATTTATAAATATCTTTACCTTCCTCATCCATATTGACTGGCGTTACTATCTCTCAACCCAACTTTTTGACATTGTTGATTTATATATATTTATACTCGCTTATATTTTGAACGTTGCTCTTGGCTAGTTTTTACCATCTGAGCAAAAACAACCAAGACACTCCTTTCCTTTATCTCCTCCCCCTCCTCCCCCCACTCTTGTTAACACATTTACAAACACTTGCTATTCCAGTTTTGACTATATTCGTTTCTAAATTTACAAATCATTTGATCATTTATTTGAATTCACTCTTTTTCGTTGTGAAAGTTTGACTAATTCACGCCATTTATTAAACTCGCTCGGTATTTTATTAGTAATAATTCTCAACCATTATCACGAATGGTAATCCAGCACTTTATCACCAACATTCAAGTCTATAAAGTATCAAGCTCACTATTTACTTGTAAAACCAACTTTACAACATTCAACCATCTTGTCTTCTTATTCTATTAATAATCTTTGCAAAATTCCCATGTTTAAACTCAAAAACTCCGCTAATTATAAAATATCGACGATTACATAACTTTTTTTACTGAGATTGGTAAAAACACCATCCCTTAATTACAAGTCTTGCTACTAGACTAACTTTTAGCTTCTTTTTTCACCACTACACACACATGTTTACTTTTATTCTTATCGAAGCCCTGGTTACATTTCAAATCTATTACCACACCCGTAGCCTAGCCCAGTAGAATAAACCCAATTGAACTATATTAACAAATCAGTCCATTACATTTGGTAATTTACAAACCTAAAACACCAACCATAAAATCATTGATTTTACACCCACCAAAGAAGAAAGAAAAATAAATTACAAACTTGCCTCGTCCAAAAATAACAATAAACTATTTAGAATGAAAAGAAAACATCTCAATAAATACACTTACCACATCCCCAACATCTTTGCCAATAACTAGCTTAAGCTTGTTGGTATAAACTGGTTTATCCATGCGATATCGCCTAGTCTAAATGACCTTCTACTTGCACATTTATTATTGTTAGTAGGCTGACCTAAAAACATTATATAAATATAGAAACTAGTAACGCAACTACTTTTTTCCTTTCATAAACCAATTTTTAAATAAATCGCCATTATAAAATTTAAAATTTATATATAAACACTTTTTTTCTTTTTGATCAAAGAGATATCAATTATCAAGTTTCCTGATCAGTACATAAACACCAGATTTCAAACTATCATATTCATCAACCTCCCCCACCACTTTACACAACACTTGAACTTTCCACTCGCAACTAATACCAGACACAAACATTTGAGAAAGGAAAATAAAAAAATGAAGGTTACAATCACATACTCACTACTAGCATCAATCTCAGTTATCCTTTCCGGAATCAGTCAAACCGGCGCCGCTCCGATCATAGAAATAGGCAATAACGATTTGAAACTCTTTAGGTTCAGCGGTGTCATCATTAAAAACGCTGGTGGATATAAAAATCCCAACTGTGTTAAAAAGACTTCAGAAAACAAAAACGAAAAAGACTTACTGTTTTGCTTTGACGAACCCACCAAGGAGGATACTGAAAACGCCATCGATAAAATCATAAACGAGTTCATCAACAAAAGAAACGATGGTAATAAACCAACTCTTCTAAACTACAACTACCAATAGTATCTATCTCCATATTTAACAAACCAACACGTATCGCACACCTCTTGTTAATAACCCCCCAACATGATCTCCCACCTTATAAACAATACTTTTTTTTCTTTCTTGTCACAATATAATTACTAATCCGGCTTTAAAATTCCAACAAAACATCATTAAACAATATAGATAGCAGCACAATAACCCATAGTACAGATACTACCACCACCGATAAAGATCAATCTGTTAACAATGATGGTAATGCTGACAGTGAAAGCGATTCAGAAAGCAGCGATACAGATGTAGATATGGACACTGATGTAAACGTTGATTTAGACATTGATACAGACAATACCGATACCACCGATACTACTGACGATATCGATGATGATGAAATAAATGACACTACTGACGACATCGACGATGATGAGGTCATTGCTCATACTGAAATCGCCAATTTCACCGACACCGCCGATGATGCTGATGATATTGAAGATACAGACGATACAGTCGATACAGATGATGATTTTGATGATGCTGATGATGCTGATGATGCTGATGATGCTGATGATGCTGATGATGCTGATGATGCTGATGATGCTGATGATGCTGACGATGCTGATGATGTTGACGATGCTAATGATGTTGACGATGCTAATGATGTTGACGATGCTGATGCTGATGATGTTGACGATATTGGTGATACAGACAATGCTAATGATTCTGAAATCGCCGATGATGATGAAATCGATGATTTAGAAAAAGCCAAAGGTTTAAGCTTGGACGACGAGTTACCAATAAATTTTGAAGACGAAGACGATGGTCAAGAAGATTAATATCAAAATATCAATTACACCAACACTTTTTTTTTCAAGTTTAGAGTTTGAGCTTTATGCTGTGAGCTGTATCTAGATATTTGTTTAACTTTATAATAACTATAAACAGTCCATGATTTAGTAAAGCACAAAGCTATTGAAGTGAGAGTACTGCTGAATTTGACTTTAATCCAACCATACTATACTTCTTGAACGTTTATAATTGGCTTCGTTGAGTAAATTTACCAAACAACAAACATATTTTCATAAAAAAAATGTTTGCGATGTTGCATATTGCTTTTAATACCATACCATCAATTGCAATAAATCGAATCGAGTTAATGATATGATATATAAACTCACTATACGTCACTGTGGCTAGTCAATAATGCAAAGTTGTGTCCCATTTATTCATATAAATAAGTTGAAAGGAAAGTTAACTGGCATTTTGGTTCAAAGTTTCTATCCAGCAAAGCGTTTTGTACTCTTTGTTTTCTACAATTTTATGTCGATATGCAGTTTATTTATAAATGTTGTGGTGATTATTTAAGCGGTTTGTACGATCAGAGTAAAAAAAAACCCCCCAGGTATTTTTTTCCGTCACAGATGCACTACTGACATTTAGTGGGGTTTAGAGTCAAATATTTCTATTCTTCTGTGTTTCATCGCTTTTACTGTTTGCTCGTCGCTTAAAAATCCTCCTTTTCAATCTTTTTTTTTTAGGACTGCTGATTGTGCTTATTCTTGGCTTTTTTAAAAACGAATCGCAAGTATAATTATAGTTTTATTGTTGCTAATTTTTTTTATGGCAGAGATAAACGCGGGAAAATTAACACCCTACTCGCGATTCAGTTGTCGGACGCCAATAATATTTTTGTGGATATTTGAAGATTTCGGGTGTCCTCAATCAGCCTTTTAAGTCTCTTGGATTCGTCCAATGCATCCTATTCGGTTATACCACACAATGTCAATAGCCGCGCAGAATTTAATAAAAGGTATCCCAATTGCCGTAAGCCGTGCAGCAAACCCAAGAGTAGCAAATGAAAAGTGCAATTATATATGCATGTTTATAGAAGAGAAATAAACCTTGACGAGCTGGTTGTATCGTTCATCTTTATTTTCATTAGTTTCACTCATTTCGACATTGGATCTGCTTTCCTTGTCTTGCTAAATAAAATTAATTTCAAGGCTCAGTTTAGTATTTTGGTCAGATATAAGGCGATGAGTGTTTTGGTTAGGAAAAAGTACAGATCAAAGTGCTAGGATAAATAAACTAAAACAGCAGCTCTCCAGTTAAATTAGAAGAAAAAAACCAAACTCAGTCAAACCAAACTCAACCAAACCAAAATTAGGGATGGACAAAAGATTGAATTATTCTTTGTTAAACATTAAACAAGAAAATAAAAGTAAGCAGACAGGCAGGTTAATTAATACTTACTTTGATCTTTTCTAAAGTTAGATTGATCGAGTCTTGATACTTTTTTACTGACTTTTCAACCGATTCAAAGTCCTGCTTAACATTGTTCCCAATTGGACTCGCATTTTGGCTCCTCGAGCCATCTTTGTTTAGCACTTTTAGTTTCACGTCTGAAATGGATTCCAAAAGCTCAAAGACATTATTACAAAGACTGTTGGCTAAATCGGTATATGAAGCTTGAGCTTTGTTATTGACAGCCATATCTAATTCGTATGTTGTTGCTACTATCGATGGGGCCTGTAGAATAATTGCGAATATTACCTCTGACAAACAGGATCTAAACAATTGATATTAAATGAAGTAAATCGATATACCACTCTGATTACTTTAAATGGATAAATACATATTCGTTCGAGTATAAAAAACGAACAAAACAGTTGAGTGATGAAATATTTACTTGCTAACACTTGAACACTTTTGGCAGATTTTATTTAAATTGAGAAATCAGCCTGGATTCAAGTAATGTCTTTACTTTCGAGTAAGGAATCTCAGCTCGATTATTAAAATGAACCCCAAATTGAATTTCATTAAAAATAAAAATAAATGAACCTCAAATCGGTAATACAACCAATAATAATGTAGAAAAGATACAACCAATAAGCACAATTCTTGTTGTTTTGCAGTTATGAACGCTGGGTTTTAGACGTTAAATGATGGATAGTTTGCTTACTTTAAGAGAACGACTAAATTGCATCAAACAGAGACTATAGTTTATAATTTCTATATATACACAGAGATCCAAACTCTGCCGATTAGAGGACCAACATGTGCAGGAAAATTCTGGTAAAACAAACTGGTACATTTTTTGCACTGCAATACAGAAATCTAACAGGAATATTTTGACTTTCAGACTCAAAGCAGCTAGAATAAACATCCTTGTTCTTGATCATGTGTCTGAATAAAGAATAAAAATAGACGGATATATTCAACAACCAACGCTGGTGTTGTGGGTTTGATTTTTCTCCTGAGTCCTGGGCTCTGAATCAAGTTGCCACTGGAAAAACGTTTTTAATTGTTGACCAACAACGGCGCCTGTATATACAAGAATGCAAAATCATTTCCTTCTTCTTTGGCAGTCCATTCTAAGAAAAATATGCACTTTGTGGATTGCCAAATATACGATTAAAGGCAGGTTTACGTTACTTAAAGTGTGGTCTAGGTATTTCCGTTTGGCAAGCTTCAAAGTAAGTGTTATGTAGTGTTGGCTGATCTCTAAAAAATTCCCTGCTATCCGTCAGTAATACTTCTATACAAAAGTTACCATTTGTTGAATTCCAATAGATATTTCCAAGGTTTGTGGCGGTTTGCTGTGAAATCGAAAAGGCTGGTTTTGAAACTCTGCATAAATATTCAAGACTTTGATAAGTTGCAAATAAACCATCAAACCTGATAATCTTTTCAACAGAGTTTGATTGAGTACAAAATACACGGCTTATTTACAAATTGGCAACATAAAGTCAAACTGTGCACAAACAAAACAAATGGCATGTGTTTACGAGCACTAAGACTTGCTCTGATAGATAGCCTAAATCTAAAGGATGAACTTCAGTTTAATAAAAAAAAAAGCTTAAAAACCTAAATGTTAGTTAAAAATAGCTTAATTAAACCAAAGTCGGGTTAAAAATCACTAGTGTTGTGGTGTACACAATATACATCTACACAAAAATATAAAAGTATTGTTTATTACAAATGACTGTTTCTATAGTCTGGCAGCCCTGGCTGAGCTAAAAAGTCGAACAGAAACATGATAATACAACATTAGTCAACACGTCATTAGTCAACACATCATTAGTCAAAACGACAATGGTCAAAAAGGTACTAGTCAGTGTGCGCGTAAGTATTTGGTGTTATGTTTGCATATCAATGTGTGTGTGTGTGTGTTAATTTATGTATATTCAATGTTTATGTGAGTCGGTCAAAGTAAATGTTTGATTTGATTATTAATTATGTGCTATACACTAAACTCGATAAAGTGCCAAAAGCGAAAATAGTGGTCAAATAAAAGGAAGTGTGATATAAAATAAAATAAAAAGGGGAGGGTGATACTATTCACTTTTGTAACCGCTCGCATTATTTACTGCCTTTACATTGTTTTTTTTTTTCAATGGTTTTATTTCTTCAAAAGATAGAATTGATACTTGATGTAAAAAATATGGAATTGATGTACATTAATCGGAACTCCTTGGATAATATCACTGCTAATTTGAATACACAAAAAGGGCATTAAAAAACATAATAGCGCAGATCAAAATTAAAGCGAAAACAAGCCATTCCAGATGTTACTAATATTTGCAAAATCAATGCCAAAAAGGCATCACGTACACTCATAGACCAAAAAGTGATATATTACAAATTCGGTACTCAGGAGATGGGTGGTGTGGTGTAATAATTAGGGGGTTATGCTCAATACAAGCAAATACAGTTTGCAAGAGTTTAGAAGAAAAAAAATCAAGTGTTGAAGTTATTTAAAGATCAAAAAAAATAAAATAAACAAACAAAAACCAAACAAATAAAACCAAAAAATAAAAAATAAAAAATAAAAAATAAAAAATAAAAAATAAAAATAAAAGAAGGAAAAAAGAATAAAAGTAAAAAAAAGAGTAAAAAATAAAAAGAAGAAAAAAGAAAAAATAGAAAAAGAAAAAAAGAAAGAAAAACAATAGCGATAATAAGGTTGTTGAATAAAAAAAATGAAATTTGAAATTTGAAAGTAGCCACAAAAAAAACACAAGCTTGAAAATTACATTATTATTGTTTAGTAATTTGCTAACTTTCAAGAAAAAAGCGAGGTTAAATGGTTATTTGAGGCCTCTAAATTTGGTTCGAATTTAAAAAAATTAATGCAGATCTTTGAATTAAATAAATAAGAAAGGAATTACTTAATAATTGCTATAAATAATACATGTAGAGAAAGTAAAACAAAGATTACTAATAATAACTAGGAAACCAAAGCTGGTTCATAGTTCACAATTAAAGCAAAAAAAGATTAAGCAGTTTTTTTGTAAAGCGTCCAAATTACTAATTGAAAATTTAGAATTTATTTCGCTCAGTTCCTAGCTTAAAAAAAAAACAAAAAGTCAACGTTTTGCTAATATTTTTGTCTTGAAGCTGTACAATTAATTTCTGTAAAATTAAAGTCGATTCTAGCTAAATTTAATTTACAAAGTAAAAATATTAAACACACATACGCACATAGTACATTTAATTCAGCCAAGGTGTAGCAGGACATCACTACAGAAAGGCAAAACAAAAACGAACAAAAAAAAAAAAACAAAGTCGAGACAGTACGTATCGAACGCACCGGCAATAGACACCAGTAAACACTGAATTTAAATCGCAGTCGAGGAGATAAAGTAAAAGTATATTGCAGATTTAAGGGGGCGTCGATAAGATTAAGGGGAATAAAGTAAATAAAAACAAAAGCATAGTGAAGCACGCAAACCAAAAACAAAAAGCAAAAGTAAGCGAGAATAGAGGCAATAAAAACACAATAAATTATTTTTTTGAAATGAAGGCAGAGACAAAGGCAAAGGTTTGTTCTTGGGTTGAATATGTGAATAACTTGTGATGATAATGAAATAGAGAATGGCATCTACATCTCATAACAGAGATGCCAGCGTAGGGGGAGAAAGATCGCAAGGGGCCAATACAGTTTTAAATAGACCAACGCCAACCTCATCGATTTACCAAAAGTCGCTTGATTTACTTGACAAACTAGCGTGTATAGACGGGTTTGAGCAGTTTTTTGAGCCATTGGTTATCCAGAACAACGAAGCAGAGTTAAGTGCGCAGGAGCAGCTATACAGAGATCCAGTTCAGTTTTTATCCATGATATTTCAAAAGGGAGTATCGCTATGTGTACTGTATAATGCGTTAAACCCACAAGTAAAGTTACCGGTTGCGGACATCTCTGACACCGGCATGAATGCTAGAAAAAAACCGGTTTATTTGTTTCTGAAGGCGTGTAAGGATAACAATATTGGGAATGGAGAGGATTTATTTACCATCACTGAGCTATTTAAAGACGACACAAACTCGTTTGTTAAAGTAAGTAATAATATTGAGGGCTGAATTATACTGAGCTGGAAATACATGTGTATCTATACAATATGGGAGGGGAGGAATGTGCTACTAGTGGAGAAGAGAGTATATGAACAGTGTGGAAAAGGAAGCTGAGATTGTGACAATTGCCAGACTTTTAGCTAGAAACGAACAAAAAAATGTGCAGGGGGTTTACGAGTATTTACAAGTGTTTGGTATGCTTTGGTTGATGAAAAATAGGTATCGAAAACGGTGAGTCTTGTTGTAGATTTGGTGGAGGAACGTGGGTTGTTGGGGGAGTGTAAAGTTGTCCCATCTCCGTCATCGTATTTTATGGATACTAGTTTGAAGGACCCAACAGACAATAGTGAACGAATAGTTAGAGAGTTTTTGGACACAGAGCGTAAATATGTGCAAGATTTAGAAATTTTACAGGTAAATGGCCAATATATAGTAACTATACATGCGTTTAAGAGGGAATATTTAATGGGGTGATTTTAATGTAGGAGTGGGGAGAAAGAAAGGGAAGGTGGAAGTGTATTTAGAATGGTGGTAGATTAGTATAATTAGCAGATTGGGATAGCAAATGTTGATGAAGATTTGGTTGATTTGAAACATAATAGAGTTATATGCAAGAACTGCAGGCGAAAAGCATTGTGTCGAACAATACGCTTAGGTACATATTTGTGAACCTGAACCAAATGGTTGATTTCCAGAGGCGGTTTCTGATTGGGGTGGAGGCAAATGCGCCACTAACAACGGGAGAGCAGAGGTTTGGGGCGTTATTTAAAAGTATGGAAGAAGGATTTTCGGTGTATGAGCCGTACTGTGCAAACTACGATAGAGCATCAAAGTTGATAGTATCGCAGGTGCACTTGCTTTCACAGCTGGACCATGTGATTGAGCCACATTACGAGCTTCCATCGATGCTTATTAAGCCGGTGCAAAGAATCTGCAAGTACCCATTGATAGTGAGGGAGATGCTAAAGCTTTCAAAAGAAGACACGCTGGTTCGCAAGGATCTAGAGCTGTGTGCGCTAGTGACCTCACGGATTGCAGACCGGGTGAACGAAGCACAGAAGCGGGAGGCGAACCTGAACATTGTTCGGAACTTGGAGGAGCGGATTGAGGACTGGAGGGGGTACTCGGTGTCGACGTTTGGGGAGCTTCAGTTGTGCGACCAATTTCTGATGTCGACAAGTGACACGTCGCGTGAGCTTCAGATATATCTGTTTGACCAGATTCTGATTTGCTGTAAAGAAGTTTCAGACCGCGACAAGAGAAAATCAACACGGCAAAGCAACACCAGCTCGGCCTCAACGCCAATGAGCGCGATAAGTCTTAGTGGGGGAAGCAAAACACCCTTGCAGCTGAAAGGTCGGATATTCCTGTACTCTATTGAGCGGGTTGTGAACTCGAGTCAGGGACAGACGCTTTCGCTGACGGTGTCTTGGCGCGACGTGTTTTCAGAGCACTTCAGCCTGAGGTGTCGGTCCGAGGAGCAGCTAAACTTGTGGAAAAACACAATGGAACGACTTATAGCCAACTCGCACGCGTCACGGGTGAGCGAAAAGGCGCTTCCAAGCACCGTGCACCTAGACAACCCCAACAGCAGGGGCGGAAGTCGCGAAACAAACAACGCGAACGATCAACTAAGCCGGCTTGATAGCTACGAGTCTGACGAAGACCAGAGTCAAAACACACTGCTGAATACAAACTACGTCCCAGGCCAAAGACCGCAACTCAACAGGCTGTCCGAGGGTGCGCATTTGAGCAACAGAGCTCCAGGCAAGGGCGGCGATGGTAGCAGTGTTGACTACAACAACCGCAAGACATATGATGGCGTTGGGATTGGTGTTGGAAACAATAGGCGGAACAACAGTGATAGTTACGCACCCAATTCGTACTTTTCCAAGTCCACTGGCTCTGAAAAGTCGATGGTCCACGGAAAGAACAGCAACTCGTACAGTTCCAACGTGAGCTCAAACTCTGGGCAATACTACTCGCAGTCAACCCCCCCAGTCCCACCGCTTCCCCATACCACCGCTGCTACTAATTCAGCGGGTCTATCCAGCACTGACCACGGCCACACCCGGTCATCCGCCTCGACATACCAGTCTTCAGCCTACCGACCAGACTCCAAATCCTCGCAATCTCTGAGCCCCAACGGCTCTGAATCCCCTGTAAACCCTGTCCACACACAATACAACCTCAGCCACCACAACAACCCCAACCAACCCAGTCCAGCCTCAAGACCATTTAAAATCAAAATTCACTATTGTGACGATGTGTACGTTTTGGTTGCTAAAACCGAAATTTCCTTTTCTGAACTGCTCAACAAAATCGAAAACAAAATCCGCATTTCTGACCCTGCGTTTATCGTCGATAAAAAATCTAACATGGGTGTTAGGATCAGGTACATGGATGAGGATGGCGACTTGGTGCTGGTTGCTAGCGACGAGGATGTCCAACTGGCCTTTGAAAGCGCCTCTTTGTCTTATGCCCCGTTTGGCGACCAGCGCTCCAGTGCTGAATCTCCCCATCTAGGCCACTCCATTCAATCCCCTAGCACAGCCCCCGGCAGAAGCACCATGCCAACCCTAAACCTCCATGTTAATTTATAAAATTTATTCCTTGCTTTTCAATCCAACTCAACATTCCAACCTTACTATTACCATACACCACGTTTCCCATTTATATATTTTCTGCTTGTTTAATTCCAACTCCATCGTAAATCCCTCTTACTCTTCTATATTTCACATTTATAAACTTTCTAACTGTTTCTTTCTCCCTTTTTTTTCTTCCTTCTTTCTCTTTTGTCTATTTTCACAACATTTGCCTATTTGTCCTGTTTAATTTGCTTCCCTTTTTCTTTTTCTTTTTCTTTTTCTATTACTTTCTTTAATATCCATTATAATATACCTCAACAATCTTTCAATCCATCCTCATTCTATCTAACCCCTTGTTTATACGGATCCCCATTTGTATAACAGTACGCCGTTAAATCGTTTATTACAAATTCAAAATGTCCACAACAACAAAAAAAGAAAAAGTCCACAACCATGTTTTTTCTTTCCCACTAGCCATCACTGCTCTAAAGGCCCAAAGCTCGTATGAAAATTTCTGATAGATTTCACGATATAACATCGATCGTTTACTTGGCCAAAAAACTGCTCCTTGATATTTGATCTTGACATAATAAATCAATCCCCCAAACCAAGTTACAGTATGAGCCTATACAAAATATACATCGGTGCACCAAGCCATTTCTTTGTGGCTATTCGCCAAGACAACGGCATACCAGACATCAACATGTATCACAATTGGACGGTATTTATAAATATTAGGCAACTATAGTTGGATTATTCGTTTATACCATGTTTTTTTTTGTTTCTTCTTGAGTTCGTGTACAAAAGGTATATTTGGTTGCACCAGTAAATTATTGACGCGAAAAAAAATAATAGTTGTTATGGCTTTAAACGCTTCTATGTAAATATAAATAATATACAATGGCCCCGTAACCATATTCATGTTTATTCAAAATATGTCCCCTGTTATTCATATACAATCGTCCCAGTTGTGCTTTAGAAAATTGGTTGAGAAAGGCTCCCCCTCTCTCCCACCAGTATTACTAATAAGTTTGGACTCTTTTTGATTTTAAACCAAGAGAACATCATTTTATATAACATTTTACGTTGTACACACTAAACTATCCTATTACATCTTCTAGGGAAATAAGTCCAGCTACCAAGATCTAAACAACAAAAGAAAAACGTTCTTTCAGTCCAATAACTTTATTTGCCTTGTTTTCCTGATTTATAATAAAAACTTTATACCAACGAGGCTCTATCTCTCTTTAGCCCTTGTCATAAAAATTCAATGCTAAGTACAAGACCTTTTAGCCTCTGACCTTGGATATTTACTATTCTGTAAGATTGGCTTTTTTTCTTTTTCTTTTTCTTTTTTTTTCTTTTTTTTCTTTTTCTTCTTTTTTTTCTTTTTTTTCTGATTTCATTTTTATTCACTCTGTAATCTTTCCTTTTTCATTTTCGTTTTAGCTATGTTCTATAAATAAACTTTGTGTAATTTTAGCTATTGTGCGCAGATTATTAATGAATTACAAATCCTTGGAGGAATATTTTCCATTGATTTCAGTTTATGGGTTGGTTTTTTTGATCTTTCTCTTCAATTTCAATTCACTTATACTTTAATTAGCAGTAAATAGTTCTTTTCTACACCCATTCGCCTCGTTTTGCATTACACAACTACGCCGAAACTTTTATCATTATGTGGATTATTAATTATTTGTTATTAGTATTTCTAGTATTTTTTTGCTCCTCCATTAATTATCAAGATTTCAAATACTAAACACTATCACACCTTTCTTAGTTAAATATTCTCGCTTCAAAACCATCAACAATTAATTTATAAAAACAAGGCTTTAAAACTATTTATAAACCTTTGCAATAAAAAGTATCACCATCTTTTCTCTAAAACATCCTTTTAGCACTTTTAAGGCCTTATACTTTATATCAAGGAAATTGACCAAGTAGGGTTACCGAACAGACCTGTAACCAACACAAGAACATCTATAATACTATCAATCCAACAGAAAAGCATACACACTAGAATCAACTTTTTCTAGAGCTAAATCAAGAGGCATAAGTGCAAAGAAAGTAGTGAACTGAAAATGGCGTCAACTAAATATCAAGTGGTTGGTGGCACACTAGCGGACATAAACATTGATGAAAATATCAATGAAAAACTGGTCCAGAACTGGTATTCAGCCAGCTATAGCAACGAGGAGCAACAGGCTGCAATCAACAATACAAAAAAAGACAGCAGTATTTTCAAAGAGTCCAATATTGGCATCCATGTAAACACCAACAATGAGCAATTGAATTTGGCTAGCCCCGAGTTTAACACCAATGCTTATTTGTCAAAAAACAACATTATAATTGACTCTAACTCACCAAACAGTATTTCCACTAAAAAAACAAGCAGCTACAACAAAGGTATACTTTTAACACTTAAACAACAAACCCGTACTTAAATTGATTATAATCAATCGCATTATACCATAAACCTCCCGTCTTTAACCAATCTACCGGCTTGAACTAACACTAAACAACACCTTTTTTAATAATAAAAAAATCATTATTAACTCTAGATTATGAACAAGGCAGAGATGTAGAAAATGACATGTTCCAAACAAACTACGGGAATGATATGTTTGGAAGCCTATCTACACTAGGTTCAAGCAGTAAAGGTAAGCCCCATGTGCAAATACCGGCAATGTTGGCAATCTAACAATACCCTCTTTTCTTTATCAAGCAGAGTACAAATTAACCAACCGTGTTATATTTTAATTGCTTGTTTTTTTAGTCGATTCGAGTTCTCAATACGAGAGAAACATTAGCACTATTTTACAATCGCCACAAAGCGAAAACATTGTGTCTCCATCTGATAGTAGAGCCTATAGCCCAAGTTATCAAACTCCGAATAGTTTGGAGTTTAGTAAAGATAATAGAGCGACTCGGTCACAGAAAAACACCACATCCTCTAGTCAAAGCAGAGGCGCCTATAAGCATGGTAGAAATAACAATGGCTACAGCGAAGGTCCTGAATATCTTATTGATTCAAAGTCAAGCAACATGATCAGATTGCAAAAGTCAAAAAGACTATCCAGACTCAAAGACATCATCAATGACCATGCTGACGACAGCAACCGTGGCTTGCACACCGAAAGTGAAGGATTCCACAGAATATCCGAAGAAAGTGACGAGTTTATTGATGACCAAGAGTTTTACTTTAACGATGGAAACCAACATAACTCGGTGTCTAAAACACCAATGTCCACATACTCGATGATCCTACTGTACCTGTAAGATCTATACCAGCTGTTTTTATAAAAAGAAAAAATCTTGACAAAACAACATGTGTTTAAAATACGTGCATAATTATAAAAGAAACGTAGTCATGTTTGTATATATCGTGCTCTTTTATATAGCAGTAGCAAAAAAAAAAGTATTTGCCATATTATACAAACGGGTGCACTATATTGTGACTACCAATAATTTTTACTTACTTTGAGACTAATCAATTCATAAAATAGATGTATTGGGATCAATGCCGGTGCTTTACAGCTGCCTTATGCATTCAGTGCTGGTGGATGGTCAACTGTCCTTATCTTGCTCTTCACTGGTGTTGTCTCAATGATAGCAGGCGCCATGGTATTCCAGTGCATTCAGTTTAGCCAGTAAGTCAACACAAATTTCTACTCTTGTAGTTCTGAGTGCTTGGTACGGAGATTGGTGTAGTACTGAACAATATCATCAACCTGTGCTACTTGTGTTGATTCTTTGAGAACCCCCCCCCCCCCCTAAACCCGCCTAAAACTTTGTCTTCATCATCTATTATTGTTTTTAGAGGTCCGCGCATGAGGAACGTACATGATATTGCCAAGTTTGCCTTTGGTCGCCAAGGGTACATTTTTACGCTTGTAATGAACAACCTTTACATCATTGCCTCGTGCGTTTCGCTGCTTAATGTGGTTGGTTCTATTTCTACAATGGCCTTTGCAGTCAACTTCAAATCTCTCGACGTCAGACTATGGATGTTTATATTCTCAATCTTTGTCCTGTTCCTGTTTGTGATATTCAGAAGATTCCTTAACTTTGCAAGGCTTGGTGCACTTGGTGGAATATTCGCCGTTCTATCAATGATATTCCTTGCCGCTATGGGATTCACCGTCAAAGACTCGTATGATATCACATCTACTCTTGAAAGCTATTACAACAAGTCTACAATCATTTACAGCGAAAAAAATGCCATGATCCCAAACACCACCCTTTTTTCAATGAGGTTTCCAATATCAATCGCTTACTGCGCCTATTCGTTTGGCGGTACCCCAATCCACCCTATATTGCAGCAAAACATGAGATTCCCTAAAAGCTGGCCCGTAGTTTTACTATTTGGGTCAATCTCCCTGTTTATTCTGTACTCGTTGTTTGGATCAGGCATCTACTATTACATTGGGGATGGCGGATCAATTGCCAATGTACCTTACCAGCACCCAATAAGTAAGAAAAACAACTAATACTACCACTAGCACTATTATCAATACTATCACTTGCACTATTACCAAGCTGCGTAACTCTATTTGCTTATTTTTGTCTAATTCCCAGCATAAAACTGCGTTAAAACTAACACTTGATACTTTCTGATGTAACTTTAGATTCATTGACGCTCACAACATACTCTTTTATTGTTTTCCACGCTTTGATTATGATCCCTATTTACTTTTATGTCATCTCGTTTGATTGGGAAAACGCCTTTGACATGAACCAAATAGTTGAATCCCGAAGAACTTGGTCACTAAGCGCATTACGAGTAATTCTTAGGTCGATTTTATGGTGTGGTGTGCTGCTATGCGCCGTGCTAATACCCAGATCTTACTCTATATTCAACATCATCGCCGTTTTCACTTCAGGATTCGCGCTCTACATCATACCTGCAGCATGCTACCTACACATCTATGGCTGGAGGTCATGTAATATCGTTGAAAAAATCGGAGCACTTGTTGTTATATTTGTAGGGCTAATGGTCTTAATCTTTGGTACCGGAGGGTCGATATTTTACCTCATGAACGGTACTCGATCACAGATCAACTTTTAACCAGCATTTTTATATTTTTAACTCCATATTACCGACAAAGTATACTTTACTAGTGAGATGGGTTTTATGATCAAATAATTATCACATCTCGCTCTTTGGGAAGTATTATTTTTGTTACTTTTTCCACTATAGATATTTCCTTATTACTACTACCAACTTAATAAAACTGTTTAATGTTACATCAACCTTTTTTTTCTTTTTTTTAAAAAAAAATCGCCGCATTCTAAAAGCTCTGGCTAAAGGGGTAAAACGAGTAAATGCAGAAAACTACTTTAAAGATATGCGGACCGTGTATTGTTCTTTAAACATCCTGAACTTTAGTCTCGGTATACTTATGCATATATTCAACTTCGCTCCGTCAACCACTTTTGAAACGACTATTACATGGCAATTTTTTAATCTACTAAAGTCTAACTGCGCTTGCCTTTGTGGCATTTTTAGCCCATTCAAAAAGTCTTTTAGCGTAATTATGTCCACAGAGTCATCAGCCAAACCACCACTTGAAGATTTTGCAGTCAAAAGGCATGACTCTTGTTCATTTAGAATAAAATATTTCTGATCAGTAACAACTTTGACGCCGATTTTGACAGCCGTGGATAAAGTCATGATCCCCCATGACTCAGTCTCAGCGCTGCAAACTGAATCCACCTTAACATAAAACCGCGAATCCCATAGAATATCCTTGCCAAAACGTATACCAAGCCTAGTCAAGTTTATTAGCTCGGTGTGTGTCGGTGGCTGTTTAGAGAAAGTAAAAAACTGGTGTTTATTGGTCGGTGGAGTTAGCAGCACCCCACTTGCACATACTGGTACAAGCTTTACAAATGCCTTTGTGTTGGATTCTGAAGCGCTTGGATCATCAGATTTACACAATTTTATGTTCATGTTACTAAAGTAGTTTTTTATAAGTTGGGCAAACTTGATCACATGCGATAAGCTAGGGGGGTGTTCAGCACGAGATACCCTTTTGACAATGCTGGATATACAGTTGTGTAAAAGAAAGCTATTTTTGACCAAATTGCCACCATATGTGTCGGGTTTACTTTGTTCCGCCTCAAAATATGCTTTGCTTAAATCCCATTCGCCCACGCAGTCATCGTAGTTAAAGCTCTCAATTTCCTTCAATGTTGCCTCCACTACAGTTAAAACATAGACTCATCTTTAACAAAAAGCAAACACTCTCCCCCGTACCAAAGTCCAACCCAATTAACAGTACATGGTAGCGAGAACTCAGGCTCGGATACACCAGCAAAACTAATAATTACCTTGATTTCTCGAGTATATCTTGTGTTTCTCCATCTTTGAGCGTAATGACAGTATTCTGTCCAACTCGAACATTTTCAAGTTTGAAGAAAAGTTGTGTTTTTTTATTTCGGCCATACCAATTATATCTCGAATATTGTTTCGTTGGTAAACTGTATCTCTATTAGTCGCATCCTCAAACCAACTGATGTTGGCATCTTTACAGACATTTGTTAACTCACTCTAAGTGTATCAGATAGCCAGGAAACGACTGAGATTTGGCATTCAAATAAAAAAGAAAGAAAACCCTTAAAGAAAACAAGAATCACTTCACTGCCCTTCCCCTATCAAAAAAAAATAATAAAGTTGCAACCGGTGTCGGTTAATAAACTCGGTCATTAACTTACCTTAGAAAACTCCAACAATGGTCTAAACAACACAACACCTTTGGTTCCTGGCTCAAAAGATACCGGGAAACTCGCGGTCTCTGTCATCCCAGATAGTCCTGAAATACCACTTTGTCTTGACAACCTCATAATAAACGTTTCGGCTTGGTCGCCGCTATGGTGACCCGTAAGTAATGCCGTTATCTTGTTCTGTACACAGTACCTCCCCAGTAGTCTATATCTCTCCAGTCTTGCAAGCTGCTCCAGCTGTGCCTTTGTTTTTGGCTTGTGATATTTAGACATTAAGTAATAGCCCTCTAGTCCCTCCTCTGCTGACATTTTTCTAGAACAGACTCTTGAATCGTAAGAATCGTCCCCTACTCTGCCTCTCGTCGACTTTGAAACCTCACCGCCATCTGTCTCGATGTCGCTATTTTCATCTTTCCAATTGATTCGAAGGATCTTGGTTTTGAATTCTACCCTTTATCGATATTACATTTAGTTTGCTCAAGTTTGTTCGTGATATTTAGCCCCCAATAATACTCATTGTCTCTGTTTTTAGCTCTTGTCTGCGAATATACTCCACCATTGTTCATTAAGCTTGGCTTTGAAGTATATACACAGCTTGCCCGACAGAAATAAGAAGGGGGGAGGGGGAAGTACTTACCCAAATTTTCCAAAACGGCCTTAACCTTCAAAGACTCCTCAAAACTTTCCCTTCTTAATCCATGCTCTATTATAACCGCCGTACACCTATTATATATTTGGCTGTTTTTGACTAAATATGCCAAGGCCATACTATCGGACCCACCAGACACTGCCAATGCTATTGGTAATTAACGAGTAACAAATAAATGCGTGTCAGTTTTAAAGTATATGTGTTCTACAATTATAATTTCATCCTAAATTGTCAAAGCCATAATTCAATTCATTCTGATTGCTATAATTGATATTCAAATGCACAGTGGCTCCTCCAAAACACATGGCTTTGGAAAATACCTTGATGGATATGCTGCAACAAATCAGTATTATATACATGTATACTTTACCATACTTGTAACTATCTACATCGAATCGACCCACAACTTTCTTAAACCTAGGGATCATTGTTTGGAAAAATATTGAATAGCCAAAAAATGAAATTCATTTAATTGCTGGAATTGAGATAAACGGGGCTTTAACAAAAAGTGAAAGCGGAAAGTTTTAATATGAAAATGCAATTGATTGCTATTTCTTATTTGTTTTGGCTTTAGGCTTTTTTTTTGACGAAATATTTTTAATTTCAATTCAATTGTGCCGGAAATCAAACAAGCCCTTGATAGCACTGTAATTATTATTTTTATAGTGTGGTAACTTGTTGATTCCTATACTAAATCTATGTTGTGAAAGGGTGCTATCAACAAACTAAGAAATACTTTTGAATTTTTAGGATCATGCTTAATGGTGTTTTTAGTACATAGATGTTAACATTAATCGTCAATTCAGCAGGTGGATATATAAAAATCTTAGCCAACATCGGGGCTAAATGTTGCCGATAGCTCCACACAAACACACGTGCTGAGCAGTTTTAAAAGAGCTACAAGTACAATGTGCTGCAATTGGGACTATTGCCTTTGTTGTATACGCCAGTTTTTGTTTTTTCTTGGCTCGAATGAAAAGCATTTCCACTAGAAAAATACTTTGGATCACATTTAATCGAGTTTCCAACAGCTAAGGCGACACTGTTAAAACGGCCATTATTCATTAAAGTTTGAATCTTGTAAATTCAGTTTGGCAATCTTGCTGATCTTTAGGTTTTAACCTTCATTAATCACTTCACCTTGTCTTTTTAAAATATGTTTTTATTTCGATTATAAAATTAAAGTAAAACGAGCCTTTTTCATATACCAGTGTGCTCATAGTATACCCAGATGCTAGATTTGGATGGTTATATGTTCCTCGTTGTATGTTTAAACACTACTGATCTGATTGGAATTAGTTAATGTTTTTTGCTGCTTTGGAAATGATCGTATGCCAAATAGATTGAAAAGGCAACAGTCGCGATTCCTAGTCCCGGTGCGCAATTACGCAGAGCGTTTTTGGTTGAGAAAAAAGGGCTGCTTCTCCATGTGTTTCGGCGGGCCCAAGGATCATTTGATGGATCGAATTGTGTCATCGTTTTCGTATTATTGATTCTACCTTTGTATGTTTACTCGCCTGCTGTTGATCGAAACAAGAACAAAAAAAAAGGCTGTTGTATTTAGCGATGGAAATAAACAAATAATGCACTGTGGTAAAAATAAAGTGAATTTAGTGACTATCTTTCTAGATATTTTTCTATTAAAGTTAAAAGGCATATGTTTCGACTACATTATACACGATTTTATTATAACCAATATGATTAGCGAAAGCTTCAATGGCACCAGTTGGTTTTATTTTTTAATTGGCAAAGGCAAAATTATATCCAAGTGTAAATAGGCCATAGCCAAACAAATATTTTTGCCTGATATTGGTACTTTGATAGCAGAATTTAGTTGTGGAATGCTGGCCAATAGAGATAAAAAAACGGATAGTTTATATAATTATTGGTCTCAACAACCACGATACGATATTAAATAAAACAGGGTGTTTGCACTTTAAGACCCAGAAAATGCAACAGCCTCGTTGTTAGTGAATTTATTGCGCTACAACGTTAACATCGACACCATCGACGGCGTCTGTTTAAGCTAGAACAGCACCTAGATGCATCACCAGCTATGATGTTTTTGCTTTGCCAGTACTATTTATTTATTATTATTTTAATTACTCATAATTAATGGTAGAATGCGTTTCAAAAGAGATTTAATAAGACAAAGTGCCAAGTTTATTAGCGAGTGTGTAGCAGTTTATTTATGTATATGTATAACAGCCATGCATCTGTTTGTGCAGCTATTGCGGAACACACAATCTGAAACATATTATCATTTTACATTGCTTGTATTTCAGGACTGCGTGTTTGGTCTCATAAAGGTGGTTAGTCAACACAAAACACTTTTACCAGCACCAAAACACCGATTATACAGGGTATGCTTTTATGTGCATCGGATTGGCAAGGCTGGCAGCACTGTGTGATGTTTGGTGGCTAGAGCTATAGAGCCGACTACTAGTCAGAAATATATGAAACTTGAGCTTTAGGTAGATAAGCAAGTTCAAGCGACTAAATTCCCAATCCGAGTCTAAAAATGTATAGGGAGGCAAAGACATAATGTAAATTAGCTGGCTTGTTTTAACTAAACTATTTTTGCAGAGAATTTAAGGAGAAACAAAGTGTTGCTAATATCAGGCGTAGACGATTGGCTCAATTATTGTAAAACTCGTATTCTTCGCCTAATTTTTACTACTGCATTTAGATTGTTTCCTAAACCCAATTTTTAGATTAAGTCACATCATTATGTGAACCAAAAGCCTATTTATTGATTTGTTGCAAAATTCAATTAAAGTTAATAACCATTTGGATAATAAATTGGCATTTTGGTGTTTAAAAAGGACAAAGTAGCCTCTGGCCATAAATTGCTCACAGTAACGCCAACTTTAGTATATTCCAGTTTATCATTATTTTTTTGCACTCAAATTTAAAGTGTAATTCGTTTATTAAAACATTGAAATATAACAGTTTTACAGCACAAGGACTAAATAACAATACCATACCCAGCGTAAAAATGTAAGAGTAAATCTTGGTATTTTGCTGGTAATCATGGCAATGCATTTATAGACAAGACCATAAAGCTCAAAGAAAGCAATTGTCTTTATTGCTTTACTTTCAATCCGAACATGAAATCTGGCACTAATTTAGAGTAAAACTGGTAACTTTATCTAGGGAATCGAAACCAAAAATCTGCAATAGCATTCTAGAATGCATCGGAAACACTCCGCTTGTACGTTTAAACGCCTTGGCACAGGCAGAAAATCTCCAGTGCGAACTATGTAAGCTAAAAAAAAAGCAGACACTATAAAGTTGGTGTGGTGAATTTATAAGAAGTTAAAAAGCACTCTATTTGAGGAAGTACCAAGATATAATAGGAAATAGCCGAAAAATACCAAGCATAATGGATTGTTGGTGCTGTTGTACTAAACTTGAGAATATTGGCGATTTTTAGTGGCAAAGTGCGAGTATTTTAATGCAGGAGGATCAGTTAAAGATCGAATTGCACTTAGGATGATTGAAGAGGCTGAGAAGAGTGGAGTGCTGAAGCCGGGATACACAATAATTGAGCCGACATCGGGGAACACGGGTATTGGTCTGGCCTTGGCAGCAGCAGTTAAGGGGTACCACTGTATAATAACATTACCAGAAAAAATGAGTCAAGAAAAGGTAGGTGTTTAGCGTTCGGCTTTTGTTTGTTTTTTTTGTTTGTTTGTTCATTTTGTTTGTTTATTTTATATGCTTGACAACAAGATATGAAAGTGTAATAGAGTTTGTTTGTTTGTTTGCTTTCTGGTAGGTCGATGTACTTAAGGGGCTAGGGGCAGAGATTATCCGCACACCAACAGAGGCCGCATGGGATGCACCAGAGTCGCATATTGGTAAGTACAAGCTATAACCTATTTATTATTGTCAACTTGGCATCTTTGGGCACCATGGTTAAGGAGAAAAGTTTTATTTTATTTTATTGAGAGCAGCAATGAGGAACAACGTCGGTTACAAATAGTGATTGTGCTTGATTATTGCTGGTGATGGTAATAGGAGTTGCACTTCGGCTGAACAAAGAGATCAAAGACTCGGTTATTCTGAACCAGTATGATAACCCGTACAATCCAATTGCCCATTATGAAACTACGGCAGAAGAGATTCTTCAGGCTTGCGATGATCGGGTGGATATGCTTGTTGCTGGAGCAGGAACAGGCGGGACCATTACAGGCATTGCGCGCAAGATTAAGGAGCGTTGCCCTCAATGTATAATTGTTGGCGTTGACCCAATTGGGTCTATTCTTGCAGAGCCAGCCTGCTTAAACACAGAAATAAAGTCTTATAAAGTAGAAGGTATCGGGTACGACTTTGTTCCAAAATCACTTGATCGCAGCGTTGTGGACTGCTGGATCAAGAGTGAGGATAAAAAGTCGTTTTTGATGGCACGGAGACTGATTCGTGAGGAAGGGCTTCTGTGTGGGGGCTCCTCGGGGACAGCAATGGCTGCAGCTATTGAGGCAGCAAGAGTTCTGGGGCCAGGACAAAGATGTGTGGTTATTCTACCAGACTCGGTTCGAAACTACATGTCTAAATTCCTTAGTGATGATTGGATGCGAAAGAACGATTTCTTTGAAGAGGATAAAAAGCCAAAAACACTTTCCAACTTTTCCGTTGAAGGCGCAACGGTGCGCGACCTTTGCTTGAAAAAGGCTTCAGTTGTTTATACCAACACAACAGCGCGTGAGGCAAGCCAGATTATGGTTGAGTTGGGCTTTGACCAACTGCCTGTTATTTCGTCCGATGGAAACCTGAAAGGGTTTGTGACTTTGGGTAACATCGTTTCTCGGGTTGCTACTGGACACGTTCCTCCATCAGTTCCAGTTTCTGAGGTTATGTTCAAGTTCATTATCAAGCCACATAGCAAGTTCCGTGAAATCAACTTGGACACCACTCTTGACTCACTGCATGGATTCTTTGAAAACAACACTGCTGCCATTGTCACTGAGCGTGTGTCAGTCAACAACGAGGGCGTTGCTTTTAAACCCATTCATCTGTTTACAGCATTGGATGTGCTTTCTTTTATCATGAACAAGCGGAAATAACTTCTACTCCTTTAACTCTTAAGCTGGCTATCTGCTCTATCAGTCTTTCCATGTTTAAGTACTTTTTTTAATTACATTTTATAACCTCAATAAACTACTCTAGTCCTTTTTTTCTTCTTCTTTCAAACTTGGTCTTCATCTCGTTTAACCAATCAGCTCACGAGCCACTTTTAGAGCTTGTATACGATTCCATATACCTTGTTTTGTTGACGCAGGCCTGCACTAACAGATACACATGAGCTTAAGCCTGATTTCAAATTAAAAACACACTTGCGAAACACTTCTAACCAAGAGCGGTGTGTTCTTAATTCGTTAAGGTGTGTTGGTTTTAGTAATTAGTCTGACGGTGCTTGATGAACCTTTTGTCGTAATAATCAGACGTTTGTTTGTAAGCACGCATCTTTGGTCTTCCTGCTGGTTTCAAGTGCAAATCAGTAGGTATTAGGATGGCGATAAACGTAGAAATTTAGGTTTCACAATGGCATTGGGAACTTTGCAATAGTTGACGAATAGGTAGGTTAGGCAGACAAGGCTGATACACAATCACACTGTGCCTTGTATTCCATAGCTAAAAACTGCCAAGCTCCCCCCCCCCCCCCCCCCCCCCCCCCCCCCCNNNNCCCCCCCCCCCCCCCCACACACCTCAAACTCCATTCCAATAAATGGAAAATATATATTCGGTTATCAAGAGGCTATACCAAGTTATGCAAATTCTAGACGCCTGGTGTTAAGTGGCAGAAGCTGTATGTCAGTTTGGAGCGGTAATAGGCGTCGATTAGAAATATTGCACCTTCTTGTAAAGTTAAGCTTTGATTAGTTAGCGGCAATTGTATGCCTCATCAACCATAGAAGTCTAAATTTAAAAGATTAATAAAGCCGAATGAGTCGATAGTTTTAGTTTTAGTTTTAGCTCTAGTAATAACTATAGTTATAGTTATAGTCAAATTTAATTGATAAGTCTAATTGATGCAAATTAGGGCTAAGCTCAGTGAATGGGGAAAGTATTGTATGGGAATTAATTGAAAAAGTAAAGCAAATTAATGGAATACTGTATAAGGTTTAAGGCAATAAATACATAATGAGACTGGGTGAGTCAGTACGTTGAAACAGCGGTATCAGAATATTATAAGTAGAGCTCAAATGGTTCCTCGAGTAGATTCTAGCGTACCTTTATTTGACTTTTTTTGCGTTATTTTTCTTAATTTCAAATGTTTTCATTCTAAACTTGGTATTTTAAGTGAATGATATTGGTTGAGATAGCTGTATCAACTGCATCCAGTGTAGTAAACATCTCGCATAATTTTAGCTGAGATTTTGCCAGTAATAACGTTGTCGACCTAAACAGGCAAAAGTAAACATACTGGTCCAATGGGCTATAGCTAAAAAAAAGAGGGAAAATGAATTTGAAAATAAAATGTAGAAATAAGGAAATAAAATAGAGCGATTCGAGCTGGAACAAAAGGCAATACAAAGCAAACATATAGTTAGTGTGAACCAAAAAATGCTTGATAGTGGGTGAAAAAGTTTAGAAAGAGTGTTGATCTGGTTAGTCAGGTTCACTTGAATGTTCATTGATTTATAAATGCCAATTAGACCAAAAATAAATAAAATGTATGGTAAACACGCAAAACTAGATTGTAAATTATTTTTCACAGAAATACATTAAAATGCTTTATTTGTTGTAGGAAAAATACTTGTACCTTTTTGCAGAGTTGCACCAATTGTGACTAACCAGCATTTTCGTTTTTTGATGCAAGACTTTTTTTTTTTCCTTTTTAATTGCAACTTTAACCATAATTTACGTTTCGATTTGTAATGTCCTTTTATGCTCGCTAATGTTATTGTTTGCGCTGTTAGATTTTGATGTAAATTGGTTTGCCGCTCAGTTTTTGGTCAGAGAAAACTGCTACAGCCACATATAATAGTAGACACGATAACCAGTATTGGTCTAGGATGTTTGCAGAAGAGGAGAGCTGCTTAGATTTAAACTAAATAGTTCATTATTGGAATATATATATTTTTTGTGTTAGATAGATGCTGGTTATAGTTACATTAAAATGCCGAAGGAAATCAACTCGAAGCAGCCTGTACTTGTAATTGTTTGTATGGAGTGAAAAGAGTGCCAGAATTAGTAAAGAAAATCGGACTAAGGAAATGGTTGGTTAGTTTGTATTTATAGTAAAAGAATCAACTAATCCTATTCAGGCAGCTTGCTATTCAATTCAGGAGTTAAAAGAACAAAGAGCCAAACGCATATCTTGAAAACCAGCTTATGGCTAACACCAGCTCCTATATTTCCCTAAAGCAATCCAAACGGATGTCATATATATGTTTAGATCATTTGTAGGTCGAAGCAAAAGAAACTCTTGATTAAAATGCTGCTCCAGCCTTAGTGCTGTAGGTAGCTTGGACTAGAGCGGCGAGAAGAGTGGCCTTGGATAGCAGCGTAGGTTATACATGACACTTGTTTGTCAAAGTAAGCTAGGCTTTTTGCAACATTGACTCACATGGAGGCGGGATTTATCTAAAGCTATCAACTTATTGGGTCGGCTTATTAACCAAATTTTTAAAAGATGTGTCTTTAAAGTGATGTAATTGTAATTGCAATGTAAAGTTGGTTACATTTTTACGCCGACTGGAAACAAAACTGCTTAGCCAATAGCTTAAACTCCCGGTGTTAATACTCAATTAAAAAGTAAGTAAATGCGGTGTGTGAACGTTTAGAGTATTGCAGCGAATGAGATATCTATGTTTCCAAGTCTCCACAACCGTTTGGGGGATATTGGAGTTGGTATTAATAAATTTAACGTTTTTGGTTTTATTGGCCAAGGGTGTTTCTCTCAATGGTGCAAAAATTGACAATGTTATTCAAACCAAGAGTAAATATGAAAGACGAGTTAAAAAGGCGAAGTCGGCTTTGTTCGACTTTGGACTCTTTTATAGTACTAAAAATAACCACGCCTCACTAGTGTTGAAAATAAAAAGTATGGCGAACTCAGTAATTATCAGCAGTTTTTTTGAGTTTATTACGTTAAGCTAGTAGCAAATTTTTAGACAATGACATATCTTGGACAACTTTGTGTCCTAGCTGATACATTTTAATCAAACTCTAACAAACTCTAACAAACTCTAACAAACTCTAACTTGAACAAACTTAAGATTTCATTACGCATACTTTGCAAAGTGTGATTGTTTGGCTGTACGTAAAATTGTGCCTTTTTTTACAGATCATCACGGGTTAGCTGTGAACCAAGTCACAAAATTCAGTAAATTAAGCTTTAGAGTTTGTATATCACCAACCTGTTCATAAAGCTAAGCACAAAGTATGACGGGATATCTTTAACAAAAGTTAGTTTTTGGTTTGTTTTTAACGAACGAGTTTAACCTTGACTGTTTCTTGACAGCCATGGGCTAGTGGTTGGTAAGGCGTGTTTTGAAGGAGTTGGAGATACTTGAAAGGAAAGAAAACAAGTAGGCATTGGAAGTGGAGTTGGCTGATGAAATTGTCTCAAATCAAAAGGTTCCAATTCCCCAGTTGGAGTAAAGCTAATTAGTTTATTGACACCAAAGAGGGATCGAATTTATAATTTTAGAGTTTTGATCAACACCAAAGAAGAAAAAAAAGACTAAATGAATATGGAGTGTTAGTAAGCGGATTATAGACCAAGTGTAAACGTTATATTAGTTGAAGAAAACGAATAAAAAGACGAAACGGTTCAGTAAAAGAAGACGAAGCGGTTCAGTTAAAGAAAATGGGGCAGAGCAAGATTGGAATCGAGTTTACTGAGTGTTGGGTTACTTATTCATAATTGGTGAAGAAAACATTTGATGATGGTAATAGGTTGTAGAAAATACTTGGTAGTTAAGGGAAAATCTTCATTGTGAAAAATTAAATGGTAGGAATTAAATAATAGTAGCAAAAAAAATGTGAAATTGACTAGAATTAATTAAAATGGTAATAAAGAAAAAAGTAATGGCGATTTTAGCCAAAGAAAACAGGGTAAAGAAGGCACAAACAAAATAAGAGCCTACATTGACTAAAAAAAAAAGGTCTTGACAGAGTTACATTGAAACAAGTGAATAAATGAAAGGTAGGTTAAAATGTAGTTAAAAAACCACTTGATTGTGCTCAATGGATTATTAAATCTAGTAGTTAATTATGATCCAGTTTGGAGTGTTTTAAATGGGTTTGATTGCAAAAAAAAACTGTTACACGGATTTTATTTGTGTTCAGGTTTTACCTCAAATTTAAACAATAGCATTTGTAATACAAATAAAAAGCTGAGATGATGATTCAATATTAACAAAACTGAATTAATTCAAAATCAAAAGCCCCGAAGCAAATGAGCTTAGCTACGAGCTATTAACCTTGATTGATGCTGCTGAAGGCTAAATATAAGTTTGATTGGAATTAGAACATTATGATTGTTTTTGAAAAGGGGTAGTATACTCAAGGTGTCTTTTTTCTATTATTTAGGATTCAGAGATGGAGTTGGGAGATATAGAAAGCAAATGATGACTTGTATTAATAGTGGTGGTAGTAGAGGTAGTAGAGGTAGTAGCAGTGGCGGTAGGATGAGCCCTAAAAGAGTTGGAAACATTAAAAAAATAAATTAAATTTAAAAGAAAGCCAATCAAATAAATGAAGAGACAAGATGGTGTAAAGGCGTTGATAGAATTAGGTGTATATTACAAATACATTGCATTATGACAAATTGGCTGGTACGAGAAAAGTTGGGCAATAGTCAAGTTTATTAAAGCAGCAATAATAATAAAAACAAGACACAAATGGTAGCAATTTTAGCGAAGAGAGGGAGAAGAAAGAGAACAAGGAGAGTGCGAGGTAAATTATACCAGTTTGAAAAAGATAAAATCAGGAAGTTGAGCAGGAAAACAACATTTAAAAGGGAGGCAAACTTGAAGTAAAAAAAAGCAGATTAAGCATGTTTATCTGTTGATTTAAATTAAAAAAGACAAGGTTTGGTGACACGAAAGATAAATGAAATGCAATGTGTATATGTTAATATGTCAATATGGAAGTGGTAGACCATGTACATAACTTATCAAGGATGTGTGCCCCCCCCCCCCCCCCCCNNNCCCCCCCCCCCCCCCCAATGTACTGGAGATAGTAAACTAAAAAAAGATAAAACTTTAGACTTGATGTATATAGTTTTAATTTGCACGATTAAATTAAATAGACTCGAGAGGATTTGGAGGTGTATTATTTTTAGGGGGGGGGGATGAGTTGGGTTAGAATGAATAGTAAACAAGACAAATTAATGATGTTTTTTATTATTATTATTGTTCTTTTCCTTTTGAAAACTTGACTTGGGAGTTCTATTTTTAATCCAGACATTGAATTTTTCTTGTACAAAAACATTAGTAATGTTGTCATTCTTAATTTAGTAGCCAACCAAGCTTACTGAATTGTCAAACTTATTATATAGTATTGTTTATTGAGGTTGATTTATAAAGCTGTGTATTTCTATAGAATTACAAGTTATTACAAGTGTCGGATTAAGACGAATTTTCTTGTGTAGCCTTACTAACAAAGTTCAAAAGGAGAATAGAAATAGTAGAAGAGTAGAAATTGTTGCAAAATGTGTACAGGCGATTAGAAAAATAAACTATTGGCAACTTGAGTGTTTGTAGTGAGGGGGGTGGAAAAATAACAGTAATTTGTAATGAAGAAATAAAAGGCCGCTTAAATAGTAAGTAAACTGGTATTATAAAGAGGAAAAATGAGAAAGTATTGGTATGAAAGTAAGTAAAGCTTGGACTAAAGTTGTGGAAATATTGATTTAGTGCACTTTTATTGTCAGTGGTTTAATAAATTGTTTATTGAGCTGTAATGTAATGATTCAATTGTAGTTTTTTTTTTACACGTCAAATGTGCGAGGTTTGAAAGAGTAGTGCGGATAAAAGGAAACATTGGTTTCTGTATCATTAAGGCTGAGGGTTATAATTGTTTATATCAACTACAAATAGTTGTACACAAGTAAAGACAGTAAGGAAGAAGAAGATAAATAAAAAAACAAGAGCTGGGAGTTTGGAGAGAGGCCAAACTATGCATGCTTTTGGTAATTAGTACAAAGAGAAGAAAGAAAGAAAAAAAAAGCAGCGGAAAGAAAAGACTATTAATGCCTGATAAACAAATGGCAAGAATATACAATATCCAATTCTTGAACATTGAGAAGAAGGAATTTTATTGTTGTTTATTAAACCGTTTCCTCTTCTTAAAAAATTTACTCCATTGACTTTTAATCAAAACAAAATATAAAGTTAAAGTAAACAAAGTAAATATAATATAATACAATATAATATAATACAATAAAATAGAAAACAATACAATTTATTGTTACCTACAACCTTATAAATAATATAAACAGCCTTATAAATATAACAAGAAGTGAAGGTGGGGAGGTTTAGCTGAGAGAACAGAAAACGTATATAACACAAAGGCATCAGAAAAGTACAAGAATACATTTTTTTAAAAAAAAACAAGGAAATAAAGGTGAGAAGGAGATAGAGCAAATAGGAATCATAACAAGCAAGTGTGAGTCTCAAAAATCAGATAAATAGAGAATATTTGCGTTAAGTACAAGTCGAAAAGGTGAAAACGACAATTTACAAACAATTGTTGTAGATTTTTGCAACATTGGTTGTGAAGATTGAAAAGAGAATAGAGAAAGAAAGAAAGAAAGACAGAAAGAGAATAGAGAAATGAAATACTCAATGAGGGTGTTGGATAGCACGGATAGTTATCAAAAGAACAAGAAGTTAGGGGGAGTGACGGGATCAAATCCCTTGGCAGTGAGCTTAAAGAATTTTTTTACAAGGGGGCTTCGATATTCACAGTCAATTCCAAATTTGAGGATAGATAAAGAGAATGTAAACATAAACACAACAAGTGCGAACCGGATGATTGGGGGGAATTACGAGGGGATGAAAGGGACGTTGAGTAGGCTTGCGGAGTCGACACAGGAAGACAAGAAGAAGATATATACCAAGACCAAGTTGGTGCGGCGTAGTAGCAGTATTAACAGCAGCAGCAATAGTGGATTTTTGGGAAGCAAAGGGGCGGGAGGGCAGGGGGCAATAGCAGGATCAACAACACAGCTGAAGCCATCGTACTCGTGCACATCGTCAACATTGCCGGTGGGGGCAGGGATAGCGTTAGCAAAGCTGCACAAGGCAGGGAGTATAAGGAGTGTTAAGATAGTTGAGGAGCTGGCGGAATTAGAGGAGAGACGGTTGAGTGCGAGTATAGTGACGATGGAGAGCAGCTTACCAGCGAAGAAGGATAGCAGACGGAAGAGGAGCGGTACAAGCCAGTACAAGATAGTGGTGAGCAAAGGAAACCAGCGATGGCTTGTGTATAGAACATTTGATGATTTCAGAGATCTGTATATGAGGGTGAAGGAAATATTTCCAGAAAAGAATATGGGGAGTTTTCCTAGCCGAGGGATTCTTGGGGTGAACTTTTCAAAGGACTTTATGATCAACCGAATGAGCAAGCTCAATGCGTTTTTGAAGAGCACAACGGCAGACTTGCAGGTCAGCAACAGCCATGTGATCAAGATGTTTTTAGGGGTGGAGGAGACAAGCAAGAAGAGAGTGTCAAGGTTTATTGATATGAATGAGAGAGATCAACTAAACAGTTTGATTAATGAAATAAAAGAAAAAGAAAAGGAAGATGAAAAGGAAAAGGAAAAGGAAAAGGAAAAGGAAAAGGAAAAGGAAAAAAAGAGACAGAATAGTACAGATACAAATACTAGTGGTAATAGTAGAGAAGGAAAAAGCAATAATGGTATGGAAGTTGAGAGTAAAGAGGAGAGTGAGGAAGTAAAAGCAAGCATTATAAGCAGAGATATAGAGTTAATGAGACTACAAAGACTGTACTCGGCAACAGAAAACATTGGTAAACAAGAGTTGGAAAAGGAGTTGGGGATCAAATTGGGGATGGAAATAGGGATAATAAATCTTGATACAGCAAACCAGTCAAGAATGGCAATAGAGAGGAAACTGAGTAGAACAAAATCAATAGCAAGAACAAAATCAATAACAAGAACAAGAATAAATATAGAAAGTAATAATAGTAGTAATAGTAATAATAGGAGGGTAATAGTGTTGGCAGAACCAACAACACCATGTAAAAGACCACGAGTGACAGGACCAAAAACAATGCGAAAGAGGTTTGGGTATAGAAGAGGAGTGCAAGTAGTAGGGCATTTGAATGGAGATGACAGTAATAATGACAGAGAAGATTTATTTGGAATAAAAGATAAGAGTAATGATAAAGAAGGGGGAAATAATAAAGAAGGAGGAATTGAAAAGGAAAAAAAAGTACAAGAAGAAAATAACAAGAGAATGGAGATAAAAGTAAAGAAGGAAAAGGAAATGGAAATGGAAAAGATGAAGAGACCAGTAAAAAGAAATTTGAGTCAACAACAGGATTTGAATAAAGATTTGAATAATAGGATAAATGGGACTAGTGAATATATAAGGGAAAATAAGAATGAAATAGAAACAGAAACAGAAACAGACACAGAAACAGAAACAGAAACAGAAATGATGGATAGAAATGAAAATGAGGTAGAGAATGAGTTAGAGTTGGATGCAGAAGTAATGTCGAGGCGGAAGCATAAAGTGAATTTGGACGACTTCCATTTGCTTAGTATAATAGGAAAGGGATCGTATGGAAAAGTGATGCTAGCGAGGCACAAGGACACGGCACGAGTGTATGCGATCAAGGTGATATCGAAAAAGAAGCTGATGAGCAGTCCAGGAGACATAAGGCGGGTGATGTCGGAGCGACAGGTACTGAAGCAGGTGATCCACCACCCATTCCTGGTGGGACTGGAGTATGCATTCCAGACACCAGACAAGCTGTACCTGTGCCTGGACTATGTGAATGGGGGGGAGCTGTTTTTCCACCTGCAAAAGGAGACGCGGTTTTCAGAGAACAGGGCGCGGTTCTATGTGGCGGAAATAACAAGTGCGATTGGGTACCTGCACGGTCTGGGCATAATATACCGCGACCTGAAACCCGAGAACTGCCTGCTGGATGCAAGTGGACACGTGAAGATTGTAGACTTTGGACTGGCCAAGGTGATTGAGGACTCCAACGGTGATGGCCGGACCTCAACATTCTGCGGCACGCCCGAGTACCTGGCCCCAGAAGTCCTGCAAAGATTACCCTACGGCAAGGAGGTCGACTGGTACTGCCTGGGTGCCATTTTGTACGAAATGATAGTTGGTCTACCGCCTTTCTACTCCACAAAGAGCAGCGAGATGTACAGACGCATTCTGACTGAGCCACTGCGCTTCCCTAAAAACGTTGGACCTCTGACCATCGACTTTATTCTGCGCCTGATGGACAGAATCCCGGCTAACCGACTCGGCACCAGCGTTTTTGGCACTGAAAATATAAAGAAACACTTGTTTTTCTACGGTATTGACTGGGCCAAAGTGTACAATATGGAGTACCAACCCCCATTTGTCCCAACTCCCAGCTCTATCTTTGACCTAACCAACATCAGTCCCGAGTTCCGTGGCGAACCAATCCCTGACTCTATTCTCAATGAAGGCAAAGTACCCCTACTGCTAGACTACTCGACAACTCAATCAAGAAACTACTCTAACTCTTTACTCTTTTCCAATAACCCCAACTCTAATCCCTCCAATTCCAATTCCAATTCCATTTCCAATATTAATTCCAATATTAATTCCAATATTAATTCTGGTTCTTCTAATCTCTCTAAACCAAACAATCCCTTTCTTAGTTTTCCCGATTTGCTTTCAAAATCTTCAGTTTTTAAAATCTTTTCTAAATCTCAACAACATCAACAACATCAACAACATCAACAACATCAACAACAACAACAACAACAGCAACATATGGATATAAACTCTCATTTACCTACTCAACCTTCAGTTTCCAACTTTTCAAACAACTGTGGTCTTTATCATCAACCCTTTTCTCCTGCTCCAGTTCCCTTGGCTTCTGCCTTGTTGAATCATCCTGTCAATTATAACAATAACTATTCTTTCAACAACTCTTACTCTGACCCAATCCAAAGCCCATTCAACAATCACTCTGCTAATCCTGCTCATCCAGAGTCTATTGTTGATGATACCACCGAAGCCTTCCGAGGCTTTTCTTTTGACTCTGTAAGAAATTGTCCTTGATCTCCCCCCTTCTCTACCTCCCCTTCTCTCCTCTCCTCTCCTACAATAGCATCACTCGTAAACCACATCAGTCCAAAAATAAATAATCATCAAAAAATATAAAGTAATATTAACTTCAATTTATTAATACCCCTTTTATAATTCTAATAATCTGGTAAAAGTAATAGTGTAATAGTCTCTATCCTATCCCCCCCCCCCCCCCCCCCCCCCCCC
>LUVW01000003.1:622206-689553 GCA_001661515.1 Capniomyces stellatus
CTCCCCCCCCCCCCCCCCCCCCCCCCTTTCTCTCTCTCTCACTCCCTCCCTTCCTCCCTCTCTCTTCCCTGACTTGCCCTTTAATCATTCTATTATCTACTCTTACTTTTTAACACGCCTCAGCCGATTTTTTTTTATTAAAGTTTTATGCTTTAGGTTTATTTTGTTTTTGTTTTTGTTTTTTTCTCATTTATCCAAAGCTTATAAAGTTTCAAATGAAATAAATCTTTTTTAATAGTCAAGTAACCAAGCCAAATATTCTCATACTATTAACCGGGTTATCACTATTTTGATCACTGATATATCTAATGTTTATTCCACCATCTTTCTAGTCATTCAGATTACTCGACACCCGTATATTAAGGCTAGTTGGCCGAACACCATACCCATTCATACCATCAGTTTCATGTTTAAAATCTGTCGTTTTGCTGTATAAAGTTTAACGTTGTTGATCATATTTTTTTATTTTATTTTTATATCCACTTTTTTCTCAATCGTTTGTTTTCTGCTTAGTTTTTTGCTTAGTTTTCTGTTTATTTATTGCTACTATTACATGTCACTTTTGCTTTTTTTTTTGTTTACTTGGTTGTTTACCAAGGCTTTTGAACCAAATCGACAATCTCTCAAACACGTTCCAACGCGTTCGAATCAAATTCTGAACTTTGATTGGGTACAGTCAATTGCTGTCAAAGTGGAATAAAATGTTTGAGATGTTGGTTGTTTGGCCAATAGCGTTTGGAGTTCATTTCACGACAACATTTTTGGTTATTTTACCTTGGATTTGTGTAAAAATTCATGGTTTTTTTTTATTTCGTTTATTATTTCGTTTTGTTTATTTCGTTTTGTTTATTTCGTTTTGTTTTATTGTTGGTAAATGGAGGAAATAAAGAATGATTTGAAAGTGGAGGAGGAGGAACAAGGCGAGATAGTGAGATAGTTTGATGAAAGTCTATAAGAGATTTTGATGGTATTTTGGGAGTAATAATATGAAAAAAGTAAGTGTAAGTAAGTAAACAAAGGATTGTATTATAGTAAGAGTTTCTTTCTTTTCTTTTATTTTCTTTTTTTTTACTTTTTTTTTTACCAACTATTTTTCTAATTGAAAGTTTGGTTTCTAAATGTTGCGTGATGCATTTTATGAAAGCGAAAAAGGAAAAAAAAAGAAAAAAAAAGAAAAAAAGAAAAGTTATATCCCAGTTTAGATTGTATGTATAAATATCGTTATACTTGGTTGGTTTAGAGGGTTAAAATAATGGTGGTTGTGATGGTTATGGTAGTACAAGACAAAGTATGGTGTTATTGAGCTTTTTTTTTTTTTTAGTGGGCATTTGGCGTTTTATTGTTAACGATACAAATTGAAGGGTTTAATATTGCCAATTTCTTTATTTATTTTTATTTATATTTGTTTATTTTGTAAAGTTGTTTTTGTTCTTGGGATTTTTGGTTGTAAACAACGAAATGAAACTTTAAAAAAACATTACATTTATCATTTTGATTAATTAAATTAAACTAGTTTTGGGGTGATTTTTAAAAAAAAAAAAAAAAAAAAAAAAGCTTTTTCACTTTTTAATTTTTCAATGTTGTATCAAGACTTGAAATGTGCCTTCAGATGATATAAACTTTTTATTTTTAAAACTTTCAAGCCAACTTTTTTTTTTATTTACTTTTTTTTCAAACGATCTTTATCAACTTTTAACTTTTAAATATTCTAGCGCTGGTTTACAAAGTACCCAACCAAAAGTACAGTTAACCTTGACAATCAACCAAACCCAATACCAGAACGAAAGAAAAAGAAAAAAGAAGAAAAAAGAAGAAAAGAAAGATTAAACCGGAGAAAATAATACCACCATTCACATAAACTTTTTCTGACCTTGACCATCAACCATTTTATACACCCGCAACAATGTGGTACTATAGAAAAAATACAGTCATCACAATTCCAGGCATAATAGTATGCACGTTCTCGCTTATCCACCTAGTCGCATTCGTCGTGTACCTCGCTCTTGCCGCGTACAGAGACCGTCTAGTCCCATCAAACGAGTACACGCTTGTTTGGATCTCATTTATCGGCCTTTTGCTTGGCCTACAAGCCCTCTACGTCATGTCCACTTTCAGAGCCACTAGCAGGTACCTCAACTATTGCTTTGTCTGGATGGTCTACTCTGCCCTTGTCTTGCTCTACTCCATCCTCTTGCTTTCCTCGTACGCCGCACTCTCCTTTGTTTCCGCGTCTTTATGGATTGTTACTTTTGTCCCCTTATCTTCCTACATCTTTTGGTATGCTATGCGTGCCAGACGTGGCTATTGTGGTAAGTCCTTTACTTTCTTTATTATCTTCAAAAAGTCTTTTTTTTAATTTTTTTTAATTTAATTTTACTGCTATTCTGTTCTTGTTGCCAACACTTATTTGTTTTTAACCACTAAAATACCACCCCCTCCTCACCTGACTCTAAACTTCCGTTGTTTATAGTTGATAAAATCATGGGTCTCCCTGACTATCGCGTCAGACTGGCTGACAGTACCGGCCGCGAATACTTTTATCTGTTTATGAGCACTGCTTTTGTCTGGATCACTTGGGCTCTCGTAATTGTTCTTATGTTCAGTCTATTGGTTCAGTCCTACTGGCAAGTCGATGTCTTCAACACCTATCGCATTCCTGGAACCTTATCACCAGTAATCGTCGACGGCACAAGCAGCCAATACAACCTCCACATCTGGTGCCAAGGCGTCACAACCAACTCCCAAAAACCCACTTTTATCCTTTTGGCTGACTACAGCTACCCTGGTGTTTCCATGAAAGACTTGATGGCCTCTATTGTTGCTCTAGGCTACTCTGCATGCGTCATTGACAGACCAGGGTATGGCTGGAGTGAGCCTGGATATAATCCTCAACGACCCTCATCAGTAGTCAGCGAAATTCACCAAACCCTAGTCAACAACTCTATCAACAAACAGTACATTTTTGTTGGCTGGGGAGACGGTGGTCTATACGCCCAGCTGTACATTCAGAAATACCCAACCACTGTATACGGTGTGGTTTTGTTGAACACGTAAGTTGCCTTTTTTTTATTTTTATTCTGTTATTATTACCATTTGTTTGTTTATATGTTAATGGCCTTTTCCTAATTGCTCAATTAAAACACTTATTGTGTACAATGCTCAATTACAATCCACAATATATTAACTCACGAGCTTTTATCTTTCCACTAACCCGTATTCCACATGTAACTTTATAACCCCACTTATCCTGTATTTTTTCTCACTCTTAGATATCCCAACACCGAGATCCTAGAGTCGTTTGCTCTAAACCAGACAAGCTCGCTGGTCAACTTGAAACCAATTACTGTTTCTGGAGAAACCGCCTACTTTAACGCCGCTGCCGAACGATCGATTTCTTATGGTCTACAACTCAAAAGAGTTGTTGCCCCACTCGGCTTTTCTCGCACTTTCTTTAGAGAATGGGATAAAAACATTCCGCAGGATACCACGAGTTTTATAAACAGCCTAATGAACACCGACAACTATTACCAAGCTGTAAGCACCAACCCGCGTATATATATATATATATATCACATTACACCATCCCTCTTAACTCATAACCTTACCACTGATTTAATAACCCATCAAGCTTGTTGGTGGCTTGGGTATTTGTTATAATTCCTGGTCTTTGTTATAGTTCTTCATTTTTATTTATTTATTTTGCTAATTTGTACATTTTCATCGATTAGAAATATCTCGAGTATGACCAAAGCGGGACTAGACCGTACCAATCACTTTTGAGTTATGTCACCCAAGAAACAAACTCAATGCTCCAAATGCGCTCTTGGCCGCTGAGGTGGCCCTCTTTCCCAATAGCTTCAGGAAATCTATCCAGGTCCACCCAGGACACAACGAAAAATAACTTCAAAAAACGCCAAAACGGATTCGTTTCTACAAACGTGAGCACCAACACCACAATTGTTTCTGTATTTGGATCCACAAATTCATCAACACCAGGTGTCAATGGTGCTCTTTCTTCTAGTAGCCAACTAGGATCCAATAGCTTGGAATCATCCACAAACACAGACTCTTTTTCAAGAGAACTAAAGTCAAACGAAACTTGGTCCAACTCATCAAATGCAAGCCCCAATCTAGGAAGTTCCCCTCTATCTCTTTCTCCTACACCTCTGCTTATTATTATTGACGGGATGTCTATTAGCTCTGACTGCACACTACAGGGTGTTTTAGAACGCAAAAAGTGCAACGATCTACAGGCCATTGCTTGGTTTAAATACCGCCAACAAATCGAGTACTACCAAACCCTCAGTTCCAAAGCCTTGCTCGTTGTTTGCAGCGGTCCTATTACCGAGGATAACCAGTTATGCAACAAGAACTTTGTTTTAACTCGACCCAAGTGGCTAGCTAACCAGCTCATCACTTATTTCTTCCCCAAATAAATCACCAGTGCAAACTAAAATGTTGTGTATTTACGGCACCTTTATTATTTCCTGTATCTTTTTATTCATTTTGTCTATTACTATTTGAATTTTGTTTTCTTTCAGGTTTACTTTAGCTTCTACTATTTTCTTTATATTTCATACACACATTTATCCATACTCTATTTCCTCGGCGGTGCCTTGTTCTGCTTTCTCTTTTTTTTTTCTTCTTGCTTGCGTTTGCTATTTATACTAGGGGGCCTGGGTTTTCTTTTTTATTGCCCTTACATTTTACCAATTTTTTGCTTGATATACGTGACCCCTTTATAGCCAAAAAATTTCTAGTTTAAGTGGTTTCCCCAGTTAACTTTTCCAAACCACCATTAGTTGGTTTCAATTCAGAAATAAATCAAACACAAGCACAAGCACAAGAAGATATATATATATATTTATATCCGTTTGGAATTTGCCTCAAACCTAAAGAGCCGTGTGCTGAAATAGTCTTGATCAAGTTGGTTTTAATCGCCTTTATTAAAAAAGTATCCCAAATAAATAGTTGAATTACTAAAAAAGCTATCAAGCAACATAATATAACAACCAAAACATAATATATACCAAAATTTAAAGTGCTGTTTACAGTTTTTATCAAAACTGCTTTTACTCGCAATATGTGCACATGCCAATATATAGCCACAAAGCCAATTTTATTTAACTGCATCATATATCAAAACTAAAGCTTCAACTAACAACTTGCTTTCTTCAAATTTTGTCTATACATAGCCCAGTTATCAGTTAAAAAGCAGCAGGGGAATTGCACCCAAGTCTGGCAAACCCAGTTTGTCCGACATTACCCTGGGGGCCTTGTGGCCCTGTCTTGCCATCATTGCCGGTATCGCCTCTCAAGCCAGGATCGCCATCCAAACCTTTCGGGCCATCGTTGCCTTGAATGCCTTGAGTACCTTTTCCACCATCTCTACCATTTTGACCAGTCGCTCCCGTTATTACAAAAACTTGTTGATCTAATGAGCGCTTTAGGTGATTGTATTTTATTTCTAAATCTATATTGAGAGCATCATCTTTAAAGATATCCTTATCGAGTGATGAGTCATGATTAAGCCTTGAACTCTCAAAATTGAATCCAACAGGAACGTTTCCGGCCATTGATTTTTTGTACTTAGCTCCCAAAACAAGGTCGCCCAGCCCTGTCAAACCTCGAAGTCCTTTGTCGCCTTCTTTTCCTATTTTTATATAAACACAACGTTTGTACAACTATAGTTATGTGACCTGCCATACCAACAACTCTGAAAAATATTATTCTCTTTATACATAAAACTTACCCGTAAACATTTCAATCGTGGGAAGTTCTTTAAAATATTCCAGCATATCTTCATACTCTTTCATAAATCGAGCATCAACGTTACTAATGTAGTGATCACTACTAGGGGTTTGGTACTTATCAAAACTCTTAATATAGTTACTTGATTCCAAATCCACCAAAGCTGGATTTATTTTAAAACAGGCCGACACAGCCAATCTTTTAGACGCCAAGTTTTTTGCATTGTTCACAGATTTGATACACTTCATCGAAAATTCCGCAAACGATAACCTCTCCCCCAAAATAAGACCTGGGCACAACGAAGCCACCAGAACTAAAGCACTTTTTATTTGCATTTTTCTTTATTTTTATTTTTGATATGGCACGTGGCTTTTTTTACTGCTTTGTTGTCAATAATACCAGAACTTTCAGTTGTTATTCTTTAAACTATAAAAAATAATTTTTGTTCTTAAATTTTGAGAATTTCGATGTAAATGAATGTTGAAGCTATGATAGAATACGATTTACTTTAACCAAGAAAACTTGTAGAGTTATCAACATCGAGAATATCAGCTACTTATATACATTTTTGTGTCTATTTTTTCTATTACTATCCATTGCTATCAATTACTATCCATTACAATTCATTACTATTCATTACTATCCATCGCTATTTACGACCACCACTATCTTTTACTCATTAATACTTTGTACCATCACTCTTGTAAACTATTTGTGTTGTTGCCATTATAGACACCATAACTACCTCACATATTGTATTTGTCGTCTTTTATATTTCCTTGCTTGGTTATACTAATGCTGATAGTGTCACTGATACTTCGAATGTCACTAATTCTGACAATCCCACCAATACCGTGCTAGTGTAATAAAACGCTGCTGTGGAATATTCGCATACATGGAAGCGGTGCTGCTTCTGCTTCTGTTTCTGTTTCTGTTTCTGTTTATGTTTATGTTTATGTTTATTTTTATGCTTATGCTTATGTTTATTTTTATATTACTGTTACTGTTACTGTTACTGTTACAGTCGTTTTAACCACCTCCATCACCACTTTCTTCATGGCTACCATCATTGCTGCCATAGCCACTGCCATTCGCTGTGTCCCATACCACTGCTCTTTTGTTGAAGCAATCTGTTTGACCAACTGTGTATAGAGCAGAGTGCCTGTACAACAATGCCTGTGTACTGGAAAGAGTATAAAGTAGCCCTGTTGAATGATTACAGCAGCAAAAAAGAAAAAAGACATGGCGTTCCCCAATTGGCCAAGAGTGCCCAAATACTCAGCACAGCACAGGATATTCGNCTTCATGGCTACCATCATTGCTGCCATAGCCACTGCCATTCGCTGTGTCCCATACCACTGCTCTTTTGTTGAAGCAATCTGTTTGACCAACTGTGTATAGAGCAGAGTGCCTGTACAACAATGCCTGTGTACTGGAAAGAGTATAAAGTAGCCCTGTTGAATGATTACAGCAGCAAAAAAGAAAAAAGACATGGCGTTCCCCAATTGGCCAAGAGTGCCCAAATACTCAGCACAGCACAGGATATTCGATGTACTATTCATCTAATCCCACGTCTTTGTTGCTGAATCAGGCATACTTGTTGCGTAGAACAAATGTTCCAGATAACATAAGCAGGCGCACCAGCGAATCGCGGTGTTTCTGCTTTGCACAATTTTTATGTTTGTATGTCTGTGTATTTTTTATGTTTGTATGTCTGTGTATTTTTTATGTTTGTATGTCTGTGTATTTTTTATACTTGTATGTTTGTGTATTTTTTATACTTGCCTGTTTATGTATTTTTTATGTTTGTATGTTTTTCTATACATATGCGTGTCTGTTTGGCTTGTTACGCCAGTCTTGCGCACTTTTTATTTCTCTTCTTTTTCTCCTTTACCCCTCTCTCTCCTCTAACGCTTTATCTCTGCTTCATTATTTGTTGTTGATTCTGCTGTTCTGTGCAATTTCTAAAACCGCTGAAATCAAATCTTTCCAATATGATACGATATTCTTTGTAATAGAACATAAAGAATATCAGGAATCATGTACAAATGATAAGCGTACACTTGAAAAACTAAAAGCCACGCCTATAGATACCGGATGATGGCAAATATATCCGTACGTACTGACTTTAACCAACTAAACTTTATCAATGAATAAAATGAACACACGTTATCATCGATAGCTGTTTCAACTTTAAGATTTTGTTTGCTTTGTTAAACCAATGTGATGTTAAAAAAAATGTTTGTATAACATATTTTCAAAGGCATTATTTAGTGGTTTATGCTAGCTTTGCAGATTCTACTATTCCACTAGCCAAACGTTTTGGATTTTAAAACCGATTTTTTAAAATTGTAGTTTGTCACCTGTGAGTAATATTAGTTCTGACAATTTCGTATTGAAATACTTGTTGGAAAGATTTGATTTCAGCGGTTTTAGAAATTGCACAGAACAGCAGAATCAACAACAAATAATGAAGCAGAGATAAAGCGTTAGAGGAGAGAGAGGGGTAAAGGAGAAAAAGAAGAGAAATAAAAAGTGCGCAAGACTGGCGTAACAAGCCAAACAGACACGCATATGTATAGAAAAACATACAAACATAAAAAATACATAAACAGGCAAGTATAAAAAATACACAAACATACAAGTATAAAAAATACACAGACATACAAACATAAAAAATACACAGACATACAAACATAAAAAATACACAGACATACAAACATAAAAATTGTGCAAAGCAGAAACACCGCGATTCGCTGGTGCGCCTGCTTATGTTATCTGGAACATTTGTTCTACGCAACAAGTATGCCTGATTCAGCAACAAAGACGTGGGATTAGATGAATAGTACATCGAATATCCTGTGCTGTGCTGAGTATTTGGGCACTCTTGGCCAATTGGGGAACGCCATGTCTTTTTTCTTTTTTGCTGCTGTAATCATTCAACAGGGCTACTTTATACTCTTTCCAGTACACAAGCATTGTTGTACAGGCACTCTGCTCTATACACAGTTGGTCAAACAGATTGCTTCAACAAAAGAGCAGTGGTATGGGACACAGCGAATGGCAGTGGCTATGGCAGCAATGATGGTAGCCATGAAGAAAGTGGTGATGGAGGTGGTTAAAACGACTGTAACAGTAACAGTAACAGTAACAGTAATATAAAAATAAACATAAGCATAAGCATAAAAATAAACATAAACATAAACATAAACAGAAACAGAAACAGAAACAGAAGCAGAAGCAGCACCGCTTCCATGTATGCGAATATTCCACAGCAGCGTTTTATTACACTAGCACGGTATTGGTGGGATTGTCAGAATTAGTGACATTCGAAGTATCAGTGACACTATCAGCATTAGTATAACCAAGCAAGGAAATATAAAAGACGACAAATACAATATGTGAGGTAGTTATGGTGTCTATAATGGCAACAACACAAATAGTTTACAAGAGTGATGGTACAAAGTATTAATGAGTAAAAGATAGTGGTGGTCGTAAATAGCGATGGATAGTAATGAATAGTAATGAATTGTAATGGATAGTAATTGATAGTAATGAATTGTAATGGATAGTAATTGATAGCAATGGATAGTAATAGAAAAAATAGACACAAAAATGTATATAACTAGCTGATATTCTCGATGTTGATAAAAACATATCTTGAAGTTTTAAAAAGATATTTTAAATAGCATAATTTTTCAAGTTAAAAGTATGAATTTCAAATTGTTTTTAGTAGCTTTATCTGTTGTGATATTACCTTTAAACTTAACTGGGATAGCTGCTTGCAATTACAATGGCATTGAAGATAACGTATGCACCTTTCCAGCAACATATTACAACTGTTTGGCTAAACTTTGCGGCAAACTCCTACCATTTCACCATCCCAACAGAATTATGGGAACCTTTGGCAAAGATTGTATACCAAAATTGGATAGAAATACAATTAGTAACTCTAAATTGAATATTTGCTTTAATAACATCATCAGCCATTTACCAAATATAGGCAAGTGTAGTTTTGTTTATCGTTAATAATATAGGATGCGGGATACTTTGAATGTAAAGATAGCAGTAGATATTGTGGCAAAAAAAAGTGGTTTAGCTGACCCACTAAACTGATGTGCTTTAATTGATTGATAAGTATCAAATACTAACAACTTGTGTTTTTATATATTTATAACTTAAAACAGGACCAAATACTAAAAATTCTGAGTCCTCAACCCTTACTATATCGGGAGAAAAGGGGCCTGATGGTCCACAAGGAATAAATGGAGACAACGCACTTCCTATCTTGTTTAAAGCTGTATCACTGTATGTTTATCCAAAACGCAACAGGCGTGAAACTTTTAATTTTAAAAAATATCAGCGATATCGATAATAGCAAAAAAAATAAAATTGATTTCATTGAATATTATGCTATTACTGTTGACTATGATTTTGGTAAAAGAGTTGAGGGCCTAACTGATTATACTAACTTCGATGTTACCTTTGTTTTTGTGATTTTATAATTAGTACTGCCAACATAATAAAAAAAGAAAACGGTCGTTCAAGCTAACAACAGAGAATTCGACTCGTATTACAAACCAATGGACGCATAACACTCCCCGTAAACCAACAAGTATTCCGATTTCCAACAGAATCAGGAAGCTCAGCACTAAGCAGCTCACGTTCTGACCAGAAACTTGAAGAAATATAATGAATATCAAATTGTAGTTTTGGAGTTTTTAGTATAAAGTCAACATAGTTTTGTCAATTATATAGTTTAAGAATAATAAAACAACAAAAAATCAATTTGAAAGAATAAAGTTCTTGTCCAATGTGTCGATAATGACGCTCCGGAACAATAGACTGTATTTCTATGCATGTGTTTAACAGTGGTATGAGGAAAGAAGAGTCGACATTTAAGGATTATTTTCTGAAAATGTGTACCAGTTCTCGGTAAACAGTTGATCTTGTAGTTTACTTTAGCTTTTCATTTGTTAGTCGGTTACTCACTTCAAATAGGGAAGCAATAGAACTTGTATCAAAGATCTGATAAACAAACCATTCAAAAATATATGCAGCACATGGGTAAGCGGCTGCATCAGATGTTTAAAGAAATACAGTGACTTGGACAAGGCAGAAGGAGCAGCAGAGGCACTAGTAAAGAGAACAAAAAAGAACGACGTGTCCAAAATTACAAAATGGATACTAGATCATGACATTGACAAAGGATCGGATTGAACAGGGCTAGAAATAGTATACCCTGAGCACAGTAGAGGAATTAAAGAAATAGGAAAAATAAGAATATGAGGTTTTTGGACCTCAGAGAGACTAGCTAACAGCAAGTCCATAAACACCAAGTACAAAGAATACTGCCCAATGTGTCACAGAAGACACCCAGAAACAATAGGGCACATCCTAATTGATTGTAACAAATGGGACGATGCTAGAGAAATTACCCTCAAGGAATTTATTCTTGACAACACATATCAGAGTTTACCGGACTTTAATCTTACGCCCAACTCAACTCGTAATAAGCTGGTAGGTGAGCTTCTCGGGGGGAGAACTAAAGATCAAGGCATCTGCTATCCAAAAGAAAGAATATAACCTCTCAGTCTCGATGACGCTTGCAACAGCATCATTCTTGACTTTAATCCGCGCAACCCGATTACTAAGACTCGATGAGGTTAGTACATCACCAGCCCCACTGAACCAAAGTCATCAAGACATGTTTATCTGTAGTGGGGCGAGAGGGAATAGGATAATTTTTAGTAGTAATTTTGAGTCTGTCAATATTGCAGATCCTTATATAGCAAGTTGTTGGGTATGGAAGCATGTATTCGTGCCAACCTGCAGTTATTACCAATAATTTTGAAAAGATTCCGTTAATTTTGTCAATTGAAAACAAAGTAAATTGCTAGACGAAGGGTTGGTTGTGAGTTTCTTGAAAGGAGAGATGAGAGTAGTTAGGGCTAGGAGAGCGTTGTTAGACAAGACGGTGTAGTTGATGAGTATACAGTTGGTTTGATAAGATGTGATACAAGTTGGGGGGTTAGTTGGGCTTTGTCGCCGTTTTTTGAGGTTGGTAAATCAATCAGTCAATCAAATTTGCTTTAGAAACTAAAGTCGGTGAGAACAGTACTGGGTTATTGGATTAAAAGCGAATAATGTAAAAAGTTTGATAAATCGAATAGTTACCAGAGATCGATTTATTTTTTTTAACAAATTTGAAATATTTTAGTTTTTTGGTTACTCCATTAGTGGAAAAAAAAAAAATTTTTTTTTTAAAAAAAAGGTGAAAGAAAATTGTAAATAGAAAGAGGTAATTGCTATATTCCACTTTTGAAGGGGTATTTTTTAAAGGTAGATTTCGAAAGAAATTAAAGAATCGAAGCAAGATTGATATCAAAGCAAAGTTAGGAAAAGAAAACAAGGACCTGGAGCTTTAAATAAAAACAAATAGTTGCTGAGCAAAACAGAAATAAGAACAAAAAAAAACATCAGAGAATAGGAAAGTGTATAATAGAAGGGACAATTCTAAATAAAAACGGGTGTTTGCATAGCTCAAGTCTTTGTTTTTTTTTATCAAGTAAAAAAAAGAGAGAACAAGGAGAGACGGACGAGTGGAACGGTAGAGTATACGGATATAGAAGTAAATAAGAAGAAAGGGAGGAAATAAAGAAGAAAAAAGAAACGAAAATGGTCAAGAAACAGTTCATTAATAAAAAGCAAGCCCGAACATTTAGGGTTTTGCATCGGTCGATCCAAGATCCGTTAGCCTTTGAAGAGGGGGTTGGGCCAAATGTGTTGCATGAAGTGACGCCTTTGACGCAACGAAATGTAAGTTGGAATTTGACAAGAGATATGGTTAAAAAAAATATGTAGATAAGGATTTAATAGAGACAACTTTTGAATACCAAATAGCGTTTGGAAAAGGGAGAAAAATATGAACAGTATAGCGACGAGGAAGGGGAGGAGAGGGAGTATGTTAAGGGAAGTAAAGAAGAAGAGGAGTATGAGAATGCAATGTATAGGATGAGTCAACTGGACAAGTACGATGATTTTGGGGACCTGGAGGCAGCGAATAGTATCAGTAATAATAAAAGCAAAAAGACCAAAGAGTAAGTATTAAGCACAAAAAAAAAGGGGGGGTGGGCGGGGCGGGAGAGGAGGGTAATGAGATGAATAAAGAAGAGAGTATTTATAAGATTTAATGAAAAAAAAATGAATGGATGGATAAATAGAGGGAAAACGGAAGCAGGAAAAGCAGCATTGTACGGAATATATTATGATGATAGTAACTATGATTATACACAGCATTTGAAGCCGATAGGAGAGGATGTGGAGGCGATATTTATGGAGATGCCAAGCAAAGATAAAAAGAGCAAAAAGAAGGGAATGGAAGCAGAGTCAAGTTTAGTATTAAAGGAAGAGGTTGAAGAGGATAAGGGTAAGGGTAAGGATGAGGAGGAGGAAGAGGAGGGGGGAGAGAAGAGAGGGGGTAGAAAGGTGAGGTTTTCGTTGCCGCAGGAAGTGTTCGAGTCAACACACAAGATGCAGATTTCGGGGGAGGCGTATCCAAAGGGGCTGCAGTTGGATATGGATCCAGAGCTGCGAGAGGCTTTAGAGGTGCTGGAGTATAGCGACGAAAACGATTCGGAGGCGGACGAAGACTTTTTTGAAATGTTGCGTGGAGACAAGCCAATAGGAGGCAGCGGAGAGGAGGAAAAGTATGGAAGCGATGTTGAAGAATTGGATGAGGACGATAACGACCTGTTTAAAAGAATCCAGAGAATGAAGCTGCACAAGGGCGAGGGCAATTCAGAGGATGAAGAGTTTTCAGGCAGCGAGGAAGAGAAGAGTCAACACACATCAAAGTCAAGAAAGAGCCGAGTAGCAAACAGTAACTTTTCAATGTCGTCATCAGTGATGTTTAGAAACAAAAATCTGACACTGCTAGATGATCAGTTTGACCAGATAGAGGAACAATATGCCAAAATGGACGAATCAGGATCAGAATCAGAATCAGATTCAGAGTTTGCAGAGAATCGCAGTGATAATGAGGATAATTACAGCGATGAGGACGATGACGGTGATGATGGTGATAGACGTACCACAACAGCAAAAGGAACAAATGCGTTTAGTAGCAGAGCAGATTTCGAGTCGGTGATGGATGAGTTTCTGGAGGATTTGAAGCGTAGTGGAGAAAAGACAAAGGAGGAGAGAAGAACCGGGAGAAACGGAGCCGCACTACTGGATAAAGTCCGAACTCTGCTATTAGTTTCAGATGAAGAGTCAGAACCTGTTTCTGTTTCTGTTTCTGATTTTGATTTTGATTTTGAAAGCAAGAAAATATCTAAAATCGAACAATCTAAACAGGAAATCCTAAACACTATTGAAGAAGATGAAGCAAATTCTGGCCCTTCAACTAGCAAAAACAGACTGAACAAACGGAACATGGATGTTTACGAAAAGGTCCGCCTCAGTGCAGGTACCCATAGCCGCCCAGTCTGGGACGCCGAAACCATACTCACCACATACACAAATCTCGACAACCATCCCGCTCTCATCAAAAACAAACCCCTAAACAACCCCAAAATTAAAATCAACAAAATGGGTTTCCCAATTGTAGATTCAAAACCCAACAACAATTCCGATCACGACTCTAACCTCAAATCCACTAATAAATCTGACTCTGGTTCCGATTCTGACTCTGGTTCTGACTCCGACGATGCTTCTACTTCAAATACCTCTTTTGTCAGAGACAAGTCCGAGTCCAATGAACAAAAACGCGCCAGAAAAAAGGCTGTCAAAGACGCTAAAAAACAAAGAAAAGTCCAAAAGAAACTCCTCCAACAAGAGTATTCCATTGAAAAGTCCAGGAAAGCCCAGTCTAAAAGCGACAAGATCCAATACAAAATCCACCTAGAATAATATTTTTTCCTTTTCTTTTTTCCTTTTCCTTTTCCCTTTTGATTTATTTTTGATTTATTTTTCTTTAAACTTGATCCTTTCAAATATATTTTTCGATTCCACCTTTTCTATTGTTTATTACTTTTTCTTCATTTCTGATCCAATTACCAAATTCCGATTTCTTTTTCATCTTTTTTCATTTTCGCTTTTCTACACAAAAAAAAAATTTTTTCTTTACTTTTCTTTCCTTTTTTTTATATTTCTATTTCCAATTCCATTAAAATCGTTTAAAACGCACGAAATACCTTCATTTTTATTTATTTTTACAACTAGACCACAAATACTTTCTTTGTTTTCTCTATTTTATATTCTTCCTTTAAAACAACACAACACTGTTTTACTCGGATATAAAAATCATCACATAAATCCAGCCTCCACACAAAGTAAATTTACACACAGTATGGGCAAATCTAAAAATAACTCCAAACCCGAATCAACTCTCGATTCAAAAGATCCAATCTCCCCAAACGAACAAGTCCCTGCTCAAATCACCAGCAACGAGTCTTCAACTAAAGCCAAAAAGGAAAAGAAAACCAAAAAGGACAAAAAAGACAAAAAGTCTAAAAAGGAAAATAATACACTTGATTCCAATAACTCCCCAACTAACGAACAAAAGGAAGCGTGTCCCGTTTTAACCAATGATAATGTTCCCACTTTAGCCAAAAATGACAAAAAGAGACCCTTAGAATCAATAGATAACTGTGACGAAACTCTCGCCGATTCTACAGAAAACAAAGGTGAAGACACAAAAGATAGTCAAGACACAAAGGAAAGTGAAATTACAAAAGAAAGTGAGGATGTAGAGGATGCAGAGGACAGCAAAGATGCAGAAGAAGGTAAAGATACAGGAGAAGGTAAAGATACAGAGGATGACAAAGGCACAGAAGAAAGTAAAGATGCAGAGGATGACAAAGATACTAAAGAAAAGCCAGCCAAGAAAGCCAAAACCGAAAAGCCAAAGGAACCTAAAAAACCAGCAGCGCCTGGAGTATGGATGGGAAACATTACGTTCAAGACAACAGCAGAAGAAATAACTCAGTTCTTTTCCAAAATCGGAAAGCCAACACGTATAAAGCTGCCCAAGTCAAAGACACCAGGCCAAAACAAGGGGTTTGCATATGTAGATTTTGAAACTTTGGAGCTCGTAAACAACGCTGTCGGTTTAAGCGAAACCGAACTGAACAACAGAAGAGTATTGATCAAAAGAAACGATGATTTCAACTTTACTGGCGCCCCAAAACGCGATCCTAAAGACCTAAAAGCTAACTCCAGATTTGACAGCTTCGAATCAAACTCCCGCCCCAACAACACCTCCAACGGTCCAAACTCCCAAAAAACCCTAACCATTTTTATTGGAAATTTGAGCTTCTCAACAGATCGATCCAAACTCCGTACTTTGGCTACCAAATACGGCCCCATTTACAACGTCCGCCTCGCAACTTTCCAGGATAATCCTACCAAGTCACGTGGATTCTGCTACTTTGACTACAAGGACCAGGATTCTGCCGATAAAGCATACAATTCCCTTTTAAACACCAATTTTGACGGCAGAAAACTAAGAGTCGAATATGCCTCTGCTGAAGCTACCAGTCGCGGAAGACAATGGGAGTTCAACAAATCCGCCGATGATGGATATAACAACAAGTCTGGTGATAATGGCTATAACAACAACTCGTTCTCAAATCAAGGCTACAACCAACATCAATACTAGACCGTACATATATTTATTCTATCACCTACATCACCCCCCCCTTTTTTTTTTTCCCTCTTCTTTTTTTTCCCTTTCAATTTTCTTTTTACCCATTTTAAAAAGTCCAACTTGAAATTTTATGGAGTAGGGGGGGGGGGTGCATTTTGATTATTTGTTTTATTGTTTCGATTTTCTTGTCACCTTTTTTTTATTGTTTATCAGCTTTTTATAACTACTAGCTCGCTAATCCTAGACCAATAAAGCTAATCTGCTTGTATCAAACTATCTTTACATCTTTACATTTTTACCTTTTTACCATTTTTCCATCTTGGATACCTTGAATATAAAAGCAGATTCCAAAGTAAAGTATTATTTTGCAGTATTAACTGGTATTGTATTCAGTAAGTGGATCGAGAAAATGGGTGTATTGAGTTTATGAACTCGATATGCGCATTTATCAAAAATTTTGAGACATTTATATATAGAAAGCTGTACTCGCATACCTCACTCTTCCTGTCTTCTTGATATTTGATTATCAAAAAAATAACCAGATTGGTACATTGTTTTTTTTTTCCAAGCTTCATCACAAGTTTACATTTTGCAGTATCGAGCATTGCTTTAAATAAGCTAAACCAACAACAAAATTCCAACTCTCTCCCTCTCTACCTTAACACCCAAAGTCCCAACTGCATAGTTGGTTACCAGCTTTTTTTTTTACATAAAAAAAATGTTTACGCTCTTGTTCATACACTCTCTCTGTACACGTATCATCTAGATCAAACTAAAGTACACATTACTGCCTTTCTAATACTCAAACGCATTCAACAAGTTTCTACATTCAAAAAATGTTTCAGATTTTAAAACCAAACCAAACGAGACAGAAAGAAAAGTAGGGTTTTTTTTTTAAAAAAATAAACCCACTGTAAATCTGTTCTGGATTTTGAAAACTATTTGCAGAAAACAAAATTGATGCGAAAAAATAAAATAAAAAACAATACAAATACAAGTACACAAGTAAAAAGTATAATTTAGATTAAAAAAAAGTATAATTAGTATTATTTGTAAGAAAGACAAATCTATTGTACAAAGTTCACCAGGTTTTTGGAATGGTTCTAGCTACCAACATTTTTTGCTGATCAATAAATCAGCAAATCAAAAGATTTGGTACATACATATTCTCATGTGATATTTTTTGCTTGTCAAGTATTTATATTTTTAAACAAAACAAGTACATTGATTACACTACATTTATACATTATTTCCAAATATGCTTACTGCTTAAAAAGTATCTCCTCTCCCAACCAGTTTTAATGCCCTGCTTGCTTGAAATATATTTCAAAAAGGTAGATGTTCTGGACCTATCTACGACAAAGCCAATATACACAATACCATCACCATTTCATTCTAGCTTCGCCGAAAAAACGTGTTAATTTATTGTTTTTGTCTGTACATATAAAGGAAGGAATCGCCTGGACAAAATTTAAATGCCCAAAATTGACAATCAAACAATCGATACTCGTCGTATAACTCTTTTTTTTATTATCATACTTGATTCAGAATAAGCTTTCTACTTGTAACTGCTAAATAGTAAATATCTCCTGATATTAAATTTATATCTAGGTTAATATTCTCTTCCTAAAACCGAAATCTTCTTTTAACCTCTCTCCTACTACAATATACTGACCAGTAGCCCGGTTTTTTTTTTTAAAAAAAAACAAATAAATTGATAACGATATAAACATAAAAAAAATCGCTCACAAAGCCATTCTTTATTAAACAAACTAAACTACACCGTAACAAAAGAGTAGCAACAAAATGGGGTTTTTATTTGGCAGAAAGAGCTCCAAAGCCAACGCAAGCAACGTCCAACCACCAGCACTGCCAGTCCGTAACCAAAGTGGCACGCTTGAGAGTGCCAACATTCCAGCGCAACCAATAGACAGACAACAACAGATCCAAAACATCAAGGAAAAAAATATGACAGACAACGCTGCTTCAAACTTGCAAGCTTATAATGCCATCGACAAAGGCGGTGTCAACACAATGCCTGAGGCTGCTATAACCAATCCTTACGGAGAAGAAGCTCAAACAGCTTTGGGAGGAACCAACCAGAACCCCCAAAACGAAGTGTATGAAAGCGGTGTTGCTGTACATTACCCAAACAGCTCAAGGGACATGTTGACCATCCCAAGCCTGCGTATCAATACCATTAAGCAGGTCATTGACTATTACTTGAAGTACTTCAACACCTTTGTGAAGGCTGAGAATAACTATTTGAAAACCATGAAGGCCGCCAACAAGTCATCCAATCCTATTGAGGTCAATAAAAAGAAATACCACTCAAAGACCATTGGCCAACATAATATTGATACCTTGATCTTTCCTGGCCAGGATAACGGCGTTCCGTTGATTTTGGAAAAGGTTAGAGCAACCCAAACCAAGAATCTCAACACACAAAGCGAGATGGTTGAAAAGGTCAGAAAAAACATTATTCCGGAACTCAAAAGAATGAGAAAGCAGGTCAATAAATACATCTCGCACTACAACAAAACCGTCAATAAGGAGTTTGAAAAGATGGATAACCAAGGCAAAGCCATTGACAAAGATTTGGTTAAGCTCAGATCATCTGTCATTGAAGTCACCTTCAACAAAAAAGCTGTTGACCCCCTTGTCAACAGAAACACTCTTGAAAGAAATCTGAAAATGCAGGAGCAATTGGAAGAGAATTTCCAAAGCACCATGCACACCGAACTTGGCAAGATCAAAGAGTGGGAGTCCAAGATTGTCTTTAAAATCAAAGAGATAGTAGACTCGTACTATATCATTAAAAAGGACGAGCTTGTTAATCAACAAAACTTGTTTGAACAAAGCCACAACTCGCTGAAGTCATTCAACTACAACGACGAATGGTCGCAATTCGAAGGCCAGATTAACACCGGTGTAACAGATTACAATAGCGTTACCAGAAGACACTCAACAGAGGTCAAAAGACTGTCTGAAGGCAACTTGAACATTATTTCTGTTCTTGCTGAAGGCCCAATCAAAATGAAGAGCGGTATTATGAAGTCCATGCAAGATTTTTATGGTGTTCTTACCATCTCAAAATACATGCATTTGTATAAAAACCAGTTTGACTACGAGCAAAAAATAGACCCACAGCATTCGTACTACCTGCCAAAACATGATCTGCTGAAACAAGATGCCAACGGCCACTTTACCATTGTTCAGCAAAAGTCTGGCTTATTTACGTCCCCCAAACACGTATTTTCCGAATCAGTGGTAATGCCAAAATATCATGGACTTGGCGGTATGAACAGTGCCATTGTCGAAAACAAACCTTGGTTTGCCATTTTTGATTCAGTAATCAACCTCAATTTCCAAACCCAAGGCTCTACCAACGCTGCTCAGAATAGAGCTTCCACCATCTCCAACAACCAGCAAAACACCGTTGAGATGCCAGTCCCACAACAAACTGGAAACCCAAACATCAACACCCAAGCTGCCCCAAACACATTTGACACTATGCAAACCAATAATATGGCCAGTATTCCAGTTAGCTAAGTGTGTATGAAGTTGGTCATAAATAAGTTACTTTTGGTTACATCCTTTTGTTTGTCTCAGTTGATTTCACTACTTTTTATATAGTTATTTGTTTATACTTTATGCGGTAAATAACTTTCATACTGCGTATGGCATAACTTTAGCCACAGTCTATCATTTAAATAAACAATATATATATACCGAACTCTACTCGGAACTTGCTGTAGTTGAGTATAAAACACATATATATCCAGGCACGCCACACTCATTTGAGCATAAGCCAAACCCATCCTCAGGTCCAGCTTTTTCATTCTTCTCGTTTAAACAGATTTGCATTCGTTTCCATGCATTTTCTTTTCCCATTATCGACTACCCCCCCTCTCCTTTCTATCTCCTCAAGAGACATGAATGTACTTTGAATGGTGTATTATAAAATATAAAAGTAAAAAAAAGTACAAATGTGGTCAAACCAATAGACATATTTGAAAAGAAAAAGAAACTAAAGTCGGTGTTATTTTTAGTCAAAATAGTCAACATTATACATATTCGGTTAGTTTTATCCAAAAACGTGAGTGCAAAGTCGGTTGACACCAATGCCAAAAGTAAAAATAAAATGAATAGGATTTCTTTTTGCCATTGCTAATCAGAAAGCTATTACAATCTCATTCGTTTCCTCGACTCGTGTTGATGAGACATTATCTATTAGACAGATTTGGCAGTGTTATTCACATGTAATCTTTCAACAAGTATTGTTGCACATGACATATTGGCGTCTGGTATGGCCAGTACACCTGAAACGGTAATATTAAAATAAAAAATGAAGCAAATTTCAACAAATACACCAAGATTCAGAAATAGCGTAAACATAGACTGTGGTTAGACAGAAAGCTTACTTGACAACCGCAGAATAAAAAGCACACAACATAGATTAAGGCTGCCAGATAGCATGCATGGCCAACTGCCTTGGGATTGTCAGTGTCGTGTGTGGAATCGGTAAGCTCTCTAACATTGGCATTGAATAATGCGCCTAAAGTTGTCTAAACCCAGAATGATTAAATTGAAATTAATCGTGGTTTTTTTTGTATTGGAATCAACGCTAAACTGCATAGATCAAGCGCCCTGGATTTCCAGGTCCAACTTTATAGTGAATATATAAACGAATAAATGTAATACTTACTAGGATTATCACCCCAAAAAAAGAGAGCACTGTGTAGGAATATGCGTTGAATTTTGAAACAAGTATAGCCGACATTTTATATATGAATCCTTTGTTTTTATTCTTGTAAACTTTGTAGAATCGTCGTTACTTTGTGTTGGTGATTAACTTTTCCGCCTTTTTTTGTATTTTATTTTGAATTTCTAAATTAGAATGAAGGAGGGGAAGGATAAAAACAGTTTTAAATACTCCAAAAGCAAAACATACAAAGTTGGTCGAACAAAAAGATTGTCAGATTGATTTTTGGATTCTGAACAGCGATAAAGATTAAGAAAGATGGTTGATTGAAGATTTAGATTTATTTATTTTAAATCAAGCCTCACAGCTTCACTTTGTTCTTAGCCCTAAAGTGGAAAATGAAGAGCAAACGACCGAGATAATTGGTGGTGTTTTGATTTGACAGAATGAACTGAATTAATATATTTTTAATTAAACTGTAATTTTTCAATTAAGACGTTGAGCTTGCTAATTTTTGTTTAAACAACTCGAGCCTTTCATCTAAAAGTCCAAAGATATTTTAAAGCCATTATAAAGGCATTTCACTTAAGCGTAAATAAACACCCAGTCCGTACATGTAAACATCATGTAAACCAAACCAAACCAAACCAAAGTAAAGTAAATGACCAAATGACTAGACTAAAATAAGCTAATAATGAGGTGTATATGTTTATATCACATCGCTGATATGCACATCAATGAGCTACTCGTTATTTATGAGGTATATACAGGTGTCATAGCAGTTTGTGCGCCAACGGGGGGACAAATCACAGTTAAAATTATTCCAAACCATGTATCGTGAGCTTACACGCCCCATATCACCATTGTTACCTCTGCAAACCCCACCGGCAAGGTAGCAACCTTTCATTGATATTATGTCCAAGTAATTTCAGTTGGTCCGGTTAGTTTTTTTCATGGGTGGTCTGGCACAAGTTAAGTCGAGTGATTCCTATTGTAGCGGTGTTGAGTAAAATAGCGGCTTTTATTTTATTTTATTTTTGTCTTTGAGCTAGGTTTTGCAATATAAAGAGTAGCTAATGAATGTAGAGTTGGCTCAGTGGTTTATAGCTCGAAGCAGTACTTGGTAATAAGTGAAAACATTTACGAAGAGCGAAAATTCACACATCTCAACTAACACAGCCCAAAACCATGATCAAGGAGAAGGCTTGATAGCTAAGAATTACAAACCACCAATTCAAGTTTATGGTTTAACAAAGTCGAACTCACATATTAACTTTAGTATTAATAATAAAACTCACAAACTACAAAATAAAATAAAATGAGGATGACCGATGTGTACAGGGTGAAAATGTTTACAAACTCTACCCTATGATATATAACTGTTGAACCAACAATGCCATTTTTCCCTGTACATCCATATAACCATATTAAAGCCACCCCGATTCGATTGCTTGGTGTCATCGATGAAGTATCATAACAGTGTGATTTGTTTGATTATGTGGTAGTAATACAGTTTTGTTCTTGACGAACGAGTGGTGGCATTGGTTTGTAAGCCTGCTTATAAATGTGATGTGATATGATATGATTTTATTTTGTTTTATTTCATTTTATATTTTATATATTATATTATATTTTTTATTTACCCACAGCTTGTTGAACCACTTCAACTCGCGCAGTTGAAACAAAACTTAATTAACAACAAACGTAGCACTTGATTTTTTATTTTAAAAAAGTATATAGGACTAAACAATGCATTGTTTTGAGCCTGGGTAATGTGAGTCATCTGTTTAACGTTGATAATGTCAAGTACAGCTTCTATAATTCACACAAGTTGATGGGGTCAAACAAGTCGGGAATTGTGCGTATGTTAATTTATCGGGGGAAAAAAACGAAAAGCAAAGAACAGAACTGATTATTAGCTTGGTGAACTAGATGGTTCAAGTGTTGTTCCATAATGTTCTTGATAGAAATGTTTTTTTTTTCAGGATGTGTGTGCTGTTGAAAGTAGTTTATTTGGTGTAATCACGTAATCTTCTAACAAAAAGATAAAATAGAATTCAATTAATTAATCTCATAACAATCAAAGTTGAAATTACACACTACGTTTTTTTAAAAAAGTATATATAAAAAAAAAAGTATAAAAATTGCTGCGTATTTTGGTTTCTGAATTTTGATAGATTAAAAATGATGCAACGCTGGGGCATAAGGGCAAATTAAGAGCCGAATTAAAAGAAAATAAATCAGTAAGTGTTTTAACTCGACGAGCACATTAAGGCAAAAAAAATATACAGCGTTTTATCGTTAAACAAACGAGTGAATCGCTATTGGTGAAAAACTAACAACATGAAACTGGAAACCAAGCAGTTGAGTTTGTTTTTCAAGGTAAACAGGGAAAAGGAAAATGGTTTGAACTTTCCAAAATTAAAGTCCAGTTAATTTTTAGAGTTTGAAATCTCAAAAAAAAAAAAAAAAAAAAAAAAAAAAAAAGTAAAAAAAAAGACTCGAGTGTATAAAATAACAAAGTAAAGAAAAAAAAACTTTAAAAAATTATCATGTTTTTTTTTTTTTAAAAAAAAGTCGAGTTTTCATTTATTCATCGAAAATTCAATCAAAGAATAAAGGAAATCCGTAAAGAGATAAATGAAGAACTTACCCCTGCTGTAAATAACTAGAGTTTGGATATTGGAGCAGCTTTCAGCAACAACAACAACAACTATAACAAAGACGAAAAAAAGAAACCTTGTTAGAGTTCCTTTTTTTTACTCGAAGAAAGAAAAGTGTTTAATAAAAAGGGTAGTAAAATTCAAAGCTAGAAAAACAAATAGAGGTGATATTATTGAGACCGAGTTATACACACGTTTATAAAGGGATACTTGGATAAGAGAATATAACAAAGCAAAGTAAAGCTAAATACAAAAATGGCTTCAAGTACACAAAAGCCATTTGGGTTGAACAGTAATACCCAAGGACCGTTTGGTATAACAACATGTCCAAACCCAGAAGGCTGGGGGCCATTTGGGGGAGCAGGGCTGTTGGACTTTACGGTGTGTTTCGAGTATCTGTCGATGCTGTTGCCGGTTCAGTTTATTTTCATGATTATTGGGTACTATACAATCAAGAGGCTTGTTAAAAAAAAGTTCCTGAATTCCACTAGAAGCAGAGTCAAGTCAATGGCTAAAATTGTAATTTAACAAATTCCGTTTACTTTATTTCATTTTCTGAAAGAAAAAAAAAGATATAGCCAAGTGGGTTGGGTTAGTTACATTTGTGGTATGGCAGTGGTGATGTATTATGGACTAATTGTTGTGTAATTGTTGTGTGCGGAACATTTATAGGCGCTTATTTTGAAGCTGATTGCAATGAGCTTGTTCAAGGAAGTGCACTTTCTGAATAGAGGCAGTAATGGGTTGTCACTAGATGCGTTGGGGCTTATACAGCTGAGCGAGGTGGTTACGTTGTGTGTGATTTTAGCTGTCCAGGTGCTTAGTGATAAAAAAAGTAGATATGCATCAAAGGTTCTCCAGTTTTACTGGCTATTCATGATAGTAGTTAGAGCAATTACAGTGCACACGATAATGAGGCAGGATGGATATGAGACAGAGGGATTTAAAATGGTGTTTTTGGTAACGGAGATACTGATTCCAGGGGTGCTGATGCACTTGGAAATTTCAAAAACAATAAATGAGGGATATATTCAACTGGAGGATGACGAAGAGGATGCAGAGGAAGGTGTGGAAGAGGAGTTGAGTGAAAAGGTAGAGCCTAGCAAGGAGGAGAGCTCAAACATATTTTCGATGTTGACGTACTGGTGGATGAACGGGATGATCAAGTTGGGAAACAAAAAGGAGTTGAAGAGTGAGGATATGTATCAGTTGCCAACAGATTACCAGACAAGAATAACGTCAAGAAGGTTTTGGGGTCAATGGGAGTGGGAAAGAAGAGCGGGAAATGACTCGTTGCTAATGGCGTTGGTGAGGACGTATGGGATGAACTATGCGATTGCAGGGATTTTAAAGTGCTTTTTCGATATTCTGCAGTTTGTGCAGCCAATGATGTTGAAGCTGTTGATAGAGTTTGTGTCGTCGCAAGATGAGGAAAAGAAGATGCCATACTCGTATGGGTACTACTACACAGTTGTGATGTTGGTTTCATCGGTGATGCAGACGTTTATTCTGCATCAGTACTTTAATCTGGCGATGTTGACGGGGGTTGGGATAAGGACGGGACTTGCAACGGCGATTTACAAAAAGACATTGTTGATGTCGTCAAATGCGAGATCGCAATACACAACAGGAGATATTGTGAACAGGATGTCGGTAGATGCGCAAAAGATTTCGGATAGCATGAGTTATGGCCACGTTCTTTGGTCGGCGCCGCTCCAGATAGTCATAGCGTTGTATCTGCTGTATAATGTTATTGGGTGGTCGACTTGGGCGGGAGTGATGATTATGATTGTTGCAATTCCACTGAATACCTGGATCACCAAGAAGCTGAGAGAGATCCAGAAAGTAAAAATGAGAAATAGGGACACGAGATTGAGGCTGGTTGAGGAGTCGTTGACGGGAGTTAAAATCATCAAGCTGTATGCCTGGGAAAACCAGTTTTTGGATAGAATCAGACAAGTAAGAAACGGACTGGAGATAGTGACGCTGAAGGTGTTTGGGCTCAAATTGAGCTACTCAAACTTGATTGTGACGATTGGACCGTTTTTGGTGTCATTGACAACGTTTGCGGCGTACATCTTGCTGGATGGTGAGTCGAGAGGACCATTGAACTCAAAGCTGATTTTCGTCTCTTTGTCGCTGCTGAACTTGTTGCGGTTCCCTTTGAACATGTTGCCAAGCGTGATTACCAGTCTTGCAGAGGCGAGTGTGGGGTTGAAGAGAATCAAGGATTACTTGGTATGCGAGGAGCTCAGTAATAAAGGGATCCAGCGACTGCAACACACCAGAGAAAATGGAAATGGAAATGGAAATGGCAATGGCAATGGCAATAGCAATGGAAATGGTAATAAGGGTGGAGATAAAAAGGAAAACCTGATCAAAGTTAGTGATGGAGAGTTTTACTGGGACTCTGGATTGTGTTCAACAACCAAGCCAACACTTGGTAACGTAAACCTGCACGTGGAGAGCAACGAGCTGATGGCAATAGTGGGCCGGGTGGGGAGCGGGAAATCGTCGTTGGTATCAGCGATTCTTGGAGAAATGCACATGGAAAAGGGGAGTTTGATGACGAAAGGATCGATTGCATACGCAGCACAGCAGCCGTGGATTATGAATGCAACGGTGCGGGAAAACATTCTGTTTGGGTTCAAGTACGACAAGGCATTTTACGAAAAGACGATTTATGCGTGTGCGCTTGAGCCGGATATGGCAATGTTGGCAAACGGAGACATGACAGAGATAGGAGAAAGAGGGATAAACTTGTCAGGGGGACAGAAGGCGAGGCTTTCATTGGCCAGAGCAGTGTATGCCCGGGCAGACATTTACCTGTTTGACGATCCGCTGGCAGCGGTGGACTCGCACGTGGGAGAGCATTTGTTTGAGAATGTGATTGGACCAAACGGAATTCTGAAGAACAGGTGCAGAGTTTTGGTGACAAACGCGATCCCGTACCTCTCGAAATGCGACTCGGTTGCTCTGCTGAAGGATGGGGTGGTTGAGGAGATAGGAAAGTTTGAGGACCTGAACGGTAAGGGGGGATTGCTTACGGCGTTGGTCAGAGACTTTGGGAGGAGTGGGGGGAAGAGCGGACAAGAAACCTCTAAAGAAAGCTCGATTGCTGGGGCAGAATTGGGCAGCGAGGCGGGAGACTTGGAAAACGAAACTGATGCCAGTTCGGTTGAGTACGGCGATATGACGAATGTGGTTGGATCGGATTTGAAGCGGGTGTCAACATCAACGCTCCCAAGAGCAAGCATCAGGCCATACACCCACGCATCAATATCCGCACTGAACGAGCCGGTGTCGGTGTTAGATGCTTTGGGTTCTGGGCAGCTGATAACAACTGAAGTGTCGGAAACAGGAAAGGTGAAGATGAGAATATACAAAGAGTACTTTAAGTCGTGTGGATTGGGATCGGTTATGCTGTTTTTGGCCTCGATTGTTTTGAACATTGGCGCGACAACCGGAAGTGTTGCTTGGTTGAAGCTTTGGTCTGATGATGCAAAGTCAGGCACGCCAAACAATGCCTACTACCTGACGGGATACGCGGCGTTTGGGTGTTTTATTAGTTTCTTTGTGGTTGTAAGAACGTATGTTTTGTGGGCTGGATGTGCTGTTAACAGCGCAAAAGTCAGTCACGAAAAGATGCTAACGTCGGTGTTTAACAGTCCAATGTCATTTTTCGACACCACGCCGGTTGGCAGATTGATCAACAGGTTCAGCAAAGATCAAAACACAATTGACGAGGAATTGCCCAGCTCTATTATGGCGTGGCTGCAGGTCTTGCTGCAGATGTTGTTTAGCATGATTGCAATTATGATTTCGCTGCCCATGTTTCTGCTGATTTCGGTGCCCATGGCCGTCATCTACCTCCAGCTGCAGAACATCTACTTGCAAGTCAGCCGAGACTTGAAGAGACTCGACTCGGTTTCCAGGTCTCCCATCTACCAGCAGTTCCAAGAAACCCTTGACGGAATTCCAACAATCAGAGCATACAAGCAGAACAGCAGGTTTATCTACGACAACATCACCAAGGTTGACACCAACCAAAAGGCTATTTACGCTTACCTGGGGCTAAACAGGTGGATTGCAATCAGACTTGAAATCATGTCTGCAATCATGATTTTCTTTATCGCCTTTCTCTGTGTCTACCTCAGCCAATCCGCGGAATCCATGGATGCTTCAACCTTGGGGTTGTGTATAACCTATGCACTGAGCATTATCCAGTCGCTCAATTGGTGCATAAGAATGTACACCAAGGTTGAAACTGACATTGTGTCGCTTGAAAGAATGGACGAGTACTCTAACCTCCGCCCAGAAGCCCCCTACACAATACCCGACTCCAACCTCGACAAAAACTGGCCCCAACACGGCAAGGTTGAGTTTGTTGACTACAGCGTCAGGTACCGCGAAGAGCTCGACTGTGTTTTAAAGGACATCAATGCAACTATTAAGCAGAACGAAAAGGTTGGTGTTGTTGGCCGAACCGGTGCTGGAAAATCAAGTCTCACACTTGCCCTCTTCAGAATCATCGAAGCCAGCCAAGGTCGCATTTGCATTGATGATGTCGATATTTCCAAAATCGGACTCTACGACTTGAGGTCCAGAATCTCTATAATCCCCCAGGACCCCGTTCTGTTCTCCGGCTCAGTCAGGTTCAACCTTGACCCAAGCAGAGAGTCACCCAGCAGCTCCACAGCACACAGCGATGACTCTGACCTGTGGCGGGCATTGGAACTCGTCAACCTGAAACCGTACATCCAGTCGCTTGATGGTCAGCTAGATGCTGTTGTCCAGCAAGGTGGCTCAAACTTTAGCGTTGGCCAGAGACAACTGGTCTGTCTCGCAAGAGCTCTGGTCCGCAACTCCAAAATCATTATTATGGATGAGGCTACTGCCGCAATTGACCCTGAAACCGACCACATCATCCAACAAACCATTCGCTCCCAGTTTAAAAACAACACCATCATCACTATTGCCCACAGACTCAACACCGTTATGGATTCCGACAGAATACTTGTTTTGTCTGATGGAAAAGTTGTCGAGTTTGACTCCCCTGCCGCCTTGCTTAGTGATCCAAACAGCGCCTTTTCTGGTTTTGTACATTAAGAACAAATAACCAACTCTCCCCCCTCTTTTTATTTACTGTAATAGTCTTTTTTTATTTTAACTTGACTATTACATCTCTATGTTTTATTATTTTAGTCTTCGTTATATCATTAGGTATTAACATATAGCGTTTTATATAAAGTTTATTAATAAATATCGCAAAGTATTAACATCAAGTTAAATAGCTTTATCACTTGATACGTCTTAAAGCCAGAACAAACAAAAATGGGAGAGAAAGGAGGGGGAGGGAAATTAAACAAGAAAAAAGTATTAAGAAAGAAAGGGTGGAGGAAAGAAAAATAGGAAATAAAGAAAGGGAAAAAAAAAATCAAATAAAGTACTGTCCTCCTGCACCACCCAATCCACTACCAGCGACTCTAGTGGGGAAAGTCTGGTCTTTGTCAGGCACAGCCTGGAAAATCTGAAAACTATCGTCGTTAACATTGCCAGCACCTCCCTGCTCAACCTTCATAATACTGGCAACATTCCCGCACCGGTAGCAGTAGTTTGGCGCTGACCAAACTGTCACCAAATTATTCGACCTAAACATAAACCGGTAGCCCTCTTGAACCAACTGATGTGCTCTTGCTATCAACGTCAAATTGTTCACATAATTAAACTCATCCGTCACCTTTGCCCCAAACAACCAACCTGCCCCCCGTGGCGATACTGCCCACCCCTCGATTTCCTCTGGATCAGACCACATCAAATCACAAAACGGTCCCTCATGCGGAATCTCTAAACACCGCTGAATCGTCCTCATTTGGTCCAACGTCCGTAAATCTGGTGATAACCCCCCATGCACACACAAAATCTGGCCATCTATTACCGCTGCCAACGTCAAATAATCAAAAACCTGGCAACAATACCTCCACACATTCACGTTCCCATACTTTACTTGGCACTCGTCTATTATTATTATTATTATTGTTTTTTTACTCAATCTTAGTCATTCCCTCTGCTAATTCGTTTTAGCAATACCTTCTAGTATATATTTCCATGTCTTCGCTATTCGTCTTACCATAAAACCCGTATACTTGTGTAATTTGCCGACTCTCGTGATTTCCTCTTAACAGCGTAATCTTCTCAGGGTACTTTGCCTTCAAACACATCAGCAGCGTAAATGTTTCTAAACTATAGTACCCTCTATCAACAAAATCTCCCATAAATATATAATTTGTGTCTGACACTTGCCCCCCTACTCTAAACAACTTTAGTAAATCCCAAAACTGCCCATGTATATCTCCACAAACCGTCACCGGTGAGCATACCGGCTGTACATTTGATTCTTCCATCAACAGTTCTTTTACCTATTTTAAATTCATATTCAATTATTACCACTGCCACTGCCACTACCATTCTTTCATCCATACACACACGTGCATATTTATTTTACTATTCTGTTCTTTCGGATTCTTACATTCTCACATAATCTTTTCATTTGCCTTTCTGTCAAGAATTTGCATTTTTGCACTGTTTCCAGCCATTCATCTGGCCCGCCTAGATCGCTCATTTTTTATCAACAGTCAACCCTTTCTACCTTTCTTTTTGTTTTCACGATTGTTTACTTTTGCCTAGTATACGACAAGTCTCGGGTACTTTACTCTATTATACACAGCTATTCGGCCAATAAATTGCTTTTCCCTAATTGCTTTCTTTCCTTAATCCAAATCCCAGCAGTTTCTAGAATTAACTAGCTGCGTATTTCCAATTTACCTACTCGTTTGCTATCAATGCCTTCGTTCTCTACTCTTTTCGCGTTATTCTCTTGATTTTGGATCTGGTCTATTTTACTCACGTTTTATCCTTATTTTCTTTTATACATGCAGAAAAAGGTTCCTTTTTTTAAAAGCTCAATTCTGATTATGTATTATTTCTTGTCCTCCCCTAGCTTTACACGGATATCCGTTTTCCAAATAGCGTTATTTATGAATACCGTCACTACAAACGTGCCTCTTTTAAAACAAAGAATAATTTCAATCTATTGTTTTTCTTGATGATCAATGTTGTTGCGCAGTTTCATTCTTACAATCGGCTAATCTAGCTTCAATACATTTCGTTTTTTTACCTTGCCTCTTTGTTGTTTTCGACTCTAGCTTTACATCGAAACTTTAATTTATAAAAATATTTTACTTTCGCCTTACTTTCCTGTTAGTCATCTACAATTACTAATATGCATACATTTTACTCTTGTTATTCCCAATTCCATTAGCTTCATTTCTACCAAATCTGCCCTAATAAACTATCTTGTAGTTTATTTAAAACAGCCAACCATCCAATAAAAATTCAACTCTTAATTTTACTAAGGCTATAATCCGAGCTTTCAATCCTCACCTACTACCAATAATAAAATAAAACAACACACAGCAAGAAAAACTCAAACTTAAACTCTCTTCGAAACTAAATATTTTCACAACACAAAAAGACACAAGCATACTTTTTGTTCATATAACGCTATCACATTCCCCATATTGCTTAGCATAGACGTTTATCATACATAACCAAACACATTTGAATTTTAGCGATTCAATGTTATTTTTGACTGGACGGTTCGATACTGGTCTTGTTTATAACTCTAGATAATAAACCTCGCTTCTTCTTTTCTTTTTAAAATGAGGACTACTAGATAAATGCCATCGAACCTTTCATGAGTTAATTGTGCTACCAAACTGTTTATGTTTTCCTGCTAGTCATTAAACCAAAGACAATGCACATCTTACTCACATTGGCGAAACATACTCATCGCTTGCCTGTACCACCACCTCCATCTCTTAGTCATTTAAGCCTTAACACCCCCCCCACCCATCTTTGGACTTATTGTATTTCTTTTGATATATCTAAAGCTGTATTGATACTTTTTTAAAAATGACGTCAAATAAATGTCACACATAGCGTTACGACTATATATAGATACGTTGTATACATAGCCGTCGATATACAATATGTAGAACCCGCTACTTTTACCATCATGCTTTATTATCAACTCCTTTATTACTATATTGTTGATGATTTCTTTGATAATATTGTTTAGTAATACACAAGCTCTTATTTAGTTAAACGGTTGAGCTGTATCTTTATTTCTAAATATCACATGAATAAACCGTGTTCTATTCATCTTAATGCCCATGAATAGTTAGCCCAGACTCTCAAGAACAAAACATAAAGATGTTTGCCGTACAAAACTATTTCAATATTCGCCGTTTGAGCAACGTCCATCCGTTTTCATTATATATTTTTTTAAAAAAAGTATTGTATTGTGAACTAAACAGGGTTGCTGGGAAATAATATGATCTATTCTTGAATCACCGAGTCTTTAAGCATCACATTACCATAATGGAATGGCGGCGTAGCATTGAATTCGTTTGTGGTCTTGTCTAAACGGTTTCAAGGCAGTGACACAAACAAACGATTATGGCTGACCATTGGGTTATACACAAGACTTGAGTTCTAATGTTAATATATGGAGAAGGTAGGGAGTTGTTTAAAGCAAATTGGCTTACTTGACTAGAAAATTTTGGCACTTAAAATGGATCCAACAACACTTTATCACGCACTTCAATTTAAAGGGAAACATACATTGATGGTCAATCATGGGGCGCGTGACTAATTTTCGACAGCATCGATAATAGCAAAACTTGTAATTCTGAAGTCACTTTATCAATTGTGACTGCAGTAATGCATCAGATAACGCAGCAGCTTTTGAGTTGGCACGGTATTTGTGGAATGTGATTGGAATAATAATATATGTATATGTATAATGACCAGTTTTTATTTCAAATATACCATAACATGAAGAGTCGACTAGAAAGTACTGATGCGGTTAGCTTTTTTTCTCTTTTTTCCCACTATTTATTTGTATTCTTATATTGAAATAAATGGACGACGATTGAAGCAATGCAAGAGTAAAAGTTTACGCAAATAAAAAATTCGCAGTAAATTACAGCATAAGCGCTTTTCGAGACAATTGGCCTTGGTCAGTATGTAACGAATAAAAAGATAAAATTAAATTGAAATAAGGAGAAGGAGGTGATGACAGGAGGTGTGTGGTGTGATCTTGGAACTCGGTCTAAATTGGAATAAGCTTGGTTCTAACAACAATAGATTGTGTTTTCCCAGCCTAGTTCCTTCCTTATTGTTTTCATCGGGCTTAAAGGTGCATAATCAGAGCACGCTTTGTATTGACTTTTGTATTAGCAACGCACCCCTTTTTTGAATTCAAGTTCAAATTGAGCAGAGCTTGAGAATGGTTTAGTTGCTGATTTATTTTTGAAGAAGCTAATATGGCAAAAAGAGTTGGGGACTAACAATGCAGCACTGAAAAAAAAACATTGCAGTATTTCAAGCTTTATTACCAATAGGATTTAAACAATTACCGAACATATTTAAAAAAAAGTAAAAAAAAAATTGCAATTAAAAGCGTTTAGCGAAAAGGCGAAATAACAAGTAAATAAAAAAAAGATAGATACCAAATCAGGCTTAATTCGGCTTTATTTGTTTGAAATTATACACATTCGAGTACTTTTTAACAAAGTATTTGAAATAAGGCAATTACTTTTTTTTTCTTTCTTATATATTGGAAACAAATGATTTTTTTAGTTAAAAAAATGATTAGATGGGAAATAGGATTTCTTTTAAAAAGTAGATATTGCAAATGATATGGCATGTAATTTTATATTGCCCAAGGTAAAAAAATTCCAAAACTTTTAACAAAATCTTTGCCTTTTTTTTAATAAAAAGATACAAAGACTGTACCAAGAAACGGCTAACACGTACATACACGCACACTCAAAGGCAATTACTCCATGGAAAGTGCAATTATTCCAAGCCAAGAGGCAAACGATTTTGAAATATGGATGTACATTTCCATGTCTATTATAGCTACCGGGCTTGGTGGTAAGTTGGATAATTTCTTTATCTTGGCCGGTTGTCAGAAAGCTCTGTGTCCTTATCCTTTCTGCCTCATACGATACTAGCTTGCGTTATGAAATGTGCTTTTGGTCAACAAGACAGCACAACATATTGGCGATTTTATTACTGAATGCAATTAGACTGAATTGGAATAAAAACCGGCTTGCTTTTTATTAATTCTGGAGAGAAGGGGGGGAAGGGGGGGGGGAGTACTTTTTGATAAAACTAACAAATTTGTTTGATTGCATGCACTTTACAAAGCCTCGGTTCTGTACATTGATAATTTCCTACACTTTCTTGGAATCCCGCGGACATTTAGTCTACTAAAGTCAAACACGTTCCTATCAAGCACATTATCTTGTGCGGCAGGGATAATGGTATGTGTACAAGGATCAATAGGTGTATATATTCTATAATCGGTACAATGTTTTGGTTTGTAACAATTAGCAGTTGAAGTTAAAGAAAGAAAGAAAGTAAAAAGTAAAGTTTCAAGACTTCAATGGGAGATATTAACAATAGGTTGTTATACGTTTCAAATTAGATTTACACAGCCCTTGGAGTGCTGGTGTTTGAATCCAAAGACCATTTTTCTGAGGTTAAGGACATTGAGGTTATTGCAACACACCCATATATATTTGCAATAGCATCGACAATTGTCGGGGCATTTTTAAACGATATTTTGTCAACGGTAATAACATATTGCATTCCACCCAACCCTGAAAGCGACTTGCATTTTTGCGCGCACGGAAACCTACACTCTAGCTCAATGCAAAGCATCCGAGCAAATGACACAGAGTATGATCAAACACATGTGGATCCACATGGACATGGACATGGCCATAACCACGACCATAGCCACGACCATGATCATGGTCACAAAGGTAATGATGTGCATGGAGGTGGTAATGATATGATTCATAAACATAGCCACGAGGGTATGCATAGTTCCGGACCAATAAGCCTTGCAAAACAAGCTCACAGAAACAACCCAAGTACTGGCGCAGGCGAACCCGTGAGCTATAATATCAATAAACACACGTATGATGCACAGGTCTCCAGGCAGACAAAGATACCAGATCAACAATCAATTACAAATAACCACTACAACAAAGCCAACGGGCATACTGAGACTTCGCAACTGCTGAAGATTAAAACCTCAGCTGATATTGTTCCAAGCGAAGAAGTTGGCTGCCCAATTGTGGCCAAGCTAGAGAATGTAGGAAAAAACGAAGCGTTGCAAACTAAGGAGCAGGCAAAGTTGCCTGGTGGCGATAACAAAGCCTCACAGATTATGAACACGTTTATCCGCGATAAAAAAGTTGGAACCAGAATAAACTCATTGATAGGGATAAACAGCCTAGCGGCCGACCCCTGCAACAGCTGCAGCAGCGATGAAGATCACAGCGAAGATGAAGAGGTTGAGCTTGGTGGTGGCGAGCAACATGTCAGCCGAAACGAAAGCTTTTTAAGCTCGGTAGACTTGGAAAACACCCAAAGACCCAGCCACTCAACATACGTATTAATAGACACCGACAACCAAAACAAAGCGCCAGTTGACAACCTCCACTCTCACAGTAGCAGAATTGATGTTTTTAGCAGCAACTCGTACTCCACTTTGCCTATACCGCCTCAATCCGACCCAGTTCAGAATTCTACCACTGCCCAGGAACCAACCAGCGTGAAAACATCGCTCTATTTGGTAGGCATAAAGACATCCATTGCTGTGGCTATTCACAAGTTTCCTGATGGCCTGCTGCTATACATGTCTGGCCACTCTTCGTCACGGCTTGGTGCGTGGGTGGCTTTGTCGCTGTTTATACACAATTTCCCTGAAGGTCTGATGCTTGCGCTGCCCTTATACCTGGCTACAAAATCCAGATTCAAAACTTTTATTATTGCTTTGGTGATGGGGATTGTTCCCCCGGTTTTGGGCGCTTTGTTTGGCGCTTTTATAGTCAAATCTGTCCGCAGCGACACTCCTCCAACTGCTGCTGCCGATTTGCCCACCAACACCAATTTGAAGAATCTAGTGTTTGGCTTGACTTTTGGTATCACTGCTGGAATGATGTTTATGGTTTCTGTCACAGGAATGCTGCCTACTGCTAGGATGTACGACCCTAGCGGCAAGATATCCTCAGCCTGCTTTGTTATTTCCATATTGACATCCTTTATTTTCACCAATTATGTCTTTATTTGACGGCTCTGGTCTTTCAATCACCCATAATACATTTATCTATAGACATTTCTTGTGTTATCTTTGCTAACTTTTTCTTCTTCCAACAATAGAATTGTTAATACATATTTTTCCATATAAACAAAACCATCGCAAAAAATGTATAACACTAAATGTTACCGCATATGCTACACGCCTTGGTCTTTACACACTCCAATGCTGACCAAACCAGTCCCTCCCAGTAGCTTTCTTTCTTTCTTTCTTTCTTTCTTTCTTTGTATAGCAAGCTTTCTTGTTTGCCAAACCCATTTACCTGGCATGTGCAGTATCTGGCGAGTGTTAAAACATATCGGGTCGCCATCTCTCCCCTCTTTTTTGATTTTTTTTTTGATTTCACATCTAAACGGGGGAAACTTAATTAGCCCGGATTATTAAAGCAAATTAACGTGAGTACAAATTACACATTAAAGTTAAAAAGTGCTACAATTGTGGGCAAATAAAAGCACCTTGTTTCATATTTCCAAGGCTCCAAAGTTTAATGTTTATTTATCGCTTTTCACTAGTTTAAACGTTGCTACTAAAAGCACAAGGCCAAAAAGAAAAAGAAAAAGAAAAATAAAAAAAACAAAAAGAAAACAAGAAAAAGAAAACAAGAAAAAGAAAAAAGCAGTCCTCAAACTCACCAAAGTTACCAACAGTCTTAATTTGTAACATGAAAGGCCCACACAAATCGGATGTTCAAGCTTAAACTTAATTAACTTTTTTTTTTTTCAGGCCAAATACGATCAAGTTGGAGAATTTGTTGATCTTTTATTTGCTTTTGGTACTTTTAACCAGATGTCAAAGTATTTGATTTAATTTGTCACTTGTCTTGTTATTAATATTTTGTAATCGAAATCAAAAAAGCAAAAAAAAAAAAAGAAACAAAAAAAGGAAAAAGTAAGGCTAAATAAAATAAACGACTAAACAAATAATAAATAAATAACAAATAGATAGTAAACAAAACTCGAAAAGTATAAATTGGAGATTTTACGGGGAAGGAATATGTAACTGTGTTTCTTTTGCTTCCTTTAGAACGTTTAGCAACATTTATTTTTATAGATTCGTGTACTAAAACAATATATCAAACTAATCGCTAGTATTTACCAATAGCTAGAATACACACCGCATTACAAAGTGTGATTAAGAGAAGAATACAAAGAAAAAGTAGTAAAAAATGAAAAGCAGTCTAGTATTATTGTCGGCACTGTTTAGCTGTGATGCCAGGTTGGCTGGGCCAGCTTATGGAAACGAGCAGTACTACACTGGACTGGTCAAGGACAACAGTACATTTAAGATCGACAGAAGCGTGTATGATGGGTATAAAATGAACTTTACAGAGCACATGGGAACTTCACCATTCACGTCGTGGCTCCAAATCGAATTGCCATATGAGCCAGTCAAGGCTGTGTTTGAAGCTGTAAACAAGACCATTGCCCTGGACCCACTGTTAAATAGGGGCGAGGCACATATCACCATTATCACACCACCAGAGTTTGATGATGTTCTCAAGCTAAAGAACGTAACCATGGTTGAGATAAATTCGATTGCGTTGAGACACAAGATCCAGCACTCTAGATTCCAGGTGTCTTGTGTAGGGCGTGCACGCATTGCAGACAAAAACACCACGCTGCCAGACGGCTCAAAAAAAATACTCGAGACTTTTAACATCATAGTTTGGGACTCGCACAACGACTTTCTGAGAATCAGACAGAGCATTTACAAGCTGTTTGTCTCCAAGGGCGGCGATGGTGCATTATTTGACCCTTCTGCGTTTTGGCCACATATTACCCTTGGGTATAACGTTAGGGACTTGCACTTGTCGGACGGCGTTTACAAGGGCGAAAACTCGTGCTACTCAAAGTTGCAAGAGTCGGACTAGATTACTAGATTCCTTATCTGTTGTCTGCTTGGTTGGGAATTATTTGCTACAACTGTTGCCCAGCTACACCATTTCGCAATTAGTACCAATTTTGTTTGTTTTCCTGTTTGTCGTCTATAATTTTTACACTTAAAGTAGAATACATTGTTTCCACTATTGTCGCTTTTGTTTCTCTTGGACGTTTGGGTTGTTTGTTTGGTTTGTTGATATCAATAAATTGACAGTATTTTACCCAGAATATAACTGTATTAAAGAATAGCTAAAATATATATATAAATAAGATGTTGAATTTAATATAACTCTACCCTACTCCTCAGCTTTAAATTTTATTTTTTGGATTGTTGGCAGGTAAACTACAATGGTAAAATCACGAGAGAAAAAAAAAGAAAAGAAATTAAAATTAGATTGTTAAATTTCAATATAGATAAATGAAATTGAAATTAGAAATTATGTATAAAAAAAGGAGCCATTAAAATCTATTAATTTGGTAAAAAGTAAATAGGCAAATTGTGCCTCAACCAGACAAAAGTGCTGGCCAAAATACTATTTGGAAATAGATTATTTTAAATAATCAAATAAATTGGGGTTTAGCCTGTTTCGCGCTTTTAATGGTGTGTTTTTTTTTATATTTTGAAAGTTTATAAAAGAAATAATAGTAAAGTAAGAGTTCGATCGTTTTAAAATAAAGTGAAATCATAAAAGCTGGGGTTTGCGATACAACAAGATAAAACTGTTGTAAGCAATTCAATTAAAGCTGGGAGAAATCAGAATATAACTAGCAAGTGGCAAGTATAGAAGGAAGCTCGAGTGAAAAATAAAAAATGAGTAATGTAGTTGGCGGGGCAATGGAGCAGAATATGGATTTAGGAAAGTTGAGTAAAAAAGCGCAAAACCAAAGTACCACCGACGAGGATACACAGGGAAATCAAGACGGAAAAGAGGATGTATTAGGCGAAAGAATAGATTTAGTAGAGATAAAAGATGAATTAGTGGAAACGTTGGGTGAAAGTGGAGAGGAGTACTGGAGGCTGTTTCAGGAGTTTGTCCAAGGAAAACTGAGCAACAAAGAGTTTGAGAATTACACGTTGAACAATTTAACAGCAGATAAAGGTAAACAGACGGACAGTACAATGTTTGGAGTAATGAAAATAGAGATAAACGAATATAGTATAATTAATCGATGAATAGATGAATAAAAGTAAAAAAAAGAGGGGGTGGGGTACTAGTATGAAAGAGAGAGAGTACTGATACTAAAGGGGGGGCGTGTGTGTGTGTTATTTGTGGATTCACACTGAATAAATAGCGAGTCTACATAACAAGTTCATTCTGAGTGCGATACACAATGCAAAAGGAGGTTCGTGTCCACCAAGAGGAGTGCAGCATTCAGGGTTTAGCGTGGTGAATGCAGACGGCAAGAAGCGAAAGAGGCGAAAGACGAGCGGATTGCAGACGGATTCGGACGAAGAGCTGTATGAGCATGAATATATGATGAAAATGGTTGGAGGGAAGGAGCGGCTGGTGAAGAAGCGATATGCGACAAAAAAGCACGCGTCTATTGAGAATGAGCATTGGGCAGCGTTCAAGAAGATAATCAAGTCGTTGTCAAAGCCAGACAAGAGAGCAATGAAGTTTCTGCTGAAGCGCGGGGACATTAACCCGTCGAATATAGAGCAGGCAATCAAACTGTTTGACAAGATGGTGCTTCCAGTTCCAGTAAACCGGCTGCCGCCCACGTACGCACTGGACTTGGCGCGCGGGGTCACGGCGTCTCTTTGTTACGACACCAAATCAACGCCTGATAAGCAATGTTTGCAGCACAGGATGACGAGCACTGCTTTGCAGTTTGGACTCATTGGTGGAGTCACGGATGAAAGCGTCGAGTTGCTGCTGTATGGACTGGACTGCCATCTCAAAAACATAGCCTCAAACATGATTTACAAAGTCAGGTCCAACAGAGCCCTTGGAATTCCTGTCCAAAACCACAGGTCTCTATCTAAACTACCCGAACATCCCATAACTGACCACAGTGTTTACATAAATACAAGCACAAACACAAATACAAACACAAACATCCCCAACCCAATACCCAATCCAACACCTAATCCACTAGCTCTTTCCAGCTTCAGCAAGGCAGACCCTACTGACCCTGGCACCAGCGACAGAATAATCGACCGGATATACAAAAGCAAAAACACCCTACATCTCTCAGACCTCCTTTTCTCCCTAGACGTCTCGCCTTATGTCACTGTCGAGTCTCCTGTTTGTCTAGAACGCGGCGTGGTTATGAGAGGCCTCCAGGAAGCCGCAGACTTAAGCATAGAGTCTGAACTCAACTCTGTTCTAAACATCAAACGGTCCACCAGGAACAAACCTAGTCCGTTTTTGAGTAGGTACAAGAACATATCTAGAAACTACAAACTGGATAAATCATCAGAACAACTAATCGCCACGAAACTCGGTTCTATTACCAGTCTTATCCCCGGTTCCAGCTCCAGCTCCAAAAACAACTCCATTTCCAGCCCAAACTCAACCGCAATCATCAACTCGGATCCTAACAACAAAGATAGCCCAGCTGACCTTATAAGTCAGCCAATCAGCATCAGCAGCTTTCGCGAGTATACTATGGATCGACTAAAGACTCAGTATGAAAGGAGGTATGGCCCTTATGTCGGTGTACACATAAACTCAATTACCGAGTTGTGATTGTTTGTTATTTATTTCCTCTTCACTTTCCCACCTATCTTTATCCTCTTTAAAAAAAAAATTATATACTTTTTCCGATCACATACCTCCCACCGATCCTACTTTTATCTCATTTTACACCATCTTACCCTAGCATTGTTTATTTAGTTTAGCTTAGGCATAAAGTTTTTACACTTCTACATTTTTCTACATTTTTCTACATTGATGTTACAAATCATGTACTGGTATCTATTATCACCAACTTTTGACACTACGTAATTCAAAAACTAATAGCTGTTTGACTGATTTAGTAGATAAAAGCGTGCTTGCTTTTTTTTTTAACATTATAATTAATTTTGATATTTCAGCAATAAATTAAACAAACAAAGATATATATAATATGGTTTTGAATATAATTTATAGAGTAGTTGGAAAAAAAAAATTAAAAGTGAGATAAAAAAAAATAGAGAAAAGAAAAGTATATTTTAATTGTGGTATAAGTGTGTAAGCGTTAGTACTTGATGCTTTTGTACTGTTTGTTTGAGTAGTTGATTGTTCTGTTTGTCTTTTTTGTTGGTAACTATGAATAGTTTGACACGATTTACGTATTTAATTAATTTTCATCTGATGGATTTGGTGAAAGTGTAGATCTTGGTTAGTGGTCAGCTGATGAGCCGACATGCTAGTGCTTGTGGAAGCAGTTATTACAGGAGTCCTTTTTGAATAGATTTGCAGCGTACTCGTCACAGCCACAAGTGCCGCAGTTGGCATAGACCATCTCTGGCGGGCTGCTGTGGTTGGTAAAGACCTTGGAGTCGTTGAATTGCTTGTTGGTTTTGGTCAGGTTTGCGGTGGATTTGTGCTGGCTGTGCTTAATTGCAGGCTCATAACTCGCATATCCACCGCTTATTCTAACATACGATTGAGCGTTTAAAGGCATTGTTTTAGAGCCGTTCAACTTTGGGGAGAGGTCGGTGCTGCTGTTGTGGCGGGCGGTGGATGATTGGGTGGATTTAGAAGAGTTTTTCCTATTCATTCCGGTGGTCATAACCAGCCCATTGTCGTCTTGGTCATCCGAGTCCTCGGTGTACTGTGCCGGGAACAACCCCTGCTGCCCCACCATTCTGGGGTTGGAGGACTCGAGTATTGATCCCATCCACCACCCCTCATCTATTTTCTCAATTACCTCAACAATATCACCTGTGCATAGGCCAAGTTCGCCCGAACCTGTTGGCTTGAAGTCATAAAGAGCTCTACGCAAAATCCTGGTATCTAATTTCCAAAAACCAAACATCAAACATTAAAATCTCGGTACTTTAAAATATGGAATTTTGGTACTTTATATGATTGGTTTTACTACTATATAATTGAGGTGTGAGTAGAGTGATTGTGATATCCAAGTATAAAAATGCTGTATTAGTGTGTATGAGAATGTGTTACTGTTTGTGGCAGATCTGGGTGGAGGCGGAGGTGGCGGTGGTGGTTTTCTGAATAAAGGCCCATTTACGCTGGTCAGACTATCCTTTCTGGCTGCTGGCTTTTCAGGTGCATAGTTTGCGTTTCTGGTGTTCTGGTAGGAGTCCTGGTCATTATCATCCGAATTGGATGAATTTACGCTTTGGTTGCAGCTTTCATTTACAATTGTCGATCTTCCTGTGCTTCTACCAGTCCCGTTTCTAATTAGCTGTGGCTCTTGCTGGTAGTTTATTTGGGTGGTGTCGGAGTCTCTGCTTGATCGCGTTCGAAGTAGTGGATGTCGATCCTTTGCCGATGCTCTTTTGGTGTTTAAGCTACAACATAATACATTGAAGTTTAATTTAGCACATCATATTAAATCATATTTTCTATTTTACAGTATATCGTTTTATAGCTTAGTGTTTTTATATTGACACAACCAAACAAACCAACGTAAATTTTGTTTTGGAAAAGTTCTCTTGAAAATTCTCCTCCAATTATTCTGACGCACACTTACCATTCAGTAAAAAACGGATCCAGCTCTTCAAGAGATTGCATCGCACTAGTATGGTAGCTAAGCTGTGCCTTGTAAAACTCATAAAGCGACCCCAGACAATCTTTCTCCATGTCTTGAAGCTCCATCATTTTAATCACTATCGAGTTGTACGACTCGTCATACTTGACCTGTGCTGTTCTTAGGTCGTCTTCCTGCTGAGGTGTTTTGTTTTTTGCCTTGTTAACTTTATTCAGCTTTGCGTCATAATCCAACCTTCTGCTCTCAAATTTCTTTTGGATCTTTGTAAAGTCCTTAAGCGCGTCATTCTGTCTTTCTAGCGAACTAACCCATTTCTCTTTGCAAATTGCAACATAATTCAGCTGCTTGCTACATATGCTCTCTTCAATAATACCTAGTCTTCTCAACGCCATCCCTAAACCACCAAAATCAACACCATATTTTTATTGCCGTTTTCTTTCTAACGTTTTATATATTCCTTTTTTACACCATATATATATCTTTGCTGTCTTTTTCCTCTCCAAGATCCTTGTTGTTTGACTACCCGACTAGCTGAATATATGACTACCTTTACTGGCCATGTTTTTTTTTATATTTGTTCTATATTATCCATTACACTTACCATATGCCGAATCCCGTGGAAGTCCCTCCCCTAGCTGAACCATGCTATTTCCTAGATTCTCTAATAAGTTTTTCTTTTGCTTCGAGCTGTCCGACCCCTCCTTTTTTTTGGTCTGCTGAAGTATATATACCTGGAACGCATTATGGAGGTTTTCCGTTCCAACCTTTTTACTTTCTGTTTCTGCCAGCAAATTCCTGAACTGGTCCGACATCTCCGTCTTTTCCTCTCGACCAAGCTTCTCGCCAGTCCACTACATTTTCCATTTTTTTCAATATAAGGTTGATTTACCATTTTTATCGCTATGATTGTTAAGCACACTTTTACGCTCTTACAACACTTGCTCTCTTTTATTTATCAAGACACAGATCTTGTTTCTGCCCCATTTTAATCAGAACACCGTGCCAAATACTTGGACGATACTCAAAATCAAACACAATACTATGAATATTACTTGTAAATATTTCTCTTCTTTTTCAGATACTCTTCAAAAATTACTCTATAGACTCGCCAACAACCCCCCTCCCCTCACCCTCCACACACACACAAATACACAAATACACTACGGTGCTTCCGCCCCCCCCTCCCCTACTCACTCTTCTCTTTTTGTTATATTTATATCTTTGAGAGTAAAAAAGTGATGAAAGTACATAAAAGTTTAAATTCCAACCACTAAAGCAATACATAGTATGTTCTCTTTCTTACCTGACCAAGCTTCCCAATGTTTTTTCTAAATGCCGATGACATTCTTTGTGCGTTGCTTTTTTACTTTCTTTCCTCTCTATTTCTTCAAGTTTTTTTTTGTTGTTGGTACTATTCAAGTCCAATATTTTGTCTGTTTCCCTACAAGCAACGTCGATTATATAACTCTAACCGTAATGGTTTTCAAGTGTGCAAGTGCGCAAGCGTGGAATATGAATCCCTGTTTTTTTTAGCTCTGCGTGTTTTGGATGCTCAACTTTCTGTTACTTGATGGTGTATTTCTGTCATGTGTGCTTTGCGATGCTTTCTATTAATGCTTATATAACATCCCTTCACTTTGTTGTCTTTATGTGTTGCTACACTATTTAAGCTTTGCCACTATTGATATAGAGTTGGATTATTAGAGTTCTAATTTCAACTTTTGTGTAGTACAAATTGGATAATATTTAAAACAGGGAATGAAGTTGGATTTGTATGTTGGTCAATTTTTTTTTTTTGGTCTTGGTTTAGAAATGTAGTTTTATTTATTTCTTAATTTCTTGGTTTATTTTTATTACTTTCTGGCTATTGTTCCTAACAAGAAACCTTACCATGTAACTCCAAGTGTGCCTAAAAATATATGTTTGTTTTTTATGTATACATGTTTTTTTTTGAGGTTTTGATATCTTTCGTTTTCCCTAAAGAAGCAAACGCATTATCTAATACATGTTTCTCCCTATTTGACCTTTAATAACATGGTTTACAATTTAGACAATGTATGCTATTTCTGACAGTAAATAGAATATCTCCATGCACATCTTATTCTACTCGCATACATTTCATCTAATTAAACGACCCACACTCAACAATGATTCCACCTCGTTATTTGGAGAAAGGAAAAAAAAAACTATAGCAAACGTCGTCAGATCAATAGAGCCTTGTTTTCTATAGGTCAGTCTGCTGCTATTCCTTCAGTGAATCTTACACAATGCCTTTTTGTTTAATGGTTTGTTTGCCTTCATGCCTCGTTCTACTCGCTAGTAATCTAAATTACGTTTTTGTTATTATTTAAAGTTGGTTTACATGCCTTTTTCTTTTTTGCTTTTATTTATTTTTATTTTTTGCTCGACTGGTTTTTCTTTTTTGCTCGACTGGTTTTTCTTTTTCGATTTTTTACTTTTAGCAACTTTTAATTATCGCAGATCCAAGGGCAGAATAATAAAAAGTATGGTATTAATTTACTGACTAATTTACATTGTACTAAGTTTTACCAATAAAATCTTATTGTGTAAAATTGGTTTATTTTGTTTTTAATATTTGCAACTGGTTTTATTCCAATTCAACACCAATCTGCATTGCTATTTTGAAAATCCACAGGCTTCAACTGTTATCCTGTATACTAGTGTGGTTTATGAAATAATTGGGCAACCCCCCCCTCCCCCCCTAGCAAGAAGTGGGGGCAGTATGGAAGGCTGGACCATAAAACCAAAAGGAAACTCCCAGCATCTTTGCTATTCTGATCATGCGCCTTGCTTTGTAAAATTTTTTCATGACCTATGAGCCAAAGGTTTCATCAGACTCCGGACCACTTGCATCAAGTACTTTTGTGTTGAATCGAATTTGCATGTTCCAACAGTGGATTTGGTAAACATCGACTCTAGTTTGAATCAAGCCCAGCAAACCCAATGTCAGTAATCATGCACACAGCATATTGATTGTTGTTTACTGTGGTTTTAAAAAAAACACAAGGATAGCTGAATTGCGATTACATGTTTCGATTCAGCATGTTTATTTTATTCTAGTATTTATGTGGTTTATTGGAAACAGAATCAACAAAGCAAAATTTGATTCAATATATACTCTGAGGTTTTATACAAAGCAACTACAGTAATAAATGTTATCTTGATGTTTCCCCGAAAAAGAAAAGAATAATAGAGATTAAAATTATTTTTTAAAAAAAGTTTCAATAAAAAAAAAAAATTCAATGTTAACACAAACGAGATGAATAAAAGGATCGACATGACATAATGAGTATACTAGAAAAATCGCATAGACGAATAAGGCTTTGGAGTCGGCCACACTTGGGCGATCTTGAATTCGGTGTGCTATTGAATATCTTTATACGTCTGCGTTTGCCTTACTTTTATTTTATTTTATGTGGTTTATCTGGCAAGAGAATCGATACAACAGTATGTTTGTCTTGAAGCTAAAAGCATTTGCCCCAGTCCTTACAACCAAAATACAGTGATTAATTTCAATAAAAAAAAAACAAAATACAGTGATTAAATTGACAGGCAGCATTCAATTAAAACCAGCCCAAGTTGCTACACGAATTGCTGTCAAAGACTCAGGCGGCAGCAGACTCTTTACTTGAGTGCTATGTTGAAAAAGAGTTGCGTATTTAGGTTTATTTGCTCAGCCAATAGCTGAAACACTTAACTCGGAGTGACAAATCAAAAAAAGAAAGAAAAAAAAAGAAAAAAGCAATAACAAAAGAATAGAACAAAAATTAAGCAGATCCGTCAACGCTAGCGACGTATTTGATCAAGTCGCAAACTCTGTTGGAGTAGCCAAACTCGTTATCGTACCAGGAGATAAGCTTGACAAAGTTGTCGTTCAATGCAATACCGGCATCGATATCAACAATTGATGAGCGTGGGTCGCTGTTGAAATCTTGTGATACAACTTCTTCGTTGGTGTAACCCAAAATACCCTTGAGTGGGCCGTCAGCAGCAGTCTTGATGGCCTCGATGATCTTCTCGTATGAAGCACCTTTTTCGAGACGGACAGTAAGATCGACAACTGAAACATTTGGTACAGGTACACGGAGAGACATACCGGTGAGCTTTCCATTGAGTTCAGGGATGACTTTACCGACGGCCTTGGCGGCACCAGTTGCAGCTGGGATGATGTTTTGTCCAGCACCACGTCCAGCACGCCAGTCCTTTCCTGATGGTCCATCAACAGTCTTTTGTGTGGCTGTGGTAGCGTGACATGTGGTCATGAGTCCCTCTACAATACCGAAGTTGTCGTTGATGACCTTGGCGAGTGGAGCAAGACAGTTGGTTGTGCATGAGGCGTTTGAAATAACCTGCATTGCCTTGTCGAATTTGGTGTGGTTGACACCCATAACGAACATTGGTGCATCGGCAGATGGAGCTGAGATGATTACTCTCTTGGCACCGCCCTTCAAGTGAGCAGAGGCCTTTTCTTGGGTGGTGAAAACACCTGTGGATTCAACAACATAGTCGGCTCCTGACTTTCCCCATGGGATGTTTGCTGGGTCACGCTCGGCGTAGAAGTCAATGGCGTTTCCGTTAATGATGATTTGGGATCCTTTGACCTCAACTGTACCCTTGAATTTTCCGTGTGTTGAGTCATACTTGAACATGTAAAGCATGTATTCAAGATCCATGAATGGGTCATTGATTGCTGTTACTTTGATTTCTGGGTGGCTGAGGGAGGCTCTCAATACGAGACGACCGATACGTCCAAATCTACATACATTTAAAATTACACCATACTCGTTTTTAGTGCCAAATTCCTTTCAGTCATGCTTTTTTTTTCTCTCAGTAAAGACTAGATAAAAATGATAGTTCGGATAGGCGTATCTCAACAAGAGAGAATGCCTTTCAAGACTACAAACCAAAAGCTAATAAACGCTAAGCATTTAAATAACATCCAGCCAGCCAAATATTCAAACAATACTTACCCATTAATTCCTACGTTGACCATTTTGTTTTATAATAAGTTGCTAAGAGTGAAATATTATATATTTGTGTGTGTGTTTTTTTTTACAAAGCCTTACTGTTTATTCAAGTCTGAAGCAGAGGGTATTTATATAAATTCTTTGCTCGTTTTAGTTTTTTTTTTCATTTTTCATTTTTCATTTTTCAGTTTTCAGTTTTCGGTTTTCGGTTTTCGGTTTTTTGTCTCTGCTTTTGCTTTTGCTTTTGTCTCTGCTTTTGTTTTCTTTTGTTTTGTGCTTATCTTTGAATTTTCATCACTAAAATTTTCATTCCACGCTTGTCTTGTCTTGTCTTTTTTCACAACCATGTCGAGTTTTTTAAATGGTCTAAAAACCCACACTTTTGCTATTTTGCTGCTGATATTTAATTAGATCAATGTCGCTTCTCCAATGTTTATTTACTCTTTTCCATGCTTTTTAGCTGGAAACAATTTATCATTCGAGCATTTAAATAGCGTTTTGATTCTGTATGATTAACTCTACTGAAATCGCTTATAAATCATTATGGAGTTGTTTTTATTGGTTCTGTTTCCAACACATCATTCCTATTGAAGCAGGTCAATTTTGGAATTTAAGGTGGTTTTTTTTTTGCTTTGCATTCAATTCAAAAGGCTGCTTTATTAGTTAGAAACAACATTAATAAGAGGAATCCCCGATTGATTTTTAATCAGGCTATCACACCAATCATCTCAACACAAAAAGTTGGCTAGCTAGCATTTACATGCGTCGTTTCATTTGTGTTTACATTTTTTTAATGCTTGCTTTTTTCTTGATTGTACATTTCTCCTTTCCTTCCAAAAGCCCAATTGCCTGCTATATTGGTGAATGGGAGGGCTCAAGATAAAAACAATCGATTTCTTTATTTATTACGCAAAAATTGAGCTAAAGATAAAGTATAAACCCCATACATAAAGATTAATAATAGTAAAATAAGACCAAGCATGTTGAATTGGCTACCAATTAATCAAAATAAAATGTAAAAAATATAGTAGAACGCACAAATAAAAAAAACGCAAACATGATACAAAACACACACTTTCATTACCAATTGCGACACTAGCAAGATAAGATTCAATATGCACATAAATATGAAACCTTCGATGAATACACACAAGCGCATACCCCGACAACAACACTAAGCAGCATAGACCAGCCTGTATTAGTGAATACGTGTATATATTGTTCATAAATTGGCCGAGTACATTTGCAGTATGCGCCGGAAATATGGGCTAGCTCACAAGGAGCTGGCTCTGAAGTTTCATAACGCTGACCTTCTAAAAGTTCCGTTGTTTGTACACAAGTGGAAAAAATATCTAGTATTTCGCAATGTTGGTTGCCGGATGGAGCCACTAGATATTAGGTGTGGACTGCATGACGCAGCAAAAAAAAAAACTCTCAACTTTGATATTTATATTCTCATAATCTGTTGAGGCTTCCGCAGCCATAGCAAATGTTTGTGTCTCTGTTTACTCTTATAAACATATTCAACCACGCACAGACACCACACTGCCAACATAGCAAATAGTGATGTGAAACAGTCATAGTTTACATTAGTAGTCCTCGTGCGACAATCTATTCCCCCTAAGTAAACACGATATGTTTCATAATTTTTGATAGTCAAACAGTGGCTGACCATGGCTTGTGATTCATAATGACATTAAATTAGTATGCTTGCAAGCAGGTCTGAGAGCGCTTCTTCCGAGTCACCGTCAACAACATCATAGTTCATGGAGATAACAGCCATATTATCGCTTATATTGGATATTGGTGTGAACGCAATTAATAAAACGTTACTCTGCCGTTTTTTTTTATATTATTTCTGAGCCGTTGATTTTCATATGAAACTTTTCATGTGGTTTATTTTTTTACTGTTGTACCAGAAAAAGACACTTGACTACACCAGATAAACCAGACTAAACTCTAAAGTATATACTTTTATCATAATCATGTGCCTTAAAGAGCCAAAAACAAACATGCTTTATTGCTATTTGACTCTACAAATGTACTTGGCTAAGAGAAATTCAAAATTTTTGTCAGGGGTGTTGGCGCAATTGGCAGCGCGTCCGTCTCCAAAGCGGAAGGTTAAGCGTTCAAGTCGCTTACGTCCCACAGTTTTTTATATATTGCATTTATTGTTTATTTGCTTGGCCTAAAAAAAGGCTAACAATGAGGACTAACTTTGATAAGTCAGAAAGTTTCAGCCAATATGTTTCAGTTTTAATGCTGAAATATAAACCCTGAGGCCAAAACCAAAGTCTCAGTTCAATAAAACGTTGTTATTTTTACCTGGCCTAAAAAGCGTAAATTGCGCAAAGTAACTTGCGGGCCATAACATAATAGAATCAGATGGAACAATTTGGCGAAAAAAAAAGTTATTTTAACGTCCGTTAAAAAGCAGGCTTTGGATGCACTTTATTGCACTTCTTTATTAGGTAATGGTTTATTAACTTGTGGCCAGTATTATGACCAACTTTGCTAGATTTTACTGCTCCGAATCCAATTTTAATGTAAAGTTGGCTTCCAAGCTCAAATGGTATCAAAGGATTATGTTTGCTTTACTTTTTCTGTTTGGTGGAAGCAAGGTATTCGCTAAAATATGGCCGAGGAAGATTGTGTTCATTAGTAAGAGCAAGGTTATCGATGAGAGAAAAGGAATCAAAGTAACCTGACTAGCTTAAATCATCAAGTGTTGGAAATAAAAAAGAGGAAAGAAATAATTGCAATTGTCGATATTTCAAATCATCGTCAATTGCAAGTGGGATGACTTGGTGTTTGATCTGAACTAAAAGCAAAATATCCCATTATTTGAAATTAATTAGAATCGAGTTGCATCAAAGGTTTGGTTGCTCGATGAAAAATAAAAAAGACCTGGTTGCGAGTTATAGCGAAATCAGGCCAAAGTAACAACTGTCATTTTGCCATTATGTGTTGCAGTGGTAAGCAAAAAGAGAGCATCCGAAGCCAAGAACGTGAACATAAAGTAACGTGTTTTATTTTTATAAATACCAAAACAGCAGCTGACTAGTGTCAAAAGCTGTTATTTAACCCAAACTGATACCTTTGTTTGACGTCGTTTAAAAAAAAATCGCTATCCAGGTTATGGTGCGTGAGAAACTGGTACTTTATGACGTGATATAAACGCAATGCCTTGACCTGACCAGTTGGGATTATAGGCCAATGGCACAGTTTATTGAGGGCGAGATCTTGAGTAAATCAAAACAAGATAGACTTTGGGGAGTAAAGTAGTTAGAAAAAGAAAATATTGCGTGATTTTGTCGTAAAGAGACAGACAAAAAAAAAAAATAAGGATGGCAATGACTCCACAACACCAGTGCATTATACTCTAGTTTATTCAAATGTGGTCTAAAAATGACTCCAAAAAGGAAAGGCCAGGTCAAAGTAATTAAAATAAAATTAGATTGAGCACAAATAAATCAAGAGCAGGTTCAGTCAAACTTGTAGTTTCTAGAAAACCCGTTGAATATATCGTTACAAGGAACCCGCGCATTGATCCTTGAACATAACAAGTAGGCTCCTGACAGTTTTCTATGCAAAGAGTAGGTTTCATCTGGAGGCGGAGTCAGTCTCTCATTCAGCATTATAGGAATGTTTGACTTTACGTTTGAGGTGATATCCTGAACGCCAAAGTCATACAGCCCAGGCGTTCTAAACGGCTTCCCTAAAGTCATAACCGAGTCCACATGGGCCTGTTTCATGTTCTAATATATTTTTTTTCCAAACAAAATAGTAATTGTATGTTATAATGTTGAGGAAAGCATCACAAACAAGCACAGTAAACAACAATAATATTAAAGAAATTACAATCAACCACCCCCCCGCCAATAAAATAACAATATTGTTATGGACTGACCTCGGATTCAAATCCAGTCAAAAAGCCTAAGGCTTTGGACCAATGTATACAGGCGTCTCTATCAGCATCAACAGAAGCCTTGAGAACTTTCATGTACGAATCAAGGAATTTCTTGTCAAAACCACGAGCAGCACCAAAGTCGATCAAACCAATCTAATACAATTGTAATATCCAAGCAAAAAGTGACGTTAAAAGGTAAAACGGGTTGCAAAATATAGAAAAGAAATATAGCTAGAGGATTTATTTTTACCTTATTGTTTGCTCTGTCATAAAGAAAGTTGGACCAATTTGGGTCAGTCTGCATAAAATTAAATTCAAACAGCTCCTGCAGACATAGTTGCATTATAATTGTGCCAACCTATATTTTACAAACATAAATATTAATATTTTGAACAAGACAACTTTGGTCGGTACTGTATGATAAGTGTACTGAATGTATGTGTATGCGTAGCCATAGTCATTCTTTTAGGTAGCCGGCTAAGCAAGGCATAATTACCCAATCACGAGTCTTCTGGTCAAACTTTGTAACGTTGGAAATATTCTCGCCCTGAATAAACTCTGACGTGATCATCATTGAGCTAGATAGCTCACTGACAACTTTTGGACATACAAAGACCTTGCTTTCTGATAGCAGTTCCCCAAACTTTTTTGTGCAGTCCGCTTCTCTCAAATAATCACACTCCCACCCAAGCTCACGACGAGCTACCTTGATCGTGTTATCCAAGTACATGCCTTTGGGTAGTAGTTTTGACATTACCAGCAGCGATTGGATGTTGGAGAGATCAGAGTCGATTGACTTGGCAACTCCTGGGTATTGAACTTTAACCACGACATCAGAAAAACCATATTTCCTTGCAAGGTCTTCTGGTAGCGTGGCTTTGTGAACCTGTCCTATCGAGGCGGCAGCAAACGGTATCGCCTCAAAAGACGCAAACTTGGTCATCCAATCAAGCCCAAGCTGTTCCTCCATTACTCCATCAAGCTGATGTCTTGGCATGTAATCAGCTGCATTTTGAACTCTAGATAGGATGTAGTCGATCTTTTGTGTGATTTCAGACGAGTCTACGTTCACATATTTCATCAAGTTGTCATTTAGATCGAATAAAAATCATTAGCAAAGTTAAGCCAATGCAGAAGCTTCCTATCCATACTGTTATTGACCAAGACAGGAATATAACGCTTGTAATGTTGCTGGAAACACGGTACCTTGAATACTGATCATTTGGCCAAGCTTTAAAGCCGCACCGCGCATTTTTGTAAATTTAGCAACCAGTCGTTCAACATTAGCCTCGCTCAAAAACACAGACGACCCATTGCCTTCTGACTTTCCTACCCATCTCCTCATGGTTTCACCAACAGCGCCAACCCCCAAGCCAGCCGCTAAAGCTACATCAACAAATTAGCCCAGTATCAATTGTACTAGATTAGGATTAGATATATAGCGGACAATAGTACAAGCTATCTTTACTGTATATCTAGACAAGTAGGCACGAGTAAAGGGACTTACCGCCATAGTGATAGATTCGACTAGTTCTTGATGAAGGAATGTACGACTCTTTCAATTTTACCTGCTGCGGTTTGGTCTAAATCCATAACTTTGTGTTAGTATCACCTCTTTACCGACTGATTTGGTTTATCAAACAAACTGCAGGCCAAGATATAATAAAGCAATATTTTTAAATTCCGCATTAAACCATAAAAACTCACTTCAACAATGACTGAGTCATCAATTTTGCCGACTTTACTATCGTTACTCAACAAAATAGTGTCGAATTTTCCGGCTTCAGGAACCTCGCCCCTATTTTTTTCTGCAGTAGCGGACTTTGTAGTTTCGTTATTGTTGTTTAGCAATACCGTGCTATTTGGCTTCTTGATCTCAATCGCTATTTCACGTATATTGCTGGTTGTCGTTTTAGAATTTAAATAGTCACTGTCTACTGCTGGGTTGTTGACGGTATTCGATGCGTTGTAAATCTCTGTTTTTATCAGTGAAATATTTTGTACGTTTATTGTCTTGTCTCGATCAGCTCGATCGATTCTATTTTCCTAAAGCAAGTAAAGTTCATAGCAAAAGTTTATAGTCTCAAAGGCTTTAGATTGTAAAATTGGAACAATAAATAAAAACAACAACAGAGGAATAAAACGTTGAACTGTAACGAATAAGGTATTCCATACAATTTCGCGTGATTTAAATCATACAAAAATAAAATACCTTATCAGTTTCCAAACTCACAGATTGCTGCTGATTTGTCGCGCCACTTTCACGTGTATTTGGTCTATGTGTTTGATTCGTGTCATTATCGTTATATTTGTTGGATCTTGGGGGCTTTTTTTCATTAAGCTTGGAATTTAGTGCAGGATAGATTATGCTGCTAGTCAGACAATGATTTAGTGCATTCTTTCCTGCCAATTTATACGCCAATTTTGATGTGTCTATTGCAGCTTTTAAAGTCAGCAGCAGTGATGCATTCAGCATTTTCTATGCAATTTGACAAGCTAGAGCTTTTATAATTACTGTTTGTTCAAAATGGAGCGAAAGCGGGACTAACGAAGTTTGTTCAAATAGCTGATTTACTTCGAATCCAACAATCCAAATCTTTTGGTCAAAAGTCTAAAAAAAGTTTATATTTCGATAATCATTGGCAAAAACCTAAAATTACACTATAAATTATTTAAACATGAAATAGCACATCAAAGTGATTTTTTGAATGGTAACATAGTCGACAGGTCATGATCAAGTTTGTTTAAATGGTAAAGTTACATCAAATATATTGGTTAATGAAGACAGAGATTTGTAAATTAATAATTATAAGCGAGTACATTGATGCTAGAAAAATATATATCAGGATAATTTAGTTTCTGAGTATCTATTCAAAACAAGACAAGTAAACAACGCGGCTAGTAACCAGTTGGATAAACAGATACTTGTAAACTACAATTATATCCAATACCACAACACCACAACTGGTTCAGGTTCAGGTTCAGGTTCAGGTTCAGGTTCAGGTTCAGGTTCAGTATCAGGTTCAGGCTTGCTCTGCAAAGTTATGTTTGCAGAATACAACATTGCAGTCCTTTTCAGGGCTGATTGGGTTGCGGGTGATGTACACAGCGTCGCTCAGGAACTGTGGCTGGTTTGTTGCTGGATCAATTCTGGATGGATTGTAGAACGAGTCTTTGGGCAGCTTCAGGTCGTATTCCCTCAGAAGGTTCGGAATCACCGTGTAAATCTCAGTCCACGCCAAGCTATAGCAAACAGCAGTTGTAGGCCAGATTAGTTGATGGTGTTAATCAGTGCAGATACTATTTAAATGGCGTGATGTATAAACAACACCGGTATATACATAAACCAATACAAACAAACGCCCACAAGCCAATACACACAAGCAATACACACAAGCAATACAAACAAGCAATACAAACAAGCACACATATTCAAACAAACACCGACAAACAAACACCAACAAACAAACACAAACACAAACACAAACTAACACTAACACTAACAAATCAATGTACTCTGACTTACTTTCTGCCAACACAGATTCTGACGCCGTGTGAAAACGGCAAAACATGCTTCTTCATCTCATCGCCGTCTGGTCCCATAAACCTGTCGGGGTTGTACTTTTCAGGCTGGTCCCAAACCTTCTTGTCGTAGTGCACACCCTCCAAAAATATATTCATGATGGTGTCCTTTGGAATGAAGTGGTCGGACAGCTGGATTCCTTCATCGGAGCTGTCTCTGGGGAACGAGCCGCCAACCACGGTTTTCAGCCTCATGGTTTCGTAGACAGTGGCGGTAAAGTAGTGGAGTTTGTTGCGGGCTTCGCTGGTTCTTATGAGCTTGGATCTGTCTGGGAACACGGACCGGACTTCATCGACAACTTTTTTGTAGACATCTGGGAACAGGGTGTAAAGGTGGATCAGCCAGGTCATGGTGATGCTGGTTGTGTCTGTTCCCGCAACCATCATAATTGTCATCTCTGTGAGCAAATCCTTGTTGCTTAGCCTGTTCCCGGATTTAAAATCAGTCGAGTTAATGTAAATTTGCAATATATCTGGCTTTTGGTTCTCTGCACCATTGATCTCAATTGATTTTTGTCTTTCCACAATTGATGACTTGGCATAATTCAATATTTCACCCGTTTGACCAAAAAATAGTTTCATCAGAATTGGCAGCTTGCTTAGAATTGGAAATTTCGATTTCTAAAATATATAACAATATTTCTATAACTATATTACAAAAATAATACTTGTAAAAATTATGGTATATGCAATAACAAGGCTTTGAAGCGATCAAAAAAAGGATTACTTACAACAGTTGCCAGGTAGGAGCTCGTAACCATCCAACGAATAATAGGATGTCCGTCGTTTTTAACAGCATCAAATGTTTTCCCATACGCCATGTTTCCTATAACATCAGCTGTTATGTTCTGAAACGCGTTGTAATAGTTAAATTGACCACTCCCATTGTTATTTGAAAGCATACCCTCAAGCTTTTTGTTTAGTGCGATATACCCATCATTTAAAACCTGATCCTCAAGTTTGCCCAAGTTGGTAAAGGTAAATGCAGGTCCAACTTGACGTCTCTGTTGTATTTACATTATATTGTTGTTATAAGCGAGTAATCCCAATAAATTTGAACCAAGTATACACTTTCTAAAAATAGCCAGAATAGTTACCCTCATCCGGTTGTATTCCTCGTCAGTGGTGGAGAATACGTTGGGCTGAACTGCTGCCATTTTTTCGTACTCTTTGGACTTTGGGTATCTATATGTTGACAATATTTTCTTGGCATCTTTTGTGTCTGCAATGGAAACCATATTTGGCCCTATTAATAGCATTTGTATTAGTTTATGCTGTGGGTCAACTTATTTCTTAATTTTTAATGTAAGTTTAATATATATTTTTTCTTTTTAATAAGTCGACCTTCCTACCAATTCTGGTTGTGGATCCGTACTTGCTATGCATCTCGTTTAAAAAGCCAAACACTGTGCCTTGTAACTGAGAAATGGTAAAAGGCAGAGAGGTAAATTTAGCCCACCATGGACCTGGGATATTTTTTAACGAGTCGCATATGACTAGTCTCAAAATCTAAATGTACGATGTTTGTTGCAATTGTTATAGTTTAGTTTATTTAATCGAGGCTCGGATGAAATAAGAGTAGTTGAGTTTGGTAGGTTACCTTCGCAGCCGAGTAAATACATATAGCGCCGATTACCAGCTTTGTGTTAATAACCTTTAGCACTTTATCCATTTCCGTTGATTTATCGACAAGTTTGATAACGTGCTAATTGACTGTGCTGTTGTATTTAGCAACTCTGTTGTTATATAGGTTTATGTATATGTGTATATTTTATATTTGTAAAAGGCGATAGTTGTCGATAGCTAAATTTCTAGTTTGTTTAAAAATGTTGCAACTATATATATATATATTTACTACATAAAAGAAAGCCGGCATCCTGGAATGCGAATTTTAAGGTAAAGTGCTTTTTTAACTGATTGGGCTTTGTGGTTACATCATCAGTTTTGGTAGCAATCATGGTATTGTGCTGTGTTCCCCTGATGTGCTATAATTACTGCGTTCACAGAACCAACCCAATGTTCAACAATCAGAAAGAGTAGGTAAATTCTAATTGATGTTTTGAGCGATTGTTGTGATTGTTGATGCGTTTGTGACCATTTAACCGTTGCAATGAAGAATGCAACTTACCACTACCAGGGTTTATTAATCAATGCTGACAAGCAGTGATCAACCCAAATCTAGCATATTATTCAGGGTACCACAGTTTCAGTTATTTTCAAAAACTGAGAATAAATCTCGCCTTTACAAAAACACAAAAGACAAATTATATTTCACGCAAATAGGCATGGCAAATTCTACCTGGAAACATCCAGAAAATGTGAGATAAAGAGAAGGAAGGTAAAAAAAAAATTCACGAAAAAAGGGTTGGTTTTATGGAAAGTTTTGTGGACAAAAGTGCGCCAATTTAATTTGCCTTTGCTTCAAATAATCGGGAATCAATTATAGTGAAAAAAAAAATTTGGAAATCTTCTGTAATGTTTTATAAAAATCGAAAGGTGTTCAAGTTGATACGATATTGCTTTGATCCATATTGTTGCCGATTAAAGTAAACAGTTTGTCAGAGTAGTGGCAAAAATAGACGATTTTGTAGGAGAGATCAGAAAAGGAAATTAGAGGGAGAAAAAGGGGAGGAAAAAAAAAGTAGATTGAATCAAGATTTTTCAAAGAAATAAAAATTGAATGAAAAAGGAAGAGAAAAAGAGCTAGGCTTATGGAAATTGATCACAAAACAAAACATAAAAATGTTTGTAAGAAAAGTAATGGGATGGAGAAAAAAGAGTCTAAAAAGCATAAGCGAAAAGATAAGCACCAGAAAAGGAAGCGAATCGAGTTTCAATCGGGGTTGAGCTTGGCGGAAGGAATTGTGATAATTGACTGCGAAACAAATGAGGCATACAGGAGTTCCAAATTAAAACATAAACGGAATGGGAAAGCGAATGGGAAAGCTTCAGGCGTGAAAGCAGGAAGTAGTGTGGTAACAAGCGAATATGATACAGTAGAAATCAGTCTTGTAAACTCACAGGAAGTTGAAAGATCAGAAATGTTGGCAAATTCGAAAGAATTGGTTCAAGAAAGTAGCGTAAAAGAAGAGCAGAATGAAAAGTTGCAAATAGACAAGAAAACAGCAGTGGAGGAGAGACCAGAGAAAGGTAGTTTTGCAGAGTATTCAATAACTGCGGGCTAAAATGCTTTTCGAAAAAAAGAATTGCACAAACAAAGTGTTAAAAAAAAGAAAGTAGCAATTCTAAACTTTTAATTTAAATGTGTGATGCAATATTAGAGATGGATAGTGTCGAAAGCGGAGATCAAAGATCGCAAGTGAAGATAGAATTGATTGATTTAATAGAAGAAGGATCGGAATTAGAAACTAGAGATAAGGTGGGCAACTTATTTTGGTGGTGTTTAGGTGAATGTTGGAAGAGTAGGGGGTTGTAATTTTAAGCTTGATGCTAATTATGTTCATATTTAAATAAAATAGACTAAAGAACTGGTGGAAGAAGATTTGATAAAGAAGGTAAGAAGAAAAAAAGTAGTGATAGAAAGTGAGCATGGAGGGCTGGTGAATAGTTTCAATAGGAAAGAAAAAGAAAAAGCGACTAAACCTTTGATAATTAAACAAATGAAATAATGTGTAGGATGATTTTTTAGAGGAAATACGGATACAGACTATAGAAAAAGATGAAACAGGGCCAGTTGAAGAGTCAGAGGAGAAAGAATGCGAGCAGAAAGTTGAAGGGCAGGAAAAAGCGGTATGCGAAAAAGTGGTGGCAGTGGCTGAAAGTGATAAAGTGAATACGAAGGCAGATGCAGGCACAGAGGCCAAGTATACAGCGGCAGAAACTTCGAATGTTTATAGTAACGAGGGGGCGGTAAAGAGAATTGAAGAGAAAAGAATAGATTTAAACGGAATTTTAGGAAATTCTAGTTTATTGTCACTGTGCAGCAGAGTTCTAGTTGAGTATAAAAACAGAGGGAAGGTGGATAGAAGTAGGAGGGAAAACCTTAAAGGCAGGATTGGCGGAGACACTAGGCATAGTGGGATTTTAGATGGTGGTGAGAGGGACAAAAGCGGAATGCTAAAGTATGGGGATCGTGGTGGCAGTTACGATAGTGACAAGGGGGGTGGCGAGACGAAGCTCGGAGGTGGGGAGTATGGCGGAGAAAGCAACGCAGTGGGGGCAGATGAGAGGATGGCAATATTGGAGGTGTATAAAAAGCACTTGAGCAAAAGGGTGGGTGGTTTGGACAGGGAGAAAATGAGGGCAGAGCGGAATTTGGGGGTTATTGGGGCAGGAAGTTTGGGTAAATCAAGAGCGATAAATGGGAATTGGGATGTAGGTAGAGGGGCAGGGGGATCAGTAGAGTCGATAGCAAGGGTTTTGGGGTCGATTCCGCGGTCATTGACGCCATTAGTTTCAGAAAACATCAAGCTGTTCCAGAAGCTGGTTGAGGGGATCTGGGGACCGCCAATAACGATAGTCAACACAATTGATGATGTTCACCCGCCTGTAGATTTCAAGTTTATAAACGAGTCTATTTACTCTCGAGACGTGCCAAGGCCTCACCATTATGATGTGGTTTCGTGCGGGTGTGAAGTTGATGGGAATGATTCGTGCTTGAGCAGTTTGGGGAGAAAGCACAGGGCTGAAAACAGCAGTGGGGCGTTGGTAAAGCTTGAGGGTGCAGGGTCGCCATTGGTTGGGGGGTACATGAAGCGGTTTCTGGAGGGCTTGAGTGAGGAAGAGATTTTAGATAAACTGTACCGAGTGTGCAGTCCGTTTGCGTCGTTGGGTATTGACGTCAAGAGCAGGTGCTCGCATCTCTGTGACACAGGCAATCCATACAACAGCAACGGGCTCTTGGTTCTGCCTGAAACAAGCGCCATCTACGAGTGCAACTGGATGTGCCAGTGTGGTCCGTTTTGTTTTAACAGAGTCATTCAAAGAGGCTCAACAGCCAGTCTTCAGATATTCAGAACCAGGAACAAGGGCTGGGGTGTTAGAACGCTGCAGCTCTTGCAGAAGGGCCAGTTTGTAGCCGAGTATATTGGCGAGGTGATAACGAGCAAAGAGGCTGATCGCCGCGGTATTTTGAACGATAAACTGGGAACCACGTACCTGTTTGACCTGGACTATGAAACCCCGCCTGATAAAGACCCAGACTTTGCCATTGACGCCGAAAAGTACGGAAATATCACCCACTTTCTCAACCACTCTTGCTCACCAAACCTTGTCATCAGAACTGCATACATCAACCACTGGGACAAAAGACACCACCATCTTGCCTACTTTACCAACTCAAGAATTGCTGCTGGAACCGAACTGACTTTTGACTACAACCCCACCCCCATTGGCTTTGAGGACTCTCTTGATTTTGAACACTCTAGCCAAAAACTTTTTAGATCTTCCAATCGGTCAATTAAACACACTCCTGTAAATAACACCTCTCTTGACCTATCCTCAGCCCCGACCCCCTCTTTTCCTCATAAGGGCTACAAGTGCCACTGTGGCGCGCCCAATTGCAGAGGGTTTGTTTTTGTTTAAATGTCACTTTTTCTTTCTTTTTCTTTTTCTTTTTCTTTTTCTTTTTCTTTTTCTTTTTTTAGGCTTACGTTTAATTTCAACAATCAACTCGCCGTACATTGCCCCCACACACACACGTACTGATGCTATGCGATGCTGTGATTGGTTATTCCAAATCTTGTCTATTTTATTATTACTTTACTATTCAACAAGAAACAAGGCTTTTGTAAACTTTCAAGTTTTTCAAGCAATGTCGGATAAAACTACAAAGTCTAAAGATAGTAAAGTATTCCAGAAGAAAGAAAAAAAAATGGGAGAAAAAAAAAAGGTAGTAGCAGTTTGGGTTCAGTTTAGGGAATAAACCTTAAATTTTTTTTTGACGCAGTTTTTTTCAAATGCCCTTTAATTGAAAGAAAACAAAGAGACGAAATCTGGAACTTGAAAATTGATTCTTGTGTTAATATTTCCAAGATTGATCAATATATGGTCTTCTCAAGGCAATAAACAGCATTTATCCAACCTAAAAAAAAAAAAACAAGCCACAGAGCCAAGAATAATATTTAAAATGACAACAGAGGAAGATAATGTGAGCGTTGATGAAGGCAGCCAGGAATTCCAACAACAAGAAACCGACATTCCTGTTTTGAATGCAAGTGATGTTTCATAATATATAATTATTTGAATATTACTTTTAACTTTTTTTCTACACAGTTAGTTGTGTGATATCTTGTGAATTGTACAACTCTAACAATGAAACGTTCCAAGAAGCACGGAAGCATACAGAGCCAGTAATATTTATTTCTGTCCTTTTTTTAAAATAATAAAAATAAAAATAGGAAGGAACCGGGTTGCTTCCAGAAGAAGGACGTACCCATGGCCCCCAAACTGGTCCAAAGGGAGTGCTGGCAGATTATCATTACAGCAAGATAGTTGCTAAACAGAGGGAAGCACAAAGGATCCTTGAGCAAAAGGAATACTTGAAAAACAACTCTTCAACCAAGGACGAAAAGGAGTTTGATTCCACCATTATACCAAGCAACAAAAAGTACAATACTATTGATTCGGGAAATAAAACCAGTGACAGAAACTCTAGCGAAGAAGAAGACGAGCTGAAGGGAAACGACTCAAACGACGACGAGGAGCTGGATGAACTCAAAGAGCTTGCGGAAGAGGATGCATTTTTTGACGACTACAGAAGAAAAAGACTTGAAGAAGTGAACCGTCTGAACTTGGCGCAAGTGAACTCAATTAAATGTTTCGTAAAATAGCGCGTGCAAACCGAATTGTGTTTATATTTATGTTGAGTAAGGGGGTAACCAGTTTGATATATGCGGTTAATAGGAGAGGAGTCGGATGCTTGAAAGAGGTTTCTCCAATCGAATACAACGAAATAGTCGATATGAATAGCAACAATAACACATTTGTCGTTGTTTTGCTAGCCTTACATGTAATTATACATACATACATATATATATATATTAATTGGCTTGGCCACTACTACAAGTTCAACTGTGAAATCTACAAGCTATTCTAACAGCAATGTCTTTTTTTTTTTTTTTTTTGCATATCATATTTAGAATCACGACGTCTCAATGCGGTTCAGCTCTATACTAGATACAATTGCTGCAAGACACAAGGCTCATAGGTTCTTGCAGGTCGATGCAGAGGAGTGCGACTTTACAGATCCGGACGTTTTACCCATTCTTTTGGTTTACCAAAACGGCCAAATCGTTGGAAATCACGTTAAGCCACAGTCACTGCTTGAATCCCCAAAAAAGTTTGACGACGTTATGGTTGAAAAGAGATTTTTTTCAAATTTTTGATTTTTGGTATCGCGTTTCAACTACATCAAACTGGTGTTTGTGTACTAGTATTCTTAGCAATTGCTGAGACTTTTACGTTTCTTTTATTCTTTGCTTCTTTTATTCCAAGCTCCCTTTATTTTAGGCTTTTTTTCACCTTTCTTTTCTTTTACTATACGTTTATTTTCTTTTCTCCCCCTCTCCCCCTCCCTGTTGATTTCGTCAATTTTGTCAAGCCAATATTAAAAGGTAGTGCAAAAATAATGGTATAATCACAAAACTTGTCTACAGAGCATAATCAATATTTATATATTTTTCCAATTCGAAGTTTATTATTAACAAGCGAGTGCATGTTGGATAAATGACTACAATATTTTTCAGCTCGTGTACAATTATGATAGCTGAATCCAAAAAAAGGTAGCCGTCTGCATCAGCCAATGTTTATGTCCAAGTTGGTGTAAATAGGCCGTTGTCGTCATTATTGAGTGTGGTTGGGTTTGTAAGCCACTGTCAATGGGCAGTTGTAAGTAAGCTTTACTATGCCCCTCGAGTCGCTATAGTAAGGAATGTTGATATCCATGTCGATTTTCTAACCATAAACATAAATGCAAGTATAATTATCGGTTTAGCATCTTATAAAAAGATCAATTCAAAACAAATCCAATACCAATCAAGGGAAAGGAAAAAAAAAAAAAAAAGAAAAGACAGGGAAAAGAAAGCAATCAGTTCAACTAGCACTCACATCAAAATCGATCATGAATCCTATCTTGCTTGCCAATAGTATAAACTCGTTAAATGCTAGTTCTAAAGATTCAATGTTTGCATCGTCTCTGCGTTTCCACATCAATGGGCCAAGGTTGATCCATACTCCTCCTGGCTTTAAAATATCCAAAATCGTCGTTATGTAGTCAATAGGGTTTTTGGCTGTGTCCAAATAAAAAAATGTCACTATGGCATCTCGCTTCACTATACAAGTCGAGGGTGGGATGAAGGATAAGTAGCAAAAAAAAAACAAAACTCAATAAATTGATCATTAGAAAAAAAGCAAAACTAAGCGCGTTGTGTTAAAGTTAAACAGAAATATTCCTTTTTTTAAAAAAAATAAAATAAAAAAATACCAACATCAATATCAATAGTACCGAGACATATTTATCTCGTTGATTTACCTTGTTCACCGCTTCCGTAAACTTCAACAAAATCTCCGCCAGTCATTGAAAAGCTTGACGCACTGTTGCTTAGCAGCTTTGAAGGCAGCACGTCAGGAATTTTGACTTGTTTGAACAGATCGTTTGAGTTCAATAGATTTCTAAATGTGTGGATATATGGGTTTATTTCATGCTGGTTTTCGTACATTGTGTAGTTCAATATATAATTCGATACCATTAGCATCAAATAGTCGCTTTCATTTCCCTCGCAGCTATACCCTGCACTCGCGATTTCAAGGGCCAGTCTACCTAGCCCCACACCAGGCACCAGCACACTTATGTTTTTTAAATCATCAGCTGGAACATCGCTGAACCGTTCATTCAAAGCCTTTATAATCGTAGCGTGGGTTAGCTCTCTCTCCATAGCTCCAATCTCTGACCATTCACGGGCCAGACTCTTCAACAAAAACTTCAGACTATCCATTTCTGATTCTTGCTTTGCTTTGATTCTCTCTGAATGCAATTTAAAAAATATTTCGATTTCCTAAATTCAAAATTCACAAATTAATTTCAATTATCACGAAATAAAAACAAAATTCATTATCTGCACCCAGTCCTCTAATAGCGCCACCTTGCCTCTGTATTTACATAGGCTGGATTTATATTGCCAGTAATTTAGATTGTATCATTTACCTCTTGAGTCGGGACTTCAGATTCCAGGTTGTTTTGAATCAGGTTCTCCTCTTGTTCAGTGTCGTCAAGTTGATGCTCCAGAAACAAATCCTCTCCAAAAATCATTCTGTTGGCACACGCTATTTTCAGAAAAAACGAGTGGTTTTGTTCGACATAACTTTCAATTATCTTTAGCTTCTCCATCACCCCAATCGATGTCAGCAAGCTTCTATGTGAACTTGAAAGATCATCAATGTACTTTATCCGTCTGTCAACATCGTTTTTCAAGATAAATTCCTTGTACCTCAGCAGTAATGCAATCACATTGCAGTACGAATCCTTCTCCAGGGTCTCTACATCCTCCTCTTCACTACTACTTTCGACTCCTTGTATATTTTCTTCCATATCTCTAGACATTATTTGAATATTGATGGCTGTCCTGCACTCTTTGTAAATTTGATTTGTTATATTTTTTTTCCCCTACTCTAATTGTAGGCGCGATGCTATGGATTTATTGTTTCATTAAGCTATACTCTAGGGACCGGATTCTATAAAGTCAAATAACTGGAAACCCGAAAGTTAAAGCCAACTAGATAAATATATAAAGGATAAAAAAAATAACAACATTGCAGAATGGTTTAAAACCCTTTCGCTGGAAAAGTCTGATTAGATTTCAATAAATAAAATATAAAAAAAAGTCCAATTAGAGCAAGGTACCAGTAAATGCCAAGCTAATTTCCTTTTTTATTAATCGGAATGTTATCAAACCGATTTCAGTTTCAATCGCCAGAACTTATTTTGATTTGGTGGCAATAATCACTTTGAATTTGTAAATAGTATACTCGGTGCTTCATTTCATGAAATTAGGCATTGCGCAAGATAAAAAACACAACTAAGCTAGTTGGTTTTAGGGCTCGAACGTGTTTTCCTGTAACAAGAACCACAATACTAATCAAATTTACAATGAAACCAATAAATAAAAGGGGCAAATAGCGACAACATTTCCACTTGGTTGCTGTAGAAACACATCACTTTTCATTTTAAAAAATTGGTATTTATTTTTCCTTTTTGTTTAAGTCATGCCAACTGAAGCACGGAAAAAGTAAACAGTAGTAGATAAAATCAAGAATTTTATAATTGTAGAGACCCCGGTCAATCATTAAGCCTGGTAGGCGAGTAAAGCCCAAAAGCACAACCGTTGTAGACGGGTTTTTTAATTCCAGTATAATTGGCACCACGTACAAGGCTATAGTCAACCATGTATTTATCCATAACAATGCATAGAGACACTTTAATGAAATAATGCTCTGACTCTGAATTTGTGTGAAGTGAATAATAGCGATCTTTCGCCTCAAATATAGGATAGTTACACGTATAGCCACTTTGTGAGTTGTCTTCTCTCTCAGATCCGTTTTCCCAAACAATACTATTTACACTCGTTTTGTCGTATGTAGAACATATCTCTTTAACAATAATTGTATTGAAATAAGTGTGGTCGATTTTGACTTCGTCTGAAAACGGAATTTTTTTATAGCCAATTATCGTGTCATCCTTTTCGTATGGTTTCAGGTCGCTAATAGCTTTTTTGGCTAGGTTCCCACTGGTGTATAAAGAGTAGTCGTATGATATTTTTGCTGCTTCTGCCAGATCCAATATCTCATCGCTACAGAGCGAATTGCCAAAAAACGATGCTGCGAGTATAACAGCAGTAATAAAGTTACCATGTAGCATATTGATTATATAATCGAGCAACTGACTCAAAAGTTAGAAATTATAAAGTTCTCCAAAAAAAAAAAAAGTGATAGATCAAGTGGAGGAAAAAATACATGCAACTTGACTCTGGTGTATTTATACGAAGCTGAACACAGAGTATGTTTGAGCAAATGTTGAATATAAACCAAATATTTATAATTTTATGTCCCACTGAAAGTTTGAAATATCTATATCAAACAAGCACCGCGAATAAGTGAAATCATGAGAATTATTTTTGAAGCATTACAAGTATTTGTGTTAATGTTGATGTTTATTTGGGGGGAGAAAGTAAAAGGAAGATACACATTTGATTCAACAGACGAGTAACGTGATGCTTAAAATATTGATATCTCAAAAATATGTGGCAAAGAAGTGTATACCAATATATTATTTCAGTAATTAGTGGTTTCTAAAAAGATACAAGTCAAGAAAGTATACATTTCTAACCATTTTATATTAAAAAAGCAACAAAAATCCCAAACCGGCAAGAACAGGTATATTGAAGCTAGTATCCAAACCTGGACAAACTAAATATGAGTGATTTGATTTATGTGTATCTATTCAAAACAAGACAAGTAAACAACGCGGCTAGTAACCAGTTGGATAAACAGATACTTGTAAACTACAATTATATCCAATACCACAACACCACAACTGGTTCAGGTTCAGGTTCAGGTTCAGGTTCAGGTTCAGGTTCAGGTTCAGGTTCAGGTCCAGGCTCAAGTTCAGGTTCAAGTTCAGGTTCAGTATCAGGTTCAGGCTTGCTCTGCAAAGTTATGTTTGCAGAATACAACATTGCAGTCCTTTTCAGGGCTGATTGGGTTGCGGGTGATGTACACAGCGTCGCTCAGGAACTGTGGCTGGTTTGTTGCTGGATCAATTCTGGATGGATTGTAGAACGAGTCTTTGGGCAGCTTCAGGTCGTATTCCCTCAGAAGGTTCGGAATCACCGTGTAAATCTCAGTCCACGCCAAGCTATAGCAAACAGCAGTTGTAGGCCAGATTAGTTGATGGTGTTAATCAGTGCAGATACTATTTAAATGGCGTGATGTATAAACAACACCGGTATATACATAAACCAATACAAACAAACGCCCACAAGCCAATACACACAAGCAATACACACAAGCAATACAAACAAGCAATACAAACAAGCACACATATTCAAACAAACACCGACAAACAAACACCAACAAACAAACACAAACACAAACACAAACTAACACTAACACTAACAAATCAATGTACTCTGACTTACTTTCTGCCAACACAGATTCTGACGCCGTGTGAAAACGACAAAACATGCTTCTTCATCTCATCGCCGTCTGGTCCCATAAACCTGTCGGGGTTGTACTTTTCAGGCTGGTCCCAAACCTTCTTGTCGTAGTGCACACCCTCCAAAAATATATTCATGATGGTG